>CM033329.1:71275520-71651295 GCA_019359835.1 Pharus latifolius | reverse complement strand
AAAATCCAAACCGCTTGCTCCAAAAATATCTTATTTTGTGAGTCAGCAGTTTGGATTTAGCTCCCGAAAATACTAACTGCACTGTACAAGTATTGTTCAGTCACCACTTATCCAGTAGACGCACGTTGGAAAATTAAATTAATTGTCTACAACTAGCCACAAACTAATCCGCAACTACCACATACACATAGATTGCACACACTCTAAAACCAACAATAGCAAGTCTGTGATATGGTAACTATCTAACACTTTTCCTCTTTTTTTTTTTGGCTAATCTCCAGAAATCACTTGGTCAAAATGTACAATTTCGTGATGTCACTGCATTCTGAAAGTATGATGTACCTATGATTCAAAATCACAACGCACAGCAACAAGCAAGATAAATTAACATCTCACTGATAGAAACTAGTAAAATTGTTGTACTTCCGCAATAATCGAGAACTTTTCTATTCCTCTCATTTTCCACACAATAGCATATTAGCACGTCACTTTCTTGTAATGTATACCAGTTTCCAAATACAGTATATAACCTGCTCGGTTCAGTAGCTCCCTTTCATCAGCCAGAATTTGGTACATACATGAAGGCAATATGTATATATTGAAGCCCCTGCTCAACAGCCAATGGCGCAAGCAAGTTCTGAAACAAAGGAAAAACTTCAAATTACTAGGTGCCATGAATGTGGCATGCGTGGTCAAAAGTAATTGAAGCATTCAAGCAGTTGAAGACATATACCTCCACTAAGGGAGTTAATTAGAGCGAAGTATGAGGGGATATGTACAACACCACCCCCTGCTCCAGCACTGCATGCGCAGTTGAAAGTTGGGTCATATGTGCGCAAAGCAAGTTGGCAGCAACGGACATGATTGAATTTAATCATATATGCATGTGATTTCAGTAATCTCTTACCACAGAAAGCAGTGGTCCTTGCTTACATTTGTTATGAAGGCGAATGCAACTGGGTTTGCCCCTTCTCCAGGTCCTCTAATGAATCCACTAGATAGGATCCATAGGAATTTCATTAGATAAGCCATAATAACACAAATCTTCATGATCAGGAGATAACTCAGAAGATTGTGAACTTACACTAATGATACTGAGACAAGTGGAGATCTTCTCACATCATAAACAGCAACAAGACCATGGTACATTTCAATACCATATTTGAATGACAATGACAAACACTCCCCTGAGGCATCCCATGTTAATTTCTCGATGCCTCGGCTAGATAAAGCAATTGAAATATAAATTAGTGCATAGAAACTACAAAATGAACCAGGCAATTTTTCTGAAAAAGCTTCACTGGTTGAACTTTTCTCAGATATATAATGCACAAAAACAAATGCATCAAGGAAAAAGTCAGATTTGTTTGAAAGTTGATCTACAGATTACACAAAATAGTTCAGTTGAGATGTTTCTATCAATAGGGGAGAGAGCATGTTTCCTTACAAGGAAATGAAGATATTTTCTTACGGCTCACATTACATATCGTGAATGACTTGAAGCTAAATAAGATAAAAGCAGATATGAACACAAACAAATTCTGAAAAAAAAATATTGCAATTCAATTGCAAATGTAGTTAGTTGAGATACCCTCACTTAAAGTGAGCGCTTTACGACACACAGAGGCAAAATGTGTTGCATGAGGTGTATTGTGTACAAGAGAACAGAATGGTAGTGCAGCAGTTTTTACCAAACAATCAGAGAGATATTTCTGGCAATTCAACTGGTAGGAGATGAGCATCTGAAGTGATGGAAAAAATATAAAACAAACAATCAGGATTGTCTGACAATGAACATAACATAACTTCAATAAATAACATTTGTAGTGCATATGTGAAACTGAAAAGCAGGGACTACAGAAATATCTGGTGAGTATGTGAATATGTCCTTTGAATTCGAGAGGTACAGAAACAAACTGTCAGGCTAGTTTGGCATCGTTACTTGGTCAACAATTTGAGATTCTAAAAAACAACGTATTGTCACTCAAACAGATGATATTCATCAGTTTCATGTAACATTCATTCAGGCAAACATGTTTACTTCTGGATCAATTGCAGCATGTAAAGCAAATCCATTGATGTGCATACATACCTAAAGAAGGTGGCTTTGATGAGAAGTGTATTGAACCCAAGGTGGTTGAGTTAGAAAAGGACAATAATGCAACACAACCTTCTGGATCCCAATTTGCTCCCTGACAATAATGCGGGTATTTACAGTCAACATATTGCCCAACATTCAATAGTATATTCAATGAGAAAATTGGTCTTCATCAGACATCTTTTTTCTTTAGAATCATGCTAACTATATTACCTTCCAAGAGAAACTTTCTCTTCATAGATTCAAACACAAAACTACATATAAAGAACATTCCCATCTAATACGTTCCATAGAACTTCTGAAGCAATGAATGATCAACCCAGTAAGTATTATGCATAACATTCCCATCAGGATTGTCTGACAATGAACATAACATAACTTCAATAAATAACATTTGTAGTGCATATGTGAAATTGAAAAGCAGGGACTACAGAAATATCTGGTGAGTATGTGAATATGTCCTTTGAATTCGAGAGATACAGAAAGAAACTGTCAGGCTAGTTTGGCATCATTACTTGGTCAACAATTTGAGATTCTAAAAACAACGTATTGTCACTCAAACGATGATATTCATCAGTTCATGTAACATTCATTCAGGCAAACATGTTTACTTCTCGATCAATTGCAGAATGTAAAGCAAATCCATTGATGTGCATACATACCTAAAGAAGGTGGCTTTGATGAGAAGTGGATTGAACCCAAGGTGGTTGAGTTAGAAAAGGACAATAATGCAACACAACCTTCTGGATCCCAATTTGCTCCCTGACAATAATGCGGGTATTTACAGTCAACACATTGCCCAACATTCAATAGTATATTCAATGAGAAAATTGGTCTACATCAGACATCTTTTTTCTTTAGAATCATGCTAACTATATTACCTTCCAAGAGAAACTTTCTCTTCATAGATGCAAACACAAAACTACATATAAAGAACATTCCCATCTAATACGTTCCATAGAACTTCTGAAGCAATGAATGATCAGCCCAATAAGTATTATGCAATAACTTGCTTATGCATTACATAAATCTCCGAAGAATTGTGCTCCAGTGTAAAACATCGTGATGATTGTAATATAGTATTATTAGACAAATTAGTAATGTTCAACATTCCTAGTTATGGATGAATTTGAAGATGTTACCTACGGACAAATATCCATTAGATGAAGACTAGGGTTCTGAGGTCCATGTGTTTGTTTCCCATAGGTGAAAAGTTCCATCACTGATAATAAAATCAAAATGAATTTTACATATCTTCACACCAAAAAAAGCAAATCACATTAATGAAAAATAATGTGAAACATACTATATAACTATAGAGGTAAGATGAGCTTGAACTTCTTCACTGAGGAAAAAAAAAGGCTGTTTATACCTTGAGAAACATCCCAAATTGTGAATGATGGGCTATTACAAAAGGCAGATGCCAAGTATGTGGAGATACGTCAAGGACAATTGTCTATAACCATTTCGTAGTTTGTACAAATAATTATGCTTATAAACTATAGTATAACATTATTTATAGAGAAGCTATATAGCAACTTTAATTAAATAAACGGATTGGTCTTTGTTGTGGAATGATTTGGCAAAATGAAATGCCACAGTCAGCCCACACTGATTCTTCTACAGGAGTTTTCTAGCTTTGAAGTAAGCAAAGATGAAAATTTACAGTAATCTGTACAGTGTGCTTCTTTTGAAAACTTATCAAGGATATCTTCCATCAGGTTTGCAACAAAGAGCGCTAACTAGTTCATCAGGAGGACCTCAGAGTACATCCACTAGTATCCATTGACCGCCAGACCCTCTAGAAAAGGCACCAAAGGAAGAAGAGGTACCTCCAGACCTCATGGATGCAACATTGCCAGGATAAGATGCCGACCAGAGGCATATCCCTCCCCTGCAAAAAGAAAATGGTAACTTAGCCTAAAAGTACATTGTGCAACTGACTATTAAGATGGAAAGGTAATTCAAAGGTTGATTTTACGACAAGAGTATGGATGAAATATAATAATGATTCAGATGGTAATACGTACTTGCATCCAACTGCAATCAACTTCCCACTATTTGGTCTCCATTCAACTGCTTTGACATCCTTTTGATAGTCACTTGTTAAAATACATGATTCTTTCCCATCTAATTAAAAGATCAATCATAATTATTGACTTCAACTAAGTTAATAAACCATATGTTGAACTCATAAAACTGGCAAAAGTCAGTATTGTATAAGAAAACTAGGCATGTCTCACCTGAGTTGTCAAAGTTGTGTACTGCGACCTGACTCTTCCTAGATACAAATGCTAAACAATGCTTGTGTAGATGCCGCCAACTTACTTTCTGTGTGTCAAATTCTTCTAGCAGATTTGGCTGGTAAAACCAGAAGTTTGAGTATAGTTACAATGAAATCAATATTCATATAATATAAATTTTCCATTTAACAACTAGAAAAAGCAAATTCAGAGCACTTTTTACAAGCATAAAGCTCAGGGCTTTAGCTTTTAGAGGCGCAAAGAGAGCCAATGATAGGTGAATAATGTCAGAGGGAGCAGTAAAATGTTGCGCATACAGCACAGTGCCATGTAAGCAGCAAATTGTCGAGATAGAAGAGAATAGCCCAAGGAATATATTGTACCAAGTATGGCAACACAAAAGAAAAAGTCTGCAGAAAATTTGCTTGCCTTAACTTAACACCTTCACTAATTGACGGTGTGAATTTGGAGGCTCTGCGAAGGATTTTTGATCACTTACAAACTTAAGATGAATTGCAAAGTTGGAACACAAACAATATTTATACTCAGGATTCACAAACCAATACTCTTATCAGGTCCAATGTATCAAAACCTCTATATCAATTCATTCAAACTCATTGTTGCACATTAGAAGTGACCACCAGACAATGAATGAACTTTTCCACCTCTCAAGCTACTTATATACCAAGGATCCCAACTTTCAAGTCAGAGCAGCGTTTCTAAGAAGCTTGCATTGACAAAATAACCATTTAACCACCACCCACCTTCCCCACGGCACACACAAAAGATAGAATGCTGTGGAGAGAACATGCATATTGCTCAAAATAACACTGAAGCAAAGAGAGATTTTGCTAGCAAAACAGGCCAATCCGGCCATCAACTGTTCATAAAATTTTGGACCAAGTCATTATATATACATGAAAGACTACAGCAAACTTCAATGCAAGTAACTCAGATATGATGAGCCAACTTACATCGCAAGAAGGGAAGAGCATTTGCTTGACAGACTCGGTTATTGTTGCTATCAATTTTTTTCTGGCACGCTCTCAGCAGAGCCTGCTTCGACTACAGGAGCATCCTGGTTTGTGGCAAAAGAATCCGGCTAGAAAGGGATGGGGCTGGAAACCATTCCCTGTAAATTCGATGACAAGATAAAAGACTAAAATTTTAGTGTTAAAAAATTAGAATTGGAAGAAAGACGAAATTTTGTGAAGAGGAAGGGAAATGAACAGACGAGGACATCTCCGTAGGCCTCCTTGGCGCGGTCGTCCGATAGGGCATCCGCCGCAACTGCAACACAAACACAAGCCATCAAAAGAAGAAGGTAATGGAAAGAGACTGGGAGATGGGGAAGAGGGTGGGTAAAGTGGTAAGTAACTGAGCTCGCGGTTGATCTCGCAGACAGTGACGTCGCCCAGCGGCGGAAAGCTCGGCATCGGCAACTCAGCTGCGACGGCGAGGAGACCTGAGTCCGGAGAGAGAGAGACAGTACTAGTATCTGTATCTGACTTGCTATTAAACCCTTGATGACGTCATCAACATATCCACCTAGACAAGACCAGACCAGATAGACGGTGCAGACGAGCCCGCCTGCTCAATCCAACGACAGACAGACTGGTCAGCAAACACCCCACCTACCGGCCATTTTTCAAACAAAAATGTCCAACTGATAGTATTCATAGATATTTTAATTACAGAAATGATGGATACATAATTCTACAGGTACATAATAAAAGTAAAATGATAAATGATATAGTCTAGTCTAGATTAGTCTCTTTGATCAAATCTTTTACAAATTTCAACGCTTCCGAATGATCTTTAAGATCGTTGTCATTGAATTTTGATTTGTCCGTTGTGACTAATTTTGTGAATGACTTGGCGAGTACTAATTTTCTCTTAAATTTATCGTGATTATTCAGAGAGGAGACCACACGGTCCGCTGTCTCCACGCGCTCAGTGTGGACTTTGACGAAAGTCCGTAAGTCTTCTTGCATATCTGTGTTAGATGAGGGAGATTGTTTCTTGCCTTTTCCTTTGCTCTTCTCCTTGGCTGCGTCACAATCTTTTGGCCACCTCTCCACAAGGATATCTGGGTTGGAGGAGGACGATGTATGCACACCGTCTTCATTCAACCTTGCTCTTTTGCTGGTGTCGACGTAGGTTCGATTCCATTTAGGTTGGTCTCTAACACCCATCCACCAGTGATCTAGAATGAATGAGTGTCCCATCTCCTTCCTATACAACTCGCGTGCATGTGCCATTAGTTGATTGTGAGAACGACAACTGCCGTATACCTCCTTAAGCCTACACCAACAACCATTAAATTGAATAATTTTTTGTTAGTCCGCAACCAATGGTCTTTGCAATGCTTCACCTCCCTTCTTCGATTTTTTGGGCTGCTTTCGTTGTACGCTGCTGTAACACTTGCCCAGTATCTGTCGTTTTTTCTGTTGTTCCCGTCGACAGAGTCGAGAGAATTACTCAACCATGCATTGATCTACATAATCAAAATATAACATTGTCATGAAACAATAAATATAAACCTTAAAAAATTCTGAAATAATTCTCTCCATGAAAATTGAATGTGAAAACGAATTACTCACCAGTCTAACATCGTCAGCCACTGACCAAAGTAATCGCTTGCGACCGATAGAATCTGGGAGAGCATGGTCATCATCGTCGGCAATAGCGACATGCGGCATAGAATGTGGTGTATTGGAGTCTGATGCAGATGTGGATTTGGAATTTTTTGATGGGGGTTGCGGTGGCGAGGGTTGCAAATAGTTGGTTGGCGTACCACCAAAATAGAAATTTTGCCCATACGACGCATATGGATGGCCAGGTGGATATGAGGGAGGCAGTGAATATGGAGGTGGATGCGGATATGGAGTAGCATATGAATACTGAGGGGCAGGGGGATACGGAGGATAACCAGAGGAATAAGGTGGTGGTGGAAAATTTGGATAACCGGGCGGATACGGTGGGGGGTTTGGATTACTGGCTGTTTCTGGATTTTCTCCACGTATATTCGGAGAAGTAATCCAATTTAAAAAACCTTTGGGGGGATTACTATCCATATTAAATACTAAAAAAATAAGATGAAAATATTGTATAATCAATGTAAAGAAGGTGTGAGAATTATGAAATTTGTGTGTTGAAATTGGCAAATAAGAGCCTTATTTATAGAGAGCAAGTGAGAGAAATTTCTCAGAATTTTTACGATTTTTTTCGAATTTTTAAGAATTTTTTATAAATTTTTTGAAGCCAAAATAATTAAAAAATACCCAAACGGTTCTTTTATAACGGCTATATTTCTAACAGCTATTTTTTACCTCGCTGACAGGTGGGTCCCACTAGAAAAATAAATTAAAAAGTCATGGACACCAACAATAATACTTACTGTGGCTGACAAGTAGGCCAATAAATATTGGACCCACCTGTCATGACAAGAGTAGAAAATGTCGCCATAAACGATTTTTCAACGGTCGGATTCATCAAAAAACCAATTACCAATGACGCGCGCAGCAGTGGTGGGTCCCTGGTCTGACTCCTTATTTTCCGCTAAGATTGATGTCTTCTCTCTTACTTACGGGACCCACGTATTTGTGGCCCACCTGTCATTTTATGGATTGTGTGTATGTACGAAATAAATTTGTAAAGCTGTTCCTTTGCTGTGATGGTGGGCCCCGCCATGTGCGCCGGGCGACGCAGCGTTCAACTATTTCCAGTTACTGCTGTGCGGGTCCCGCAATAAATTGGCCCGCATGTCAGTGAATAGATTTTTGTGTTGCTCGTCACGAAAGAAATAATTGCGTAGGGCCCATAAACCGCGTTTTGGTGCGGCTCGAGTTGCTCCAAGGGCGTGGCTTGGGCTGGCGCGCGTCCGTGGGACCCACTAAAAAGAGAGGAGCTGCGTTGTTGCTTCGCCAAGCGTCCAAATTTGGTTCGTCGTCGCGGCTTGGCTGACGGGCGGCTCACGTGTGGACGGTGCGCGCCTGTTGGAGCGGCTCAATTAAAGCTAGCCTTAGACTGCCTTGAACAAATTTGACTCTTACTCTTAAACAGAATATTCCTTCATACGCGTGCGAAACCAATCTCATAAAGCCAAGTCTCCAACAGTTTAGCTCTTAGTGAGCTCTTAATTATTTGACTAATAAATATTAAAACTTCTTAAAAAATTTCGTATCACTGATAGGTGAGTTCCACCAAAAAATTTTGTACCATTGACACACTTGAACACAATATTATGTGTCAATTACAAGTGGGGTCAACTGATATTGGACCCACACATCAGTAACTCAGGTTTGAAATTTACAGTGCGCAAACAAATCGAGACTGACGCACTTATGCGGTTTACGCGTCAGGTGGGGTCCACACGCCTCACTCGAGTGCTACAGAAACAAATCTAACCTTCTAATTGTGATTGTGGGACCCAGATGTCAGTAATAGACTAATAGTGGCTAACATGTGGATCAGTGTCGCACTTTCTAACAACACGCACTACGCCAATTGTGGCCCCCAGCCTCAGGTTTCGTTTCACGCGCACACTGTAAACACTTGTGACTGACAGTGGGGTCTTTTGTTTCGTAGACCCATTTATCAGATTAAAAAATTCGTGAGTAATGTTAGACGGTTTTAATTTTGGTGGGGCCCCGCAAAAACGCGTGACGGAGCGTCTTCTTTGTCTTCAACAGCGATGCTCCCGTCATCCGCGGCTCACCGTTTAGTTGCCTTCGCCTGAAACACGTGCGCATCCCATCACGCTCAGCAGCTGTCGATCAAGCGTTAGCCTCTGTCGGGGCGCACCAGTGAAAGGAGCCGCCGTTGGAGAGAGCCTTAAACGCCTTAGTTCTAGCACCCCGACCCGAGGCGTCAGCCTCTGTATATCTCTTTGTTTAGCGCTTAAAATCACTCAATGTATACTAACCATAATAAAACTAGTGAGATGCCCGCGCGTTGCCGCGGGTATTGAGAAAATAAATTTATAGAGGAATAATTTATAGATGATAAGATATTGTATCTAAAACTTAATGATTATGTCCACGTCACGTGCTAATCTGCTCAGTCTTGAAGCGGACGACCATGACCAGTTTCTATCCTGAATCTACCACTTTTGCACCGAACGACCATGAACATAGATTGTATTTTTGAAGTGGATGACTATGACCAGGGATTGCGATGGTACAACCAGTTTTGGGAAGGACAACCATGACTAGATTTGTTTGGAAATGGCCAATTTTTGTTAGTCGAATGGGCGAAGCATAACACTGGACGGTTTGATTTGTTGAATTTTGGTACCTGGTCGAATCTGGGTTGCTAATCGAATCGATAGGCTTGTGATGGTCGCGTGATGAGTGTTTTTTGGTCGAATCGGTTGTGTTTTTGGATGTGGTAGTGCTGAGAACTTGGGCACATAAGCCTGGTCGAATAGGCGGTTTTGATGGTTCTGTTGATTAAATTCTGGTCTGCCTGGTCTAATGGTTTGTGTTTTTGGCCGATTCATAAGCAACTTAGTCTAAAGCAACAGAGGTTTAATGTCTGGCAATCAAAGAATTAAACCACAAAACAACTCTATATAGCAGCACAAAATCAATAGCGCACCACTAGAAACAATGAATTATCAATCAATCTGGAGAAAGGATCCAGATCTACCATAAACTACTCTTATAGAAATTTTCACATAGTAAATTCAGAGCTCAAACATAAATGACAAATGTACAGTTCAATGCTCTAGATCACAAAGGCTACATAAGAGATGAAGTAAATTAGAGATAACTGAAATTCATATCTCCAGCATCACTTATTCATAATGCAAACACAGCCTCAAAGAAGAAGACACAATTGTATGAAACTGAATCTACAGTACCTCAAAACACCAGAGAGCATACTAGTTGACAAAGAAAAGAAAATTAGATGCAATATGATCACAGAACAGAGTACATTTGACCTGCAATTAACAATGAACAACAAATTTCAAGCTCAAGCACCCCAAATCCCAACAGTTTCACCCAAAAAATCAAAACTTCTATCGAAGCAGTTTCGAATGACCCCAAATTGAGCACAATACATTAAGCCAGATTGGTGAAGGAGATTAAGTCTAATTAAGAGGACCCAATATTGAGTTGGACTTGTGGACACATGCATTGACATATATAGTTCACTCTTATGAAATGCTTTTCAGAATTTGATGCAATTGAACATCATAGGAAGTATATATATACAAATTTTACAGATAGAATGCAAATTGACTGTGTTGTATGATATTGATATCCCCTCTAATATATATAGAAATTTTCTTCTAATATGAACAAAAAGTTAGGAAATTCTGAAACTAAACCGTTGAGTGGTTCATTTGCAGCAATCAGGTAAACAGATATGCTTGCTTTAAGATATATATAATTTTTGGGAGAGAAAGAAAGCATGCAAGCAATACTCCTCAAAGAAGAAAGGTCTAATTAAACTCTAGGGATGTCAAATTTCTGATGATATAAACAAAGGTTGATGGATTGAGCCTGTTGCAAGAACATATTTTCTGTCAAGAAAAGCCCTAGATAGGACTCAGAACTATACCCAAATCCCCAAAACTAACAGATCAACCAAATTGATATGAAGTCAACAAAGATGGGAGGACATTGCTGCGGGACACGGATCCAAATGCTGGTTTCCTAAATAAAATCACAATTTCTTAGCAACACAGGCTATTCATCTTTCAAAATCTCGAGGTAAAAAAATAGGAATCGAAATAATCACACTCAACCCAACAACTAAACCAATCCGAAGCATAAATATCTCCAAAAAAAAAACCCCCAAAATTTATCAGAAACTTTTGGGAAATCATGTGATTTGGGAGAGAGAAATCCAAACCTCCAACATATCCCCCACAATATCCAACTCTAAGACCTAATGTGCCATCAAAAACACCCTAGAAATGATCAAAAGAAAAGATGAGGTGAAGAGAAGAATTGGAGATGGCTATGTACCTGGATCCAAGGTTGGTCATTGTCATTGGATCTGTGAAGATCTATAGAAAAAGATGGCATCCTCCTCTCCTCTTCTTCTCCCTCCTCGTTGGGCAAGACCTGTTAGACAAAGAGGAGCAACTCTATGAGAAAAAGAGGTGAGGCACTGGGCGAGTGACAAGGAAGAAGAAGGAAGAAGAGGATGATTAGACACCATATCCGAGCTGGGATGAATATTTTTTTAAAACGACGAGGTTTGGACTGGGCAAAGTGGTCGATGCAATCCGTGGTCGGCACTTTGATGGTCGAAGAGACGGCGGGAGTGATTTTAGGAGGAGCAGTGGTCGACGGAGTTGTAGTGGTCGAAGTTGCCTTCGGCTCACGGGACGTGGCCATGGAGGAGGTCAAAGGTCGAGACGTTGACGGGGTTGTCGAAGAAGTCGTGGTCGTCATCCATGGTTGGCACTTTGATGGTCGAAGAGACGAAGGAGTGATTTTAGGAGGAGCAGTGGTCGATGGAGTTATGGTGGTCAAAGTCGCCTTCGGCTCACGGCATGTGGCCGTGTAGGAGGTCGAAGGTCGATACGTCGACGGAGTTGTCGAAGAAGAAGTCGTGGTCGTCACCCGTGGTCAGCACTTTGATGGTCGAAGAGACGGCGGAGTGATTTTAGGAGGAGCAGTGGTCGACAGAGTTGTGGTGGTCGAAGTCACCTTCGGCTCACGGGACGTGGCTGTGCAGGAGGTCAAAGGTCGAGACGTCGACGGGGTTGTCGAAGAAGAAGTCGTGGTCGTCAGGGTGGAATACGATGTGGCGCAGCTCGGCGGATTGGTGGCGTGTGATGGGCGGCATGGCGACTGAGATCCGAGCGGATCTGGCTCAGATTCGCAGCACCATAGCGTCGGCAGCGGCGGGCCTGGTTAGATCCGGGCGCGAGGAGTTGCAGCGCTAGGGTTTGGTGGTGGTTGTGGGGTGGCAACGGGAACGGTGTGGAGGCACTGGGTACCCGGCGGCGTCGCAGTGCGGATTCGGCGAGGCGTGGTGATGAGGCGGCGGCTGCAGATCTGGTGAGATCCGGGCGCGAGGAGTTGCGGCGATAGGGTTTGGGTGGGGGCTGCGTGGTGGCAACGGGAATGGTGTTGAGGCAGTGGGGACCTGGTGGTGATGAGACCCCGGTGGCGCGGCGGCGTGGATCCAGCGAGGCGCGCGATGAGGCTGCGGCAGCACGGCGGCGTGGGATTCGGCGAGGTGTGCGATGAGGCCGCGGTGGCGTGGATCCGGGGAGGCGCGCAATGAGTGAGGTCGCCGCGGTGCGGCAGATCCGGCGAGGCGCGCGATGAGGCCGCGATCCAGGCGGGAGGAGTTGCGGCAGTGACGGTTTTGGGGACGGAGCTGAGCGGATGTGGGTTTTGGGACGGATCCGAAGCAGGGAAAAGCAACAGAGGTAACGCACGGACGTGGAATGATCGCAGTGGCGAACGGAACCGATCAAACGGCTGTGGTAAAAAGGACGAGGTGGCGCAGCGAGGAGCAAGATTCTGAGATGAACTTTATAGGTATTATAGATTTTGTGTTAATATAATATTATTGGTGTCATGACTAATGACGTAAGTTCTTAATAGATATATGTGATAGTATAATCAAAAAATAAATTTCTACATAGCATGAGATAAAATACTAACGTCACAAGCCATGGTGTTATCATGAGAACAATAATACCTCAGTATGTGGCATTAGTCTCTCGAAATGGAGATAAAGTGGTTTAGTTTGTATTTTCAAATTTTTCTTTAAAATTGATTTATTAATGAAAAATTCACAAATAGTTCCATCACAATTTTACAAATCTTTAAAACAAAAAGGCAACTCACAGTAATGAAAAATAATGTGAAACTTTGGCCATATAATTTATTAATTAACAAGTAATCTCCATCAGATGACCACCGCACCTATGATATACTGCTTAATTTATCAGTTAACAAGAAATCTCACCCCTGTAGGAAAAAAGGTCTATAGAGATCAGAGGCATATCCCTCCCTGCAAAAAGAAAATGATAACTCAGCCTAAAAGTATGTTGTACAACTAATTATTAAGGGTCTGTTTGAGAATCTCAGTATTGTGCAGTTTTAATACAAAACTGAGTTATTTTTAAAAACTCTAGTATGAAAAATAGAGGTGTGTTTGGATGAAAAAAATAGAGATAAAAATACCACAGTTTACTCTCAAAACCCAGTTTTTTCACTATATCAGAAATTTTGCTCCAACCTAAAGTTTTCAAAACCGAGACTGCTGCGTGCGTGCGAAGGGGCGGGGGACGAGGGGCGCGGGAGCAACGGCGGCGGCGGGCGGCGCGGGACAAGCGGCGTGGGAGCGACGACGGCGACGGACGGCGCAGGACGAGCGGCGCGGGACCGACCATGGCGGCGGGCGCCGTTGTGGCGCGGGAGCGACGACGGTGGCAACAACAAATGTGATACTATCAGACTTTTTTTTTGTTCAATTTAGGGTCTGATATTACAGTATCCCTTTTTCAATCCAAACACTCATAAATACTTTAGTTTCAAAAAATAAAGTCTCAGTATCTCTTTTCAAAACTTTAATTTCACAATATTCTTGTTTGACAATATTGAGTTACTCAAACAGACCCTAAGATGGAAAAGTAATTCAAAGGTAGATTTCACGACAAGAGTATGGATGAAATACAATAATGATTCAGATGATAATGATATGTACTTGGATCCAACTGCCGTCAACTTCCCACTCTTTGGTCTCCATTCAACTGCTTTGACATCCTTTTGAATAATCGCTTGTTAAAACGCATGGTTCTTTCACATCTAATTAAAAAGATCAATCATAATTATTGACTTCAACTAAGTTGATAAACCATATGTTGAACTCATACAATACTGACAAAAATCACGAGTCTCAACAATCAGGGACTAGTGATATCATATAAGAAAAGTACATGACTCATCTGTCAAAAACTAGTCCAATTCAGGGAGCCGGTCCTAATTTTTTATGATTTATCCCAATTCTAGTTAAATCTCGATAGTATTAATGTTGCAGAGAATTAGCTTAATAAAATTTGACTACCAATCAAAGGTAATTACAATTCCAAATGGTGAAAAAGGGGGGTCGGCTCCCTGAATGACCAGAGTTGTACTACTCGAGCAAAAGTACTGAGTACAAAACCATCTCACTTTGATGTGTCCCCGTCACACCACTATCTTGTAAACCTGACCTCTCAAACCATAGCTCCCTCGTCTGGGCTTTGGCTCTGCCGATCTTTCCCTCTCCCCCTTGCAATCCTCTTCGATCGCCGCGGCATTCACCTCTGCCACCTGTGTGCCCGCCTTTCCAATGAGTCGTGTTCTCATTTCATCTCAGCTTCTGCTGCTCATTGTGGAAGTGATTTGCGAAAGCTTGGAGCCTTTGGGGTTTCATGCCTAGTTCTTTATCTATTGTGTTTTCTTCTTCTTTTTTTGTTTCATCTCTCGCGATCTAGTTCATTGTTTCTGGTTTGAAGGCACTCTGCGAAATTTGCAATATCAAATGGTAAGTTTTGGGGGCTTTTGGACTGCTAGTTTTGGATCTCTCCTTTCTTTGGAAGTACAGTATTTGATCCGTGCTATTTCTATAGGATTTGGTGGCGAGAGTTTGCGGCTTTCCGCGATTAGATGTGTCAATTGCGTTATTTCCTGCAAATTGGTCGTCATTTTGCTTCCTTCCTGCACATTTGTGTCCTAGCTATGTTTCTTGTGTTGGATTGATGCATTCCAGATGACTAAATTCTAGACTTTTTTTTTTCGTCGGGAGTGAAGTCCAGGGGTTGTGGGGGTGGAGCAAGGGATTGATGTGCTATTTGTGAGCTTCTCAACTTATGTTCTAAATCAAATATTTTGCAATTTTGACAGATGATAATCATTACAGTGCTGCCGTTGACTCTTTGGATTATAAATAATAAATTACATGTGCACTAATCTTTTATATAACATTGTAGCACATGGCATTGTATAATGTTCATTGCCTTGATGCTCTATAGAATCAGCATGAGCAAATGATGATTGGCATCTGTCACTATCAGTAGAAGATTATTTGAAGCCGTTTTCTTAAATTCGAAGTTCTTATATAGCATGTGTGACACTAGAGGTGTTGCACTAGAAGTGACAATGCCCACACAATAGACATTCCCTTAGAAAACGAAATAGCCCTAAAATATTCCAGTTCCGTCCGAAACCCAACCTGGCACCTTAGCTTGGGCCCATCAAGAATTTCCTCGACATGTTTAGTGCCAGTCAATACTGATGTGTGAATTGACCTTTTTTTTTTCCCCTTATCACAGGAAAGTAAAGTTTTGCATTGCTAGTGCAACTAAAATTTCACCTCTTGACTGAAATATTTTGCATTACTAATGCAAACAATTCAAAGTCACCTCTAGATGCAATAATGCATTAGTTTTGATATACCGTTTGATTGATTCCTAAACAACTGCATGCACATAAACAAAAGGAAAGTATCATGGCTGTCAATGCTTACATTACTTACATACAGATATTGTACAGAATGTATCATTAACCAGTGAGGTTAATGATGCATTTACAATGAGAAAGAAAGAAGCTAATGAGGTGTACATGTGAGACGGAGTCTCTTGATTTGCTGCTCAGAGGCGCCAGACGAGTCGATCTGTTGGGTTGCGGAGTGACGCTTGCGGGTGAATCCTTGGAGTAAGGTGGCGGGGACACACTGTTCGGCGACTCCGGTACTCGCAAAGTTCACAGTGACGGTTCTTTTGACGCGGAGCATCTCCCTGAACGTGTTCTCGTCTCCATGCGCAACCTCAAAATCGTTCCATCTCTTCCAAAAGTCAGCATGAGCCCTCGGATCAGTGAAACCAGACGTATAGACATACAGTGCACGGGCACGGTCGATTTCTCCGAGACTCGTTTCGAGCTCTGCAAACCTGATGCAAATGGTTCTTGCATCTTTGTCCGGAAGGCCACTATGGATTGCCTGACAATACATCTCCCTTGTTTTCGGAAGACCAAAGAGTGCAGCAGCCCGTGCAATGCAAATCTCGTACATGGCCAGCTTCTCGTAGCCTGGAACGGCCCTCGCGGCTTCCTCGTAAACCTTCATGGCTCGTATCGCGAGCCCGAAATCCTCCTCGAACTTGGCATACTGCAGAAATATGGCCTTCAGAGGGGCTCGCTGAACTGCTTCCTGGAAGCAGTCCCTCACTCTTTCCGGCCTACTCTTCCCATGCCTCTGAACCAACTTTGTGAGGTATGCGGCCCATAAGGCTTCGGTGTGCGGACACTTGAATGCCTTGACACCTCTTTCGTAGACCCTGAGTGCATCCTCAAACCGGTTCTGCTCTTCGAGGATGGATGCGTAGTTGAGCACTAATTGCGGTGTCATGAGCCCTAAGTGCTGCATCTTCTCATACACGTCGCAAGTCGATTCAAGCGTCCCGTGATTCTCCATCAGATCCGCGTACAAGCACCACAGTTTCAGAGACTTGTGCAGTCTGATTTGGACAGGCTCGTTGCCCTCAGCAGCAGCTCGCCTCTTGACCTCAACCGAGGGTTCTGCCGTGGCTTGCCGGAGTAGCGCCAAAGCCCTCCCCGAGTCGTTGCGCCTCATCTCCATCTCCGCCCACTCGCACCAAACGGTCGCGAGGTGGTCCACTGACCTGTATGCCACTTGAGTGGCCCTTTGGAAGACCTCCCGGGCGCTGTCTATCACACCATGGTTCTCGTACACCTTGGCGAACGCCACCCATAGCGTGTGCGGCCTCCCGACAGCCTTCACTGGATCGACGGTCTTGACTGCCTCCACATAAGTCGAGGCTTGCTTCTCAGGATCCTTGCCAAATAGCCTCGCCCTCGCTTTCCACGCCTCGACATCGTGCGGGTTTTGCCTTATCTGCACGCGGTTGAGCAGCTCCGGCCGGCGCTCCAGCAGCTGCTCGAGCTTCGCCATCCTCAGATCAGTGTCATCACAGTCGGCCAACCAGCAACCCTCAAGAAGAGGGCTCATGCTGGACATGCCGTCAGTCTCGCCGCATTTCTCGTCCAGCAAGCTCTGCTCCAACTGCGCATACGCCTCGAACACCAGCCGGAAGTCCCTCACGGTGGCCACGGTGGTGATCCCCTCCTCAAACACGTCCCTGGCCTTGTCGCACAGGCCCCTCCGCGCGTAGTAGCCAGCCAGCGAGGTCCACAGCGCGCCAGCCTCGTCGGGGAACTTGCGAATGCCGGCACGGTGTATGGCTTCCACCGGCAGCCCAGCGACGTCCTCGGGATGCTGGGCGAGCAGACCACACAAGTCGAGCCAGAGTCGTTGCTCGGTCTTGCCCCTGACAGAACGGAACCGGTCGTCGTTGAGGGCCGAGGCGAGTCGGCCGGCGGCGTCCCGCCAGCGGCTGGCGGAGACGAGGAAATCGACCAGGTCCTCGGTGTGGGAAGGGTCGAACTGGAGGTAGCGGCGGAGGACGCAGAGGGCGGTGTCGGCGGGGCAGGCGGGGAGGGAGGCGAGGCGGAAAAGGAGGGGCCAGACGCGGTGGTGCTGGGTGACGGGGAGCGCGCGGAGGGCGCTGTCGAGGGCACGGCGAGCGCGGGTGAGGAGGCCCTGGTCGAGGAGAGCGGACGCGTACATGACCCACACACGCGGCATCCTGCTCATGCCAGCGGCAAGGGCGCGCTCGAAGGTGGCGTTGAGGGCGGCGTAGGAGCGGTCGGTGACGGGCAGCGTCCGCGCGGCCTCCACGCGCTCCGTCAGGTAGGCATGCCAGAGCTTGTAGCTCCCCGGTAGGGCCTTCAGCGCCCTCTCGTAGATCACCGTCCGCCTCGCCAATGGCGACGCCTGCGGGGCAGCCAGGTATCGCAGCCACCCCCCCAGCTTGAACGGCTGCCGGAGGACCTCCTCCTCGTACGCCACGTCCTCCGCCATCTCTTCTCTCTCACTCTCTCTCTCTCTCTCTCTCTCTCTCTCTCTCTCTCTCTCGACTATTGCAAGCGTTTAGTGCTGGTTTGCCATCGGGGAGCGAATGAGCGATGCGAATTTATAAGTCTTTACGTTCCATGCGAATCCGAGTCGGGGAGCCGAATCCGTGTCGGTTTGGACAGTATCATGGAGAATCTCGTACACACAATCACAGTTTTGAGCCGATGTTCTACTCAAATGCATGCCTTCACCATTTTTAAATCAAAACGTGGAATACGCCGAATTTTTTTATGAATAACCAACAGAAAAAAAATTAATTATAAAAATGATCCACAGTTGTCGTATTTGTAAAAATACTTCATCACATCAGCTTATCGAGTTGACTCAACAAGGGTGTCGTGGTATAAAAAATACCTCGGCAGATTTGATGACGTGCGTAACACGTGTTCCTCAACGCGAGCTGACCGTGCGACGGGTCACACCGCGTTGGACAATCCCAGAGATTGACACAGGGGTTTATACAGGTTCGGGCTTCAGTGGAGGCCCTAGTCCTGTCGACGTGCTCCCGACGAGCGTCGGCTAGGGGGCTCTCTCCCGAAGAGAGGGCTCCAGAACACGCCTTTTTGCTTTTTTGGATAAAGTACAAATGAATGTCTTAGGTTACAAAAGAGGGTTACAAGGGTATATATAGACCCCAAAAGATGCAAATTACTGAACTACCCCTGTTGCCACCGTAGGATCGGGGGCAAAACGGTCTTTTGACGAGGTCCAGGGCACCGATTTCTGACACGTGGCGGCCCTTTCAAATCAGTGCCCACTAGAGGAGCGCCGGGGGAAGTCTCTCCCGAGCCCGGGGGAGAGCTACGGGAGACATCTTCCCCGGCCCGGAGAAAGGGGGTCCGGGAGAGGGGGCTCTCCCTCACCCGGAGGAGGCGCGCCGGGGGAAGTCTCTCCCGAGCCCGGGGGAGGGCTCCGGGAGACGTCTTCCCCGGCCCGGAGAAGGGGGGCTCCGGGAGAGGAGGCTCTCCCTCACCCGGAGGAGGCGCGCCGGGGGAAGTCTCTCCCGAGCCCGGGGGAGGGCTCCGGGAGACGTCTTCCCCGGCCCGGAGAAGGGGGGCTCCGGGAGAGGAGCTCTCCCTAACCCGGAGGAGGTGCGCCGGGGGAAGTCTCTCCCGAGCCCGAGGGAGGGCTCCGGGAGACGTCTTCCCCGGCCCGGAGAAGGGGGGCTCCGGGAGAGGAGCTCTCCCTAACCCGGAGGAGGTGCCCCGGGGGAAGTCTCTCCCGAGCCCAGGGGAGGGCTCCGGGAGACGTCTTCCCCGGCCCGGAGAAGGGGGGCTCCGGGAGAGCTCTCCCTAACCCGGAGGAGGTGCGCCGGGGGAAGTCTCTCCCGAGCCCGGGGGAGGGCTCCGGGAGACGTCTTCCCCAGCCCGGAGAAGGGGGGTCCGGGAGAGGGGGCTCTCCCTAACCCGGAGGAGGTGCGTCGGGGGAAGTCTCTCCCGAGCCCGGGGGAGGGCTCCGGGAGACGTCTTCCCCGGCCCGGAGAAGGGGGGTCCGGGAGAGGGGGCTCTCCCTAACCCGGAGGAGGTGCGCCGGGGGAAGTCTCTCCCGAGCCCGGGGGAGGGCTCCGGGAGACGTCTTCCCCGGCCCGGAGAAGGGGGGCTCCGGGAGAGGAGCTCTCCCTAACCCGGAGGAGGTGCGCCGGGGGAAGTCTCTCCCTAGCCCGGGGGAGGGCTCCGGGGGACGTCTTCCCCGGCCCGGAGAAGGGCGCTCCGGGAGAAGTTTCTCTAGACCCCGAAGAAAGAACTCCCATGGTGACGTTTCTGGCGTTGGCTAGTATTTTCCCCCAACAAAGGGCTCTGGCTTCTTGCTCGTGGTCGTATCAGTTCAAAACTGATCGTATCAAGACCAAGCCGTTAAGCTGATGTGGCGGGCTATTTTTGCGAATACGGCAACTGTAGATCATTTTTGAAATTAATTTTTTAATCAAGATTAAAAAAACTTGAGATACGCGTGTAACTAGGGTTGTAAACAGGACGGGGATATCCAGCAAATAATCCGAATTCGGGTTCGGATTTATTAGTTTTTGTTATTCGGATTCGATAAGGGTTTATGTGTAATATGGATGCGGATATCCGGATTATCCGAATAATCCAAAAAATACTATCCGCCCCACAGCGGCACAGCCCAACCCACCTCAAGAGTCAAGACCACGATCAATCGAGTAGTTGAGTAGTTGACCACGATCACGAGGTCCACGACTCCACCCGTCCACCGTGTGCCTGTGTAGCATAAGTCCATAACCCTAAATCCCTAATTCCACTTCCAAGACCATGAGACCACCCTGCTAGCCTGCTACGAATTCCCTGCACGAGGCCGCCGGTCGCAACCAAATTCTCTGCATGGGCCGCCGGCGCACAACTCAAGCTCGCGGCAGGCCATCGCCCGCCCAATCTCGGTTGCCAGTCGCAGCTGCCGCCGCCGCCTGCCAGTCCCAGCTGTTGGCGCAGATCCACCATCGTTCCCCTCTTTCTCCTCTCTTTCTTCGCCAGTGTTGTTGTGTATTTGCTTCGGCTGCACCGCCTCTTGCTCCTATGGCTCTACACCGGCAAGCTACCATCCGAGTTGCCGTTGTTTCCTCTCGATGACACCACCACCTCCTCCAACCTCTCTTAATCTCTAATATGCGCCCGATCCACCACCACCTTTGCTCCTCGCCTCCTTCTGTGCCGTCGTTCTACGAGCTCCCTCGTCCAAACCCTAATTTGAGGATCACAACCCCGAATTGGAGTCGCTGCTGCCTGTGCGCCCGAGGCCAAGTCCAAGACGTCGCGGCCTGTGGCTGCCTACATCAACCCCAGCGATCACCTCTTCCCCGAGCCCGACAAGTTGGTTCATGGGCATCTCCACCTTCCTCGACCGAAGCTTTAGGAGCTCTGCAAGCACCAACGTTAGCTTCAGCTTCATCCACACTTCACCAACAAGCAAGCAGTGCTTCAATTCCTTTCATTCTTCATTTGTTCTTCAATTATGATTGAAATGCAATGAATTTGGATGTATGAGATGGCAGTACATGTAATTGTTGACATGAGGATGATACTCTGAAGTTTGAACTAGTGTTCCTATTGAATGGTACTTTGAACTGGACAATCAGTGTCAGCAATGTAGTTTTGCCATTTATCAATTATAATTGTTACTTTGAACAAAATGCAACTGATTCGATTTATAATTTATCAATGTTCCTGTACTCTGAACCGGTGTCAGCTGCAATTTCTTAAAATTTTGTCTTGTGGGACGGGGATTGCAAGTAGAACAAGTGTAGTAATAGTTCTTATTTTTCTAACCTATTGAACCAGCAGCTTATTTTTCTTTACTAGTATCAGTACAGGCACAGAAAACATTGCCTAATCATGTGACTTTACTTTTTGCATCTCTACTAAGCCAGTCCTTTAAAATAATTTCTGAATGGAAGATCACCGAACACGATTGTTGGGGGAAATCTCCACGCGGTCAAGTCCAGGTACAGGGGGGCTGCCATTTTGCCCGGGGACAGTGGCCTCCGGTGCCTGCCCCGGGCGCCGCCTTTTAGGCGCCCGGGACCGTGCCTCCGGGGCATGTCCCGGGCGCCGCCATTGGGCCCCTGGGGCCGTGCCCCCCGGGCATGTCCCGGGCGCCGCCATGCGCCCGGGGACAGTGGCCTCCGGTGCATGACCCGGGCGCCGCCATTGGGCCCCCGGGACCGTGCCCCCCGGGCATGTCCCGGGCGCCGCCATTGGGCCCCCGGGACCGTGCCCCCCGGGCATGTCCCGGGCGCCGCCATTGGGCCCCCGGGGCCGTGCCCCCCGGGCATGTCCCGGGCGCCGCCATCCGTCCGGGGACAGTGGCCTCCGGTGCCTGCCCCGGGCGCCGCCTTTTAGGCGCCCGGGACCGTGCCTCCGGGGCATGTCCCGGGCGCCGCCATTGGGCCCCCCGGGGCCGTGCCCCCCGGGAATGTCCCGGGCGCCGCCATTCGCCCGGGGACAGTGGCCTCCGGTGCATGACCCGGGCGCCGCCATTGGGCCCCCGGGACCGTGCCCCCCGGGCATGTCCCGGGCGCCGCCATTGGGCCCCCGGGGCCGTGCCCCCCGGGCATGTCCCGGGCGCCGCCGTTCGCCCGAGGACAGTGGCCTCCCGTGCATGACCCGAGCGCCGCCATTGGGCCCCCGGGACCGTGCCCCCCGGGCATGTCCCGGGCGCCGCCGTTGGGCCCCCGGGACCGTGCCCCCCGGGCATGTCCCGGGCGCCGCCATTCGGCCCCCGGGGCCGTGTTCCCCGGGCATGTCCCGGGCGCCGTCATTCGTCCGGGGATAGTGGCCTCCGGCGCCTGCCCCGGGCGCCGCCATTTGGCCCCCGGGACCGTGCCCCCCGGGCATGTCCCGGGCGCGGCCATTTGGCCGGGGAGAGTGGCCTCCGGTGCCTGCCCCGGGCGCCGCCATTTGGCCCCCGGGACCGTGCCCCCCGGGCATGTCCCGGGCGCCGCCATTTGGCCGGGGAGAGTGGCCTCCGGTGCCTGCCCCGGGCGCCGCCTTTTGGGCTCCCGGGACCCTGCTCTCCGGAAGAGGTCCCGGACGTCACCGCCCTCCTAAAAGGTAAAATCCCTGTTTGTTTATCACGTGCAGGTCACGCGAGGGACGCCTCGGGAATCAGCGACCACCTGTCAAGCATCCAGGACGTTTGACCGGGAGAAGGACGGTCCTACCCTTCAATCCGACGGTGGCTCCCGGGGTAGTTTAGGTTTTTTGCTTCTTTTTGGGGCTATAAATAGCCCTTGTACCCCTCTGTTGTAAAAGATGACTTCATTATTATTTGGAATAGCTAATCTCACAGACGTGCTCCGGAAGCCTCTCCCCCGGAGAGAGCTCCCCCAGCCGACTCCGGTCGGGAGCGCGTCGACAGGACTAGGGCCCCCACTGGGACCCGAACCTGTATAAATCCTCGTGTCTTTTCTTGTGTTTGTCCCGCGGGGGAGGACCGGTCACCCGGTCAACCCGCGCTGTGTAATCTCCGCTAGGATCGTCTTCAAAACCTGCCGGGGTATTCTTAATACCACGACAGTTGGCGCCGACCGTGGGGACCCGTGACGAATCGCCATGGCTCCTCCGAGAACAAGGGCCCGCGCCCTTCCCGGTGACGCCGGTCCCCGTGACCTGGCGGCACCCGTCCGGGACGCTGCTGTTCCGGCGCTTCCGTCCGGAGGCGACCATTCCCAGGTACCGCCTCCCACCTTTCCTCTCAATCTAGGCGCCTCCACCCCCGGGTCGTTCCCGGCGGCCGCGGGGACCTCGGCCGGGACGAGTTTCCCCCCGACGGCTCCCCCGGCCCCTCGGGATGCCCTGCTGGAGGCTCTCGTGGAGGGCCAGCTCCGCGCCCAGCGCTCTATGGACGAGCTCCTTAGTGTGTTGGCGCGGCCCTCGGCTCCCACATTCTCGCCGCACCCGTATCCGGGGATCATGCCCCCGTTTACGGGATACCCAGCGGCCCCTCCGGCGTCAGGGGGGCTGTCTACCCTGTATAATCCCGCTGGGGGGTTCCCTCCCCCCGCGGGATATACTTCCGGACACTTCTCGGCACCCGGGCCTGTCCCGGTGCCGGGAGGCTATTTCATGCCCGGGGCCTTCGTGGCACCAGGGGGGTACCCCGTCCCCGGCTCGCTTCCGGGGCTGGGGGGTCATTTCATGACGGGGGCTATTCCTACGCCGGGAGCCAGTCCCGCCCCCCGCGTTGCGTTTACCGCACCGGGGCAGGCCGACAGAGCAGCTCCCGTGCCTCAGCGAATTTCCCCCCGCATTGGCTCCCCAACCCAGGACGTCGCCGAGGGGGCTCACCCCCCACTGGTTCCGGATGTCACAGGGGTTTCCCCCTTCCCGGTCCCGGTTGTTGCCACCGGGGGCCCCCTCTTCGGATCCTAACGCCGCCCCGGGCGCCCCCTCCCCGGTTCCGGATGGTGCAGGGGCTCCCCCCTTTCCGGTCCCGGGGGCCGTCCCAGGGGGCTCCCCCCAGCAGGCCCCGGTAGCTTCCGGGCCGGCTGCTACAGTGCAGGAGCTCCCTCCCCCGGCGAAGCAGGTCCGCCTCTCCCGGGGGGCGGTTGAGCGAATGTATTCTCCCAGCCACGGGGAAGAGCTTCCCCCCGGTCGCTGTCACAGGGAGCCTCGCTCTCGCACCGGTCGGGGGAAGAGACCCGCCGAAGAACCATCCTCCCCGGAGGGAAGCCCGGACGTCCGGGAAATCAGTCCCAGCCCGGAAGAGAAGCGTCGTCACCACCACTCTGGCGGCCCTCTTGGGCCGCTACCCTGACTCAGATAACGAGGGGGCGTCCCCCGTTAAAGAAGACAGTGACTGGGGCTTCCCCCGGGAAGTGCAGGGGGCGAACCAGCCTCTATGTCGAAGACTCCGCAGCATCCGATGGCCGCGGCCCTACCGTCCCCCGCACATCGAGCATTATAATGGCGAGGCGGATCCCTACGAGTTCGTGCAGATTTACTCCACAGCCATCTCCGCGGCGGGGGGGGACGAGAGCGTCCAATGCAACGTCTTCCCCCTCTACCTCACCGGCGTTGCCCGCTCCTGGTTTTACAATCTGAAGGCGGGCTCCATCAAGTCTTTCTCGCAGCTGAAGCGGGAGTTCTGCGCCAACTTTCAGGGGAATTACGTACGTCCCCTGGATTCTTCACAGCTATACACAGTGCGCCAGAGGACCGGGGAGACCATCAGAAGCTTCTTCAAGCGCTTTGCCCAAGTGAAAAGTAAAGTGGCCCACGTCCCGGACTCCACAGTCATCGAAGCCTGCAAAAGCGGCATCCTCCCGGGGGAGCTCCACCGAAGGCTCTCCCGGAGCTGCCCCTCTTCCGCCGACGAGCTCTTCAATGTGCTCGAAAAGTACGCTCGGGCGGAGGAAGATGACATCTGGAAGAAGACCCAGGGGGCTCCTGCCCCCGCCGAGCGGGGGGCCCGGGATCCCCCCAGACGCCCCAGGCACGGGGGCCGTAGCGAACCACGGCCTCGGGACACTTTTGTCCTCGAGGGCGGAGGCGGCTCGCGCGACCCCCCAAAGGGCAACCGCCCCTTTCCCAAGCCGAGAGGCCATGGGGGAGGACAGTCTTCGCGCGGCCGCGAAGGCCCCGCGGGGAGAAGCCGGGAAGGACCGTGGTGCAGCTTCCACGGGTCCAGTACCCACGCCACCCGAGATTGCCACCAGCTGCTGCAGCACTTCGCGGCGTTCCTCGACCAGCGTGGGCAGGGGGGGGGGACTCCGGCCTCCTTGCCCCCTCGGCCAGCTGTCCCGGCCCTTCCTGCTCCCGCGGGGGGGCAACAGGTGCAGGAGGGGGAGCCTTCAGACGCTCTCCCCTTTCAAACTTCTCAGCGCCGCATCAATGTCATCGTAGGGGGCTCCGCCTCCGGGCGGGACTCCAAGCGCCAGCGCAAGGAGTACGCGCGAGAAGTTAAGGTAGTGGGGGTGCTACACGCGTCCGTGCCGCCCAAGTGGTCGGACGTCCCCCTCACCTTTACGGCGGAAGACGCGCGAGGGGTTCGCTTCCCCCATGACGACGCGCTTATTGTCTCCGCGACAATCTACAACTGCCACTTAGCCCGCATCCTCGTGGACGGCGGAAGCTCCGCCGACGTCCTGTTCCTCAAAACATTCAAGGAAATGCAGGTGGATGAGAGGCTCCTGCAACCAGCGGCAGGGCCTCTGCAAGGGTTTGTCCCGGGGAAGGCGATCCACCCCGTGGGCAAGGTAGATCTCCCGATCACCTTCGGCACCCCGGAGAACTACCGGACCGAGCTAGTACGCTTCGACGTAGTGGACCTCCCCTCCTCCTACAATGTAATTATGGGGAGGACTACGATCAATCGGCTGGGGGCTGCCACCCACCAAAACTATTTGTGCATGAAGATCCCCGGGCCGCATGGTGTGATCAACGTCCGGGGGGACCAAGACATGGCCCGTGCCCTATACGAGCGGGCTGCTGCCACAATAGGAAGCGTCAACCTGATCAAGGTACCCGGGGGGGAGGCTCCCCCCCCGAACGTAGACGTCGCTGCGCCATCCCCTGGGAGGCCCCTCCTCAAGCCGCGTCCGGAAGGGGGCCTCCGGAAGGTCCCGCTGTCCCCGGGCAGCGGAGACAAAACCGTCCAAATCGGGGCAGAGCTCCCCCAAGACCATGCAGCGCAACTCGCAGCCTTTCTGCGCGAAAACTCCGATGTTTTTGCGTGGAAACCTTCGGACATGCGGGGCGTCGCCCGGGAGGTTATTGAGCACAAGCTCGCGGTAACCCCCGGTCACCCCCCTATCAAGCAGAAGTTGCGGAAGCTCTCCCTCGAACGTCAAGAAGCCATCAAGACGGAGATAGCCCGGCTCCGAGAGGCGGGGTTCATCCGGGAAGTGTTGCACCCCGAGTGGCTCGCAAACCCCGTCCTCGTCAAGAAATCAACTGGCAAGTGGCGCATGTGCGTGGACTTCACCGACCTTAACCGCGCTTGCCCCAAAGACAACTTCCCGCTCCCGCGGATCGACCAGCTCGTTGACTCCACCGCGGGGTGCGAGCTGATGAGCTTCTTAGACGCCTACTCGGGATACCATCAAGTCCGGATGGCGGAGGGGGACGAGGAAAAGACGAGTTTCATAACTCCCCTCGGAACCTTCTGCTACCGCCACATGCCCTTCGGGCTCAAGAATGCGGGAGCCACCTTCCAGCGCCTGATGACGCTGGTCTTCAAAGATCAAGTCGGCCGCAACAGTCGAAGTCTACGTAGACGACGCGGTCGTCAAGAGTCCCCGTGCAGCCTCCCACATCGACGACCTCACAGAGACCTTCCGCAACCTCCGCGCGTTCGGGCTTAAGCTCAACCCGGAGAAGTGCGCCTTCGGGGTGCGCGGGGGAAAGCTCTTGGGTTTCCTCGTGTCCCAGCGGGGCATTGAGGCAAACCCCGAGAAGATCCGGGCCTTCCTAGACATGCCCCCGCCGCGCTCCGTCAAAGATGTCCAGCGCCTCTCCGGCCGCCTGGCCGCACTCAGTCGCTTCGTCTCCCGTTCGGGGGAGCGGGGCCTCCAGTTCTTCAAGATCCTCCGAGGGCTTGAGGGGTTCCGCTGGACCCCCGAGGCCCAGGAAGCCTTCAACGACCTCAAGAAGTACCTCTCGAGCCCTCCAATGCTCGTGAGCCCGTCTCCGGAAGAGCCCTTGCTCCTCTACCTCGCCGCGACCCCCGTCGCCGTCAGCGCGGTTTTGGTGAAGGAGCAAGGGGGGCAGCAACACCCCTGTGTACTACGTCAGTGAAGCCCTCCAGGGGGCCAAGACTCGGTACACGGAGATGGAGAAGATTTGCTACGCTCTCCTCATGGCGTCCCGGAAGCTCCGGCACTACTTCCTAGGGCACCCCATCACCGTTCCGTCGTCCCTCCCCCTGGGGGAGGTACTGCGGAATAAAGAAGCCACCGGCCGGATTGGGAAGTGGGGGGCCGAGCTTGCCCCCTTCTCCCTGTCCCTTACCGGCCGCTCCGCAATCAAGTCGCAGGTCCTCGCCGACTTCGTCGCGGAGTGGACTCCCGCCTCTGGGTCCGGGGACGAAGATCTCCCTGTGCCGCCCCGACGCAGTGACCATTGGACCCTGCTGTTTGATGGGTCGCTGTGTCTCGCCGGGGCTGGCGCGGGGGTAGTCCTCCGGAGCCCCGAGGGGAAGGAGCTCGAGTACGCCGCGCGGCTCGAGTTCCCCGCAACCAACAACGTCGCCGAATACGAGGCTCTGCTCCTCGGGATGCGCCTCGCGCGCTCCCTGGGGATCCGGCGCCTCCTAGTAAAGGGAGACTCTCAGCTCGTTGTCTGCCAAATGGACAAGTCTTACCTGTGCCATGACGCAAATTTAAGTCTTTACTTGCAGGAAGTACGAAAGATGGAGAAACACTTCGACGGCCTTGAGGCCCGGCATATCCCGCGAAGGGAAAATGACCGGGCTGATGCTTTGGCCCGGGCGGCAAGCGCCGGGAAACGCTCCCCAAGGGGGCCTTCTTAGAAACAATCACGAAGCCCTCGGTGGTCTCCCCGGACGTAGGCCCCGAGCCTCCGGTCCCGGAGGTCGCCGAGATCGTCCGGCCGTCGTCATGGATGGATCCCCTCATCTCCTTCATCAAGGGGGAGGGGGACCCTCCCAACGAGACCGAGGTTAAGCGCCTCCGGGCCAAAGCCCGGGCATATCTCCTACTGGAGGGAAGGCTCTACAAGCGGGGGGCTTCAGCCCTCCTGCGCTGCCTCCCCCGGTCGGAGGGACTTCAACTCCTGGAAGACATTCACGCGGGAAGCTGTGGTTCTCACCTAGCCCCGCGTGCCATCGCCGCCAAGGCCCTTCGGCAGGGCTTTTACTGGCCTACGGTCATGCGCGACGCGCGAGACCTGGTCTCCGCGTGCGAAGCATGCCAGAAGATGGCCAAGGGCTCGAATCTCCCCCCTGTAGCGCTGCGGACTATCCCCATCACTTGGCCCTTCGTGCGCTGGGGGATGGACCTCTTAGGGCCTTTCCCCCCAGCGCCCGGAGGATACAAGTATGCGGTGGTCGCGGTCGACTACTTTACAAAGTGGGTCGAGGCGGAGCCCTTGGCTAGCATCACCTCCCGGGCCGTTCAGCGGTTTTTCTGGAAAAACGTTGTTTGTCGTTTCGGTGTCCCCCGGGAAATCACCGTGGACAACGGGACCCAATTCGACTCGGCATATTTCCGGGAATTCTGCGAAGGCCTGGGGGTCGTCATCCACTTCGCCTCAGTGGCCCATCCCCAAAGCAATGGGGCCGTCGAGAGGGTCAACGGCGTAATCCTACAGGGGTTACGCCGGAGACTCGAACAAACCGCTTCCAAGCGAGGCGCGTGGGCAGAGGAGCTCCCTAGCATCCTCTGCTCCATGCGCACGACCCCGTCCCGGGCCACAGGGCGTGCTCCCTTCTCTCTAGTCTACGGGGCGGAGGCAGTCCTCCCCCCGGAGATTGGCTTCCGGTCGCTGCGGGTCGAGCTCCTGAACGGAGCCACGACCGCAGCCTACCGGGCCAACGAAGACAACCGGCGGCTGGAAATCGACCTCGTGGAGGAGGAACGCGACCGAGCGCTCCTCCGCCACGCCATCTACGAGCGCGAGATGTCGCGCGCATACGACCAGCGCGTGCGCGAGAGAGCTTTCCGCCTTGGGGACCTTGTCCTCAAGCGCGTCACAGACCCCCAAGCCCAGGGTAAGCTCTCCCCCAAGTGGGAGGGCCCCTACAGGATCTCCGCTGTCCTCGGCTCGGGGGCCTACAAGCTCTCCAACCTTGAAGAGCAGGAGCTGAAGCACACCTGGAACTTGCGTTTACTTCGCAAGTTCTACGTTTAGCCTTACGGGCCTGTCCCCTCCCCCGGGGCGGTCACGCCGGAGGGGGGGGGGGACACTGTAGCTTCCCTTTTTCCCCCTTCGCGGCTTCGCAGGGGGGCTTTGTATATTTCGTTAATAAATGTATAGTCTTTGTTCTTCAACTGTCTCACTGCAGGTTGTTTTTGTTTACCGCCCCTAGTGGTGATGCCCTCCCCGCGAGGATGCCTTCCCCGTGAAGATGCCCTCCCCGCGAGGATGCCCTCCCCGCGAGGAAGTGGGCCAGTCCCAACAAGTCCCTACAACGGAGCCTGCACTCCCGTAGGGCGGCTTACGATCAGCCCTCGTGGACTGAGGGTGTAAGCGGCAACCCGGTCCCCAGCGGCCGTGGTAACGAGTCACTTTGGGAGACTAGTCCCCTGCCCAAACACTCAAGTCCCGTCTTCGGGCACTTCCTCCTCCGGGAGTAGACGCTCTCCTCAGCGAGACGTCTAATGGCTTTCTGGATTATCTTCCTCCTCCGGGAGTCGACGATATTCCTGGCTCCCCGTTCTCACGGCGACCGGAAGATCGGCCCCTTGCGGCTTGATTGGATCTATCTTCCTCCTCCGGGAGTCGACGTTATTCCCGGCTCTCTGTTCTCACGGCGACCGGATGATTATCTCTCGAAGACATTATTCCCGGTTCCCCGTTCTCACGGCGACCGGACGAACCCTCCCGGGGAGCTCCCCTCCGGAGGTCATTGGCTTTTCATGAGCCCCTTCCGTGCCTTGTTCCCGGTTCCCCGCTCCCCCGGCGGCCGGATGAATCTCTCCTAGTGGCCCCGGCCACCCCGGAAGGTCCCTCCCTCGGAAATCCTGTTTTCACAATTTTCTAACTTAGAAAATATTTCTACAGGTTATGCTCCCCCCGGGGACCCTGTTTCCCCCACAGCACGCGGAGGCTTCCTCCCGCCCGCTGTGGGCGGGGGGGGGGGACAGGGGGTCCCGGGTCACCCACGAAGGAACTTAGCTCATCCTTGTTAAGATGAGTCGTCCAGACCATCCAAGAAGAAAATAAAGAGGCAGTAAAAAGCTTAACAATGCTTTATTGATCGACAAACCCGGAGGACATCTTCCCCCTCCGGTGGGTTTCGGAAATGATACAACCCGGGTCCTAACCCGGGGGATTTTCTACGAGCCTAAGGCCCCTACGCCTAAAGCTCCCGGAGGCGCTCCCTTAGCTCCCGGGCCAGGTCCCGGTACAGCGCCCGGACGCGACGCTGAGAATCCCGAAGTACGTCTTCGGGCCAGAACTCGTATTCAGCCGGCGGAAGTATCCGGAGAGGAGGTATCATCTGGGCCCTCGGGCGCGGGGGAGTTAATTCAGCACGGCTGTTGTCAAAATTATCCAAGTGCCATTCCGGCGCCACCTCAACCGGACGGGCTCCCGGGCAGTACCGCCGTCGCGCCTCCCGGAGACAAGGCTCAGCAAAATCAAAGCCGCTTGGGCGTCCCCCGGAGAGTTTCTCCCGGACCGTTGCTCGGGAGCAACCCCCCGGGAAACCTGGTAACATTTTATTGCAAAGACTTAGAAAAATTTCTAATATATTTCATTGCAAAATGTTTGTGTACAAGTGCCCGGGGCTTCTCCTAAGAAGCTACCGGAATCAAAATGCCTAACAAAATAAAAAGGGGTCCTAGCTAAAGACCCGGGGGAGGCTCATACTTTGGCATTGGGGTCCTCCCCCCGGGAAGCTTCCTCCGTGGACGGGGCAGGGACATCCGCGGCCGGAGGCGCCGGTGTCGGGAACCACGTCCGGATGATCCGGTCGTAGAACCCCTCCGCCAGCAGCTCTACCTCCCGGCGCGTTGGCTCGAAGGCCTCCGGGAAGCCCCGGGGGATGCGCCCCCCGATCGCCCGGGCGCCGACCCCACGGTAGTCAACGAGCCCCGCGGCGGCCGCGATGACGGGGATCGCTCGGCCCCGTGCCCGGACATCCGCAGCCTCCGGGATGGCGGAGACTTGTGCGTTAAGAAAACGCACAGCCTCCGCGAGGGTCGCCGGGGGCACCTCCGGGCCGCTCCCGGAGCCCAGGCTAACGCCGAGGCTTTCCAAGGCCGAGCGGACGGAGCGGCCCGCGTCCGACAGTGCCCGGACGCTGGAGCTCTCGAGCTCCCGGAGCGCCTTCTCCCGCACCTTGGCCTCCTCGCGGAGACGGATGTAGGCGCCCTCCGAAAGGTGCACCTGCGCCCGGGCCCGGGACAGCTCGTCAAGAGCTTCGTCCCGCTCCCGGATGGCCGCCTCCCGCCGCTCGACGCAGGCCGAGGCCCGGCTCTCCGCCTCCTTGAGCAGCCGGGTGACCCGCTGCTCAAGGCCCCAGGTAACGGTCGCTACCTACAAAATGCATAGTTAGAAAAATCTTAAGTGCAGAAAAAAAAACCGAAGTGTGGAGAGCTCGAGTTACCTGGGCTCCGAGGGACTCGAGCCCCTCAAAACGCTCGTGGAGCGTCCCTCCTGCCACGAGGGCCTGCACCTTCCGGTTGTGCAGGCCCTCCGCGTAGCGGGCCACCTCCCCCGCTGGAAATAGGGAGGTGTCTTGCCCGGCCCTCCTATCGCGGCCGGGAGAGGGCCCCCGGACCTCTGAATCCGGGAGCACGGCCGGCGTCGCCGGCGTCTTCGTCGACGAAGTTTCCTCCGAAGACGAAGACGAAGGTTGGACGGGGATCTCCGTCCGGGGGGGGATCATTGGGCCTTTCCCCGCCCCAGGCCGGAGGGCCCTCGGAGCCTCCTGCTCCGGGGGGACCTCGAAGACTGAGGGGCTCCCCCCCTCCTCATCCACCGGCCAGAGGCGCGGGGGCGCCGCCACCGAAAACCGCACTTCTAGCCTCTCCGGCGCCAATGCCGCCGGGAGAGGCGAGAGGAGCGTCACGCGAACTGGCGACGGGGCGTAGTCCGCCGAATCGGACCCCGCCCCATCGACAACCACCTCCTTCCCCCGGGCCTCGACGGGGGCCTCCGGGGGTGGAGGCGTTGCATCTGCCCGGGGCGCCGCCCGGGCATGTTCAGCTCCGGGAGCTGCGTCCCGGGCCCTCACCGGCGTCGTAGCCGGCGCCGTCGCCGGAGCCGGGGTCTTCTGGACCCGGGGCTTTTTGGGCTCCGAGCCCCCGGCCGCGTCCTTCCCCCGTTTATGAGACCCGGGGGTGGGAAGGGGCTTCCTCTCCGGAAGCCTGAGCCCGTAGGCCTCGGCCACCAAGTTCCGGGGAGGCCCCTCCCCCACGAGGCGCACGATGCGCTCGTGTTCGTCGGCGAAGTACCTCCCCAGGAGGTGCTCCTCCTTGTCCCTCGCCGCCGGGTACGGGCGCACTGCAAGAGGTAAAAAGTTAGTCGATTTTTCATAAAAAACCGCAAGTACAAAAATGCAGGGGACTTACGCCGCGTCACCGGCTTGACCGGAGGCCGCTGCTCCGGGCCCATGCCGATCCCCCTTCCCCCGCGTGAGAAGGGGGAAAGCCGCAGGAGCGCCAGCTCCTCCGCGGCGTCCCGCATTGAGCGGGCCTTCTTCGCCAGCACCACCTTCCCGAGGAGCTCGAACTCCTCGTCCGTCCACACCGGCGGCTTCGGTGCGGATGATCGGCTGTAGGGGGGAGGCTCCGGGGCATAGACCACCGCCTCGTCCCGGACCCGGAGGTAGAACCACCTCCGGAGCCAGTCCCCCCAGTGGTCCCGGGAGGCCGCCGCCGGGTAGTCCGCCACCCGGGAGGGCAGCATTTGGACCATCACCGAGCCGAAGGGGGACTTCGGTCCTCCCTTCACCAGGTGGGAGCTCCGCGCCGCCGGTTCATAGAAGTACCGGAAGGCGCGGAGGGTGGGCTCCCGCCCGGTCGCTGTCTCGTAGAGCCATATAAAGAGGCCCATACGGACGAGCGCGTTCGGGGTGAGGTGGTTGAGAGCCACCCCGTACTTTTTGAGAAACTCCCGGAGCATCGGATGCACCGGGAGCCGGAGCCCCGCCTCGAGGAAGGCCTCGAAGGCCACGACCTCTCCGGGCCTGGGGCGGGGGGCTCCGTCCTTCTTTAGGGGGACCCGGATGTCCCCCTCTTCGACGACGCCCTTCTTGACCAAGGACTCCGCGTCCGAGGCCGAGAACTCGGAGGCCCAAAGGAAATCCACGGGGATTTCCTCCGGGGGCACCTCCGTGGTCTTTGCTCGACCTTTGGGCGCCATTAGGTGAGTTCTTTGTTTTTCGGTGGCTAAGTTTTCAGGTGGCTATCAACGACTCCCGGACGCTCGCTACCGGAGGAGGCTACCGGAGAAACTACCGGAAGAGCGCTACCGGGAGAGCTGAAGCTGGAGTTGAAGATTTGGAATGAGCTTCCGGGGCCCCCTAAGGTCCTATTTATAGAGGCTGGCCGTGATCTAGATGCGCGCCACGTGGCCCCCTCGGATCAATCTGGACCACTGATTCAAACCGTGCGCGGGAAACGAAGGGACAGGCGCGTAAATCGAGACGCCGGTTCAAACCGCGCGTGCATTTATTGCGAAAACGGCGCGGCCATAAAGTGCCCGGCACAGAAACCGAAGCGTCGTCGGGGCTCCGGTGATTTTCGTCCGGAGTTTGCGTCCGGAGATTTTCCCGATACCGTAACCATTCCCTCCGGGGGCTCAGGCTTCGCCCCCGGAGGGCATGGGGGGCTGCTGTTGGGGGAAATCTCCACGCGGTCAAGTCCAGGTACAGGGGGGCTGCCATTTTGCCCGGGGACAGTGGCCTCCGGTGCCTGCCCCGGGCGCCGCCTTTTAGGCGCCCGGGATCGTGCCTCCGGGGCATGTCCCGGGCGCCGCCATTGGGCCCCCGGGGCCGTGCCCCCCGGGCATGTCCCGGGCGCGGCCATGCGCCCGGGGACAGTGGCCTCCGGTGCATGACCCGGGCGCCGCCATTGGGCCCCCGGGACCGTGCCCCCCGGGCATGTCCCGGGCGCCGCCATTGGGCCCCCGGGGCCGTGCCCCCCGGGCATGTCCCGGGCGCCGCCATCCGCCCGGGGACAGTGGCCTCCGGTGCCTGCCCCGGGCGCCGCCTTTTAGGCGCCCGGGACCGTGCCTCCGGGGCATGTCCCGGGCGCCGCCATTGGGCCCCCGGGGCCGTGCCCCCCGGGAATGTCCCGGGCGCCGCCATTCGCCCGGGGACAGTGGCCTCCGGTGCATGACCCGGGCGCCGCCATTGGGCCCCCGGGACCGTGCCCCCCGGGCATGTCCCGGGCGCCGCCATTGGGCCCCCGGGACCGTGCCCCCCGGGCATGTCCCGGGCGCCGCCATTGGGCCCCCGGGGCCGTGCCCCCCGGGCATGTCCCGGGCGCCGCCGTTCGCCCGAGGACAGTGGCCTCCCGTGCATGACCCGAGCGCCGCCATTGGGCCCCCGGGACCGTGCCCCCCGGGCATGTCCCGGGCGCCGCCGTTGGGCCCCCGGGACCGTGCCCCCCGGGCATGTCCCGGGCGCCGCCATTCGGCCCCCGGGGCCGTGTCCCCCGGGCATGTCCCGGGCGCCGTCATTCGTCCGGGGATAGTGGCCTCCGGCGCCTGCCCCGGGCGCCGCCATTTGGCCCCCGGGACCGTGCCCCCCGGGCATGTCCCGGGCGCGGCCATTTGGCCGGGGAGAGTGGCCTCCGGTGCCTGCCCCGGGCGCCGCCATTTGGCCCCCGGGACCGTGCCCCCCGGGCATGTCCCGGGCGCCGCCATTTGGCCGGGGAGAGTGGCCTCCGGTGCCTGCCCCGGGCGCCGCCTTTTGGGCTCCCGGGACCCTGCTCTCCGGAAGAGGTCCCGGACGTCACCGCCCTCCTAAAAGGTAAAATCCCTGTTTGTTTATCACGTGCAGGTCACGCGAGGGACGCCTCGGAAATCAGCGACCACCTGTCAAGCATCCAGGACGTTTGACCGGGAGAAGGACGGTCCTACCCTTCAATCGACGGTGGCTCCCGGGGTAGTTTAGGTTTTTTGCTTCTTTTTGGGGCTATAAATAGCCCTTGTACCCCTCTGTTGTAAAAGATGACTTCATTATTATTTGGAATAGCTAATCTCACAGACGTGCTCCGGAAGCCTCTCCCCCGGAGAGAGCTCCCCCAGCCGACTCCGGTCGGGAGCGCGTCGACAGGACTAGGGCCCCCACTGGGACCCGAACCTGTATAAATCCTCGTGTCTTTTCTTGTGTTTGTCCCGCGGGGGAGGACCGGTCACCCGGTCAACCCGCGCTGTGTAATCTCCGCTAGGATCGTCTTCAAAACCTGCCGGGGTATTCTTAATACCACGACAACGATAAAGAGTATGATGAAGTTTTAAAACCCCAAACGCCGAATTGTAACTAGCAAAATGGGAGATATATTTATAAATAACACAAAATAAAAAAATAATTCAAAAAATGACCCACAATTTACCAAAATTGCAAAAATATCTTTTTTGGGCGCGATAAATCAATTATCACGATCTAAAATCGTGAGAGGACAACCACAGGCGCGAGTCGCATGACAAACACCTTTCCCCACCCATCCGCGATATAAACTGGTCTACAGGTCGTCTGGTCGAAACGTACATTGATTGAGCGAGTGATCGAGTGGTCGCGTGGTCAAATGACCGAGTGATCTAAATGTCATTCAACTACACGATCACTCGACCATCTGATCACGCGACTAATTCCTGTTGTGGGTGGGATGAGAAAAAGATTTCTCTTGAGCCTATGAACATCCTCTCGCAATTCTAAACCGCGATAATTGATTTATCGCCCAAAAAAGTATTTTTGCAATTTCAATAAATTATGAGTCATTTTTCAAATTATTTTTTTATTGAGTTATTAATAAAAAAATTCCACAAAATGTGCAAGTTAGATTCGCTATGCCCCCTTAAATTCCACCTAGGAGATCGCTTATCCATGTGTAAAGCAAAGGCGTGTCATGACTCAAGTCATTATACGCACTAGAACACTCGACTTACAAGGTATAATTACAAGATTACGATTCACCTTCGTTCAGGCGTAAGTTATCATCATCATCAGACACAAGATGAGAGAATTTTGATAAAGATGACGTAGGAAAAGTACAAACATGCTTCGGCCAGATACGACATTTTTACATGTTTTCTCCATGGTGTAAGATCATAAAATTCGATGCTGCTAGAGACATTGTTATAAATAGCAAACAAAACGTCTACGGTACAAAATATATTAGCCATCGGGAGAACAGAGTCAAAAAATTTTCCCATCTGAACTGACTATGATTTATGACCAAGACAAACAAAAAACAAAGCAGCTTCACACAAGTAAGACAGCATTGATACAGCCATCATTCTCCGGATTGTTTGTAACTTGAGCATATTTACCTGCATCACCACAAACATTGGATTATGGAACACAACTCAGCAGAAGGGGAAGAAAAAAGGAGTATGTCTTACCCCAAACAACTTTACCAGCAGGGGTCACAAGACCAAGCTCACTCACATTGACCTGCAAGAGGAACGTTGTAAGCATCAAGACACACCAGGTGCTCTGAATGAACCATGACTAGCATCTAACTATGTTTCAACTACAGTACCACGAGTAATGGCTATAAGCCTATAACACTTTAGCAAGTAGTATTAGTTTCAAACTGGCAAAATGCTTAACATACCTCAATGATGGTTCCCCTTGTGAGGACACCAAGAGACGTGTACATTGGACCATTGGGATTTTTCTTCACCGAAATTATGTCAAGGTTGAAAGTACATTTCAGTTCAGGGTGGGTGACATGAGCTTTGGTGAACCGCAAGCCAGTCGGCCGAATGAACCGCTCGTACTTAGGTGGTTTCCTTGTAAATCCAGGTCCAACGAAGGTGGCTTTAGTAACCATTCTCTTCCACTGTTTGGCTTCATGCAAAAAATAAAATCAGTTAATTTAGTCAATTTCCTCGAAAAGAAATAATATGTAATCTTTGTAATTGTCTATGCGATGCTTATAGAAAACCCTTCTTAGACAATTGCACACAAGTTAGCACAAAGCAATTGCTTTGTCGCACCTTGCAGTTCCATAAAAGCATAGAAGGAATACAACAGTAAACACTTGCTAAGAAAAATCGCATAGATACTATGAAATACACAATGCCTCAACAGCTCTATATGGCACATGCAAATTCTGAATATTAACCAAGTTTCCAGAGTCATCAGCAAATTATGTCGAAGACTTACTTTTTCTCTTGCCGGTCCGAAGGACTTTGAACATCTCTTCTTCAGCCACTGGTCTGACCTGAGGAGGAGAATAATTGCAGTAATATTTAGACAAATTTGGATCACAGACTGAAACATGCAGCCAATAACTATTTCCTGTAGAAACTTACCTTTGGCAAAGGAACATCCCATTTGCCGGCCTTTTCTTTCCTCTTCTGCTTAATTGTATTGCTGAGCACCTACATTTCATGAAAAGTCCACCATCAGTACATGAAGAAGGTTTTCTAAGAAATCACACGGTAGGAATGAAGCAATCACCTTGGCTCGCTGTGTCTGATCACGATCCAGCAGATATGGAGGAACAGCCCCATCTTGAACATCATCGTCAGCCTTTTGCCTAGTAGTTGACTCATCATGCATCTTCAGGCTGCAAAGGAACGAACAATTGCAAATAAGGACAGATACATATAGGAACTACATTATTTCAAGTGAAGAAAACCAATTCATGCTCACATTTCTCATTCAAGCTGTCAATACATCAATAGAACAAGTAAACAAACATTAAGAAATAACAAACAATCGAACACTTACGTCTTCTTCATCTGCGCCTTCTCGGCATATCGCTTCTTGGCGAACCTCTTGCCCTTAGCACCAAGCAACTGCAGCAGATCAAATAAACAAGAAGGAATCAGCAGCACAAACACACACCAAAAACCACCAGAAAAGTCGGGATATTTATCGTGTTAGCCACCACCTTCTGAGCCTGCTTCGAGCGCTTGTGCACCTCGCGCGCCTCGCGCTTGCGCTTCCGCTCCTCGTAGTCCGGGCGTCGCCCATGGCGCTTCTGGTGGAGCTCAATGTAATCTCCCTGCGGCTGCAGCCAATTCGTGTACCGAAAAAATCAGCGAAAAATTCAAAAAAAATCACAAAATAATCAGGCAATGAGAAGCTTGCTGTAGTTCGAGATGGATTGGAGAAAAAGCTGAGATGATGGAGGGTTGGGGATATGGAGGGATTTAGTTCGAGGCGGTGAAACTTACCATGGCGGCTAAACCCTAGAGTTGCCCGGCTTTCTCGTGGGGAAGGGAAGAGCTACTCGTCTATATGGGCTGGCCCTGACTAGTAGAATTCTAGGGGCCCAGATAGCCACATGAAAACAAAGAGAGAGCTCGAAATCGAATTTTTTTTTTAAATAACCAGATTAAAAAATTAATTGCAAAACTGATCCACACTAGAGCCAAATTGCAATTGTGACGTGGTTGAAGCGCGGCGTGGAGGAAGTGGTCGAATGAAAGAGTAATGGTCGTCGGGAGGCGTGGTCGAAGCGCAGCATGGAGGAGGTGATCGAATGACGACCAGGTGGAGCGATCCCCGTCGTGGTCGACGACACGGTGGATTTACACAGCGGTGGAGGCGCGAGAAGTAGATCTAGGGCGCGGGACGATGTGGAAGCGTGGTGCGGCCGAGGGAGGATAAGGAAATTGGGGCAGAAGAGAAATGAGCGGCGGCGTGATTTGGTGGAGCGGCCGCGGGGGCTGAAGAAAGCGATGCAGATCTAGATTTGGAGCTCGCCAGCGCGGTTGGATTTGGGGGAGGCCACGGCGGAGAAAAGAGGGAGAGAAAGAGTGTAGGGCTATTGAAAGCTGTGCAGATCTAGATCTGGAACCCACCGGCGCAAGGCACGGTGGCAGATCAGATGGATCTAGGCGTTGGAGTGGATAGGGGATGAGAGGAGGAGGAAGAAGGCCGGCAAAGGTTAATTTCGACCGAAGGTGGACGGAGCTTTGGACAAAATTGGGGGTGGGGTGGCGTGGGTGGGGGTGGCCGGGTGGGGGCAGAAAAAAAGATGTACCGAACTGGAGTCGAGCCGCTTCTTGTCGCCCCCTGGAGCGGGTGTAAAACGGATGTAGATTATCCGAAATATTTGGTATCCATATCTGATTTTAGTATGTCCGAATCCGAAAATCTGCATCTGAATTGTAAATCGGATCCAAATCCGGATAGTACAAGGTGGAATATTCGGATCTGGATTTGGATGTGGTATGCTTTGATTTGCAAAAATCGGATTCGCATTCGGATATTATCCGTATCCGAATTGGTATATAACTATATATACAAACTACAAATTTTCAAACCCGAATAGTCGAATACCCATACCTATTAACCTCATAACCAAGTCCACTACTCGTCTCTGTCCTGTGCTCTCTCCAATCTCCACGATGGCCTGCACGACTCACCACTCGACTCCTTTTATTCTAGGGTTTATGGCTTTACGCCCTACCGGCCGCTCCTCTCACACATACGCTGCTTCGCCGGCTCGCCCTCGCCTCCTCCTCCGACCATCGCCGCCTCGCCCTAGCCTCTTCCTCCGATCAGCGCCGCGCCCTCACCCTCGCCTCCTCTTTCGACGATCGGCGCCTCACCCTCACCTCCTCCATTCCTCTCCTGCGCGTGTAGATACACTCCCCTATGCAAGGTAGATGCCCCCTTATACAGATGGATCGTTTCTTGGTGATGGTTCTTGGTACATTAGGTTTGTGTAGGTTTGTGTTGCCGACATCGAGCCGCCATGGGAGCAGGCTGGCTGATGGTTCTAGTTCTAGTTGTGCTTGTGCAATACATTTCTGAGTGCATTTGTGTGACGCTTAGAGGCTAGAGAGTGCTTGAAGAAATATGTGTGAGGGAGCGAAGGAACGATGGAGGATTCGTCGTCGGCAAACCAGCGGCCAGTGATGAAAGGCGGTCGCTTGCTCAGGTTAAGGGTCGAGACAGTGTATGACTACATATGTGTGTATGTGTGTATGCCATGGCGGCATAGTGAGACCCAACTGACAGATCCACCTAGGCATATAAATTAGGCCAACTAAGCATCTAGTGGGTCCTACCTATTAGTTTTCTGTCTCTTCTAAGAACTGTTTGATGAAAATGGGTCAAGTGCAACAACAAACAAAATATCGTATATTATGTGTCATTATTTCTAAAACCGGAGATTTGTGACAATGGTATATAAATATTTGAGGATTTTAGTAATTTTCTCTATAAACAACAATTTGATTCTTTTTGTTTGCAGCTTGAAGAAATTGCCATTGCATTTAAGGATGTTAAAGTTTGGTCAAAGAAATTTGTATAGACTTTCTATACACGAGATTTTTTTATTAATAACCCAAACTAAAACAAATAGTTTGAAAACTAACCTACAGTTTACCGAAATTGCGAAACTAACCTGTTAGCTCATCCAATCTCGGTCTGAAAATGCGACAAGAACTTATTGCGCCTCACGACCACGACAAAATCATGCACCACTTATCGCGCCTCACAACCGCGATAGAGCCGCCACCGGGTGCTCCTCGCCCGCGTCACCGTTGCTCCAAACTCACGCCTCGCCAAATCTGTTGCCTCTCCGTCGGATCTGCATCGCCCTCACCGGATCTGCTGCCTCTCCGTCGGATTTGCATCTCTCTCTTTTACTTCACCGCGTGCTCGGCCGCCACATCTCGCCGGATCTATTCCTCTCGCCGCTGTCGATCCCGCAGAGTCGGCGCCGCCTCAATTATGTCGCCTCAATCCATCCCTGATCTCACCGGATCTACTGCTCAATTGCACCGCCTCAATCCCACAGATCTACTCCCTCTGATTGCGGCTCCGACGATTAAGACCTACAAGCTCATTTCTACGATGCTCCACCGTGCTTGGTTGTGGTCATGGTCGAGGTCGCCATCATGGTCGAGTGAAGAAATTGGGGAAGTCCTTTCTGTCGCGGTTTCAAAACGGAAAATCTTTTTGTCGCGCATTACACCCGCGATAAGTTGCTTATCGCGCCCAACCAGGTTAGTTTCGCAATTTCGTTAAACTGTGACTCATTTTTCAAATTATTTTTTACTTTGAGTTATTTATAAATAATTTTCTCTATACACACATTGAATGAGGCATTTCAGTATGGTTCTTTTAACTGTGCTATACAGAGGAAGTGGAAAAAGTTGGTAGAGTCTGCAAGAACTCGTCTAAAGGGCAGAACAAGAGATCATAAGCTAGACAAGTTAATGATTCAACTGAAGAACTTGAGGTTGGCCTTGGGTTTGCATGAGTGGATATCTCAACAGAGGAAGGGCTACGCATCCCTACAGCTGCTCGCAAAGTGGAGACATGAGGTCGGATTGAACATTGAGATTGGTGTTTTTATCAAGAAATATCCTCACGTTTTTTAGATTTATATGCATCCTATTAAAAGGAATCTTTGCTGCAAGATCACCCAAAACATGGCCGATTTGATTGCAGAGGAAGAAGCTATCATCAAAAAAAGTGAACCAGCTGCACTTCAGCGGCTGAAGAAGCTTCTCATGATGTCAACAAATGGAACTCTAAACATGCATTTTATGGCTTATAAGATGGGAACTTGGGTTGCCCGATGATTACAGGTACTCTATACTGCCAAAGTATCAACGCTATTTTGTTCTTGAATCCCCTGATACTCTAGCACTAGTCTCTAGGGATGAAGATATAGCTGTAGGCCTGTAGCTAAGATTGAAGAATGGAGGGACGAGGAGTTCACAGAAAAATGGTTGAGTGAGTCAGAGACAAAGTATGTTTTTCTGAACAACTTCCCTACTGGCTATAAGATTGAAAAAGGTTTTAGGGAGAAGCTTAAGAACTGGCAGAGGCTTCCTTATATGAAACCTTATGAGAATAATGATTTGTAGATAGTTCAAAATGTTGAGCGGCTTGAGAAGTGTATTGTTGGTATTCTTCATGAATTTTTAAGTTTGACAGTAGAAACGATGATACCACTCGAGCGGTTGTCACATATCAGGAGAGTTTTCGCCATGGAGGTAAACGTGAGAGAACTTCTTAAGCACCCATGCATTTTCTGCATCTCAACTAAAGGAAGCACTCAGACTGTCTTTCTTATGGAGAGTTACAGCAAAGGTTATCTGGTTGTCTCTAACCCTGTTGACAGTGTATGAAGGAAAATGCAAACCCTGTTGACAGTTATTAGGATGTCATAACACTAATGAAATGGAAAGTGCAGTTTGGCAACCAAGGAAGCAGTAACGAGTCGCAAAGTTGTGCATGCCTTGGAGGAAATATTAGTTCCATGTTGGAGGATGAAAGTTTCTCTTGTGGACAGAGTCAGTCTAATGAAAAGTGCCATTACTGATATTACCGTGACTCAAAAGAAAATTAGATGGAATAAGACAATGCAGCAACAGAAGAGCCAGCAGCATTTAGCAAACAACAAAATCAAGTACTTTGTGCTCTTTGAAGTATTTATTATTAGGGCTCCTAAATTTGATGTTAAAACAATGCAATCAGGTTCATTTTCTTGTGCTCACTTTTAAGTTGTATACTTTTTGAATATGCTTAAGTTGTATACTCGAATGTATCTGTTATAAATAGAGCTAGCCAAATCAAATTAAGATTGATATTTACCTAAATTTAAATTTATCTCTAGTTCAATTATTTCTATCTTGTCTCTATCGTTGATACTTGTTCTTATCTTTCAATTAAAGTTTATCTATCTGTCCTTAGTTATCTCTATTCTTGATTGTTTTTTATCTTTTAGTTAGTGTCTAGGCTTTCCAAAAGAGGAGAAATATTATAAATAGACTTAGCTAAATCAAATTAGGATTGATATCTTCCTAAATTTGAATTTATCTGTAGTTCAATTACTTCTATCTTATCTCTATCCTTGGTACTTATTCTTATCTTTTATTAGTGTCCATTCATCTATCCTTAGTTATCTCTATCTTTGATTGTTCTTATCTTTTAGTTAGTATCTATTCATTAAAGATAGATCTATTATACAAGAGATGTAAGAGTCATATAAAAGATAAATAAGAAATAAAGTTTAAATTTACCCCCATCTACCTATCTTTCTCCCTCTTGATCTAGACACGTAACCAATTTTGGTAATAGTGCTACCCACCATAGCTTCCAATGCTGAAGGAGATAAAGTTTTGGAGATATCCAATGCTGAAATAGAATAGATTATGGAGAAGTTGGCCTAACTAATTTGGAGGACAGAGTTGTGCCACAAGAAACTCAATACCATTGATGGCCACTTAGACAGACTTATGTTGTATGTCGAAAAGGATGTGGGTGATGATAAGCATGACAATATTCATGGTAGTAGTATTGTTGATAAATTCGTCAAAGAAGAAATTGATAGCACTAACCATAGTGTTGATGTGGTGGTCCTAGCAAATGGTGACAACGCATAGGAACTCCGTCGTGATGTCAATGACATTGCCAGCGATCTTGTGCATGTGGACGTTGTTGAGCTTGTGATCCAAATCAAGGCGAGTGACAACTTAGTGCTCTAATGGGGCCTCAAATTAAAGGGGATTCAATCTAGTTTGGCTAATTGGAGATAGCATCCACGGAGGTGCAGTGGATGTAGGAGCTACATGGGCAGATGGGCAACAAGATGTAAGTGGACTGTGCGCAATAAAACTTGCAGTGGGTGAGCATAAAATACAAGGTGTTTATGTACCTTGAGTACTCGAGCAACATTGTGGCTTTAGCGTGCTCATCAACTTCATGCGCTTCGTCACCATGACCTTGTGGCAATGGGATCACCTCTACTGTTTGCCAAACATAAGGATAAATGTCCAACTCGAGGACAAGTTGGCTTTCCAAGTGGAGAGAATTATTATAAATAGATATAGTCAAATCAAATTAGGATTGATATCTTAAATTCGGATTTATCTCTTATTCAATTACTTCTATCTTATCTCTATGTTTGGTACTTGTTCCAATCTTTTAATTAATATCTATCCATCTATCCTTGTTGTTTTTATCCTTGGTTGTTCTTATCTTTTAGTTAATGTCTATCCATCAGAGATAAATTTATTATATCCATCAGAGATAAATTTATTATATAATAGATGTAAGGATTATGTAAATGATAAATAAAAAATAAAATTTAATATCTATCCTCGTCTATCTATCTATTTCTCTCAATCTAGCCACCTAACAATATCATATTCACATCTTTTGAAGAGAACGACATTTCATTGTTCAAGAAAACATATGACTGAGCAAAATAGTGTGTTGACTAGACTACTGAATTCCTAGTATAGTTTCTATTTGTGCATCTTAGGCCAGCTCCATCGCCGACACCTCCAAGCACTGCACGCGGGCCCCACGATTAAAATATTATTTTTCCGGTGGAGAGAGAAGGCATGCGACGCTTCAGCAGGCGGTGGAGAATTAAGGTCTGCAGGTGGGCCTGTCTCGGGATTCGTGCAAATCAAATTATATATATTCTTTATTTCTTAATTTATGATTAATCTAGTTCAAATTAGAAGTTGATTATATTAAGAAAGTTGTAGATCTTTAAATTATCTTCATATAGAGACCAAATATGGCATATATTTGATTTTTAAATTAAAAATTATTGATGTTTTACTCGTGGTATATTTTTAATTTACTCGTGGGCCCGTATGAAGCGTCTCGCGAAGCGCCGATGGGTTGGAGAAGGGTGGTGCTTCAGATAGTGCTTCGCATACGTGGCACAGAATATGCTGAAGAATATTCTGTTGAAACGCCAAGCGAAGCGCCGGTGGGTTGGAGATAGCCTTAGACAGCTGGTGGCTTTGAGCACGATTTGATAAATATTCTCTGATTTTCTGGGTGAACTGTTAACCATTTTAATGCGAGGAAAGATTTAGGCTCTATTTAGAAACACAGCATTTAAAAACTGTAGTATTTTAGAAATCATGACTTTAGAATTGTCATGCAACAAAAATCACAGTATTTCATAATATTACAAAACCACAATTTTTGTAGCTGTTTGGATACACAGTTTTTTTTTAAAACTTTCAGTTTGGTGTTTAAATAAACTAGCTATTATGACAATTAAAAAAAATAACCGTTACACATGCAAGTATCGGATTGAAACATAACTAGAATCGATTTGTTTTGCAAGTATCTGAACAGCAAAACGTCTCTCTAATCCCAAACCAAATCGAACTCCAAATATGATCAAAACAAATTTGTATTTGATCATACAAAATTCATATCCCCTGACTTCAAACTGAGTCAAACTTTGGATAGAATCAGAACCAATTTGGACTCAAATCCTCATTCATTCGAATCAAAATTCAAAACAAGCGCAGAATCTCCAAAAAATTCTAAACAGCCACCATCCAAATCCAAAACATCACCATGTCGCATGCCGTGCAAGGCCAAGAACAGCGCAGTCACCTCGCCGAAGCTCGCTTGCAGCAGCGCCGTGATGCGCACGAGCTCACGCATCGTGCCCACGCCGGTGAGGTGCGACACTGGCACGCGGATGTGAATGGCATATCCCTCCACGTCGCCGAGCAGAGCCTGGCGCCCGGGCCAGCCGTGCTGCTCGTCCATGGCTTCCCGGAGCTCTGACTCTCATGGCGCCACTTGATGGCCGCACTCGCAGCCCGCGAATTCCGCGCCCTCGTGCCCAATCTCTGCGGCTACGGCGGCTACGGCGACTCCGACGCCCCCGCCGACCCCGCTGCCTACTCCATCCTCCACGTCGTCGGCTACCTTGTGGCCCTCCTTGACCACCTCCGCCTCCCAAAGGTACCACCTCGTGGCCGGACCGGGTGTGCGCAATCGTCATCCTCTCGGTGCTGTACTTCCCATGTGCGCACCACCCTCCGCTAGAGCTCTTCTTGGCGTTCGGCGAGGGGTTCTACATCCATGCACCACGTGGCCCTCCTCTGCGTCCATGCGCCGGCGGCACAATCTCCAGCCACACCACCGCTGCTGCCGCCGCCCATCTCCTTGACATCTAAGAGTAGATCCTCTCCCCTCGCCGCAGCTGCCGTCGTTCGTGTGCACGGCCGCCGACTGGAGGAGGAAGGGACAACCGGCGGCGCCCCCGTGCACTCCCCTCTGCTCGATCACCAGTGGCAAGAGGAGGGGGAAGGGGAAGGAGGTGGGGTACTGTGAATCGAGAGAGAGAGAGAGAGAGTTGGTGGTCAAAGTTTTGGTTAAAACTTTGTATCAAAACTAAGTTTGTAAAATTAAGAAAATCATGGTTTTGAAGAAATCATAGTTTCAAAAATCATAAAATACTTTATAATCAAACATGGTCTTGATTTTCAATACTATAGTTCTTTTAAAATTATAGTATTTGATAAAAACTCAAAAAAAATTTTGTTTCCAAACAAAATCTTATTGTCTAGACGACTATTATGGCCTTGAAGTCAATATTATCCTCTTGAAAGATGTGAGTGTGACGAGCCATATCACTAATTTATTTGAAAATTCAATTGAAGAGAAATCGCTGCAGGCATTATTAGCTAACAGTACATCGATAGGAGCAGACCCCACTATATGATTTGTCTTATTCCCCATTGATTGTTTTTGACTGATTTGCCTCAGATGTCTGACTCTTCATATGGACGTTTTCATTCAGTTCTCTTAAGATAGTCCAACTTGATCTTGGAGTGATTGTCATCCACTAGAATAAATGTATTTTGAAATCACAACCTGTCAGCTACTAGATAGTTTACATATAAATTGAACCTGTAGCCCTCTGAAATTGAATAGGAAGACTAGTCTTTTGGATTTGAAGCCTGATTTTTTGGAACTGAGAAATAAAGTAAGTAGATCGTTGGAAAGAACTAGTTGTGGTGTTCATCAGCTCAAACCATCTGTGCAGCCATGATACCCTTTTTCTCCACCATCCTTGCCATTCTCCCCATCCTATCTTTGCTTTCTCTGTTCTCAGGTGTTGCCTGTCGTGACATTCTACTGCTAAGATCCTCTCTCAGCGTCGAAACTTATGAAAACGATGTCCTACAATCATCGGATGGCACTTTCTCCTGTGGCTTCTACAACATCTATGCCCATGCCTTCACATTCTCAATATGGTTCTCCAACTCAGAGGACAAGACCGTTGTTTGGAGTGCAAACGGTGACCGCCCCGTCCATGCTAGGAGGTCGGCGCTTACCTTGCAGAAGGATGGCACCATGGTCCTCACAGATTATGATGGCACGGTTGTGTGGCAAGCTGATGGCAACTTCACAAACATTCAATATGCTCAGCTCTTGGACACCGGAAATCTCGTCGTGAAGGACTCAAGTGGTAAGATAGCATGGCAAAGTTTTGATTCACCCACGGATACTTTACTACCCACTCAGCACATCACTGCTACTACAAAGTTGGTCTCTTCCACTCAAGTACATGTCCCTGGTCACTACATCTTTAGATTCAGCGATCAATCAATATTATCACTTATATATGATGATCTTGATGTTTCTGATATATACTGGCCAGAGCCTGATAATGGGGTCTATCAGAACAAGAGAAATCGTTATAACAGTACTAGGTTGGGGGGTCTTGATGATCTTGGAAAATTTGTTGCCAGTGATTTCGCCAATCAACAAGCACTTGTAGCTTCTGATGAAGGTCCTCGGATTAAGAGAAGGCTTACTCTTGATCCTGACGGTAATCTCCGACTCTACAGCTTGAATAGCTCGGACGGGACATGGCTAGTTTCATGGATTGCCCTATCTCAACCGTGCAAAATTCATGGTTTATGTGGTCCAAATGGAATATGCCACTACTCACCTATGCCTACATGTTCTTGCCCACCCGGCTATGAGATGAGCAACCCTGGCAACTGGAGTCAAGGTTGTAGAGCTATAGTTGACATCACGTGCAATGTTGCACAACCTGTGAAGTTTCTGCGACTTCCAAACACTGATTTTTGGGGATCTGATCAGCAACATCTTGATCGTGTTTCTTTTAAGGCTTGTTGGAACATATGCATGAGTGATTGTACCTGTAGAGGCTTTCAATACCAAGAAGGAACAGGCTCATGCTATCCAAAAGCTCTCCTTTACAGTGGAAGGACTTACCCAACACCAACCACACGCACAATGTATCTCAAGCTCCCTATGACTGTGAATATTTCAAATTTCTCCATTCCCCAATCCAATGTGCTTGATCCTGCACCACATCATCTTGATTGTGATCAGATGAGCACAAGACTCATGCTACCATTACCAGAAGTGTATAAGACAGGTGGGGGAGAATCAAAATGGTTTTACTTCTATGGGTTCATTGGTGCACTTTTTATCATTGAAGTTTTCTTTATCACATTTGCCTGGTTCTTTATTTTGAGGAGGGAGCAGAGGTCACCGGAAGTATGGGCAGTTGAGCAAGGCTACAAGGTATTGACAAGTCATTTCCGAAGATATAGTTATAAAGAGCTGGTTAAGGCAACTCAGAAATTTAAAGATGAGCTTGGAAGGGGAGGCTCAGGGATTGTATATAAGGGAATCTTGGATGACAACCGAGTGGTGGCTGTAAAGAAATTGGAAAATATAAGGCAAGGCGAGGAAGAGTTCCAAGCCGAGTTACGTGTCATTGGAAGGATTAATCATATGAATCTAGTAAGAATATGGGGTTTTTGCTCAGAAAGATCCCATAGGATGTTGGTTTCTGAGTATATTGAGAACGGATCGTTAGCTAATATCTTGTTCAGAAACAATATCTTGTTAGAGTGGCAACAAAGATTTAACATTGCTCTAGGTGTTGCAAAGGGGTTAGCCTATCTTCACCACAAGTGCCTAGAGTGGATCATCCACTGTGACGTGAAGTCAGAGATAATACTACTGGACCAAAATTTTGAACCTAAAATCACTGACTTTGGGTTGGCAAAACTGCTCAATAGAGGCGGGTCCAATCAAAACGTGTCACATGTACGAGGAACTATAGGTTACATTGCTCCAGAGTGGGTCTCAAGTTTACCAATCACAACAAAAGTTGATGTGTACAGTTATGGAGTTGTGCTTCTTGAGCTTGTGTCAGGAACACGAGTTTTTGACTTGGTTGTAGGTGTGGATGAGGAGGTACCTGTGATGCTCAGGAAGCTTGTTAGGATGCTTGCTGATAAATTGGACAGGGAGGGACCATTCTGGATAGCAGAGTTTGTAGATTATAGACTGAGTGGCCAATTCAGCTATTTGCAAGCAAGAGCACTGATCAAGTTAGCTGTTTCATGCTTGGAGGAAGATAGGAATAAAAGGCCAACAATGGAATCTATAGTCCAGATCCTCCTTTCTATGGAGGAAGATGATGGTACAATGAAACAATGATATGCTGAATGAAGTGTCTTTTTTAGATGAAAACATTATGGTATCTGCCAGTAGTATGTTATATTGTAAGCAGAGTACTAGCTCTGGCAATGTTAATTTCGTCTGCTTAGTACATTGCATAAATCGTTGTATGTGCATGCATATTACATTTCATGATTATCCCATGTTATGTAGAAGAGCAACACTAGTAATGATATCCGTGTGGTTCTTGTTTATGTTCAGAAGCTTCTTGAGGTTTCACTCGTCTTCGTGGGTGCATACACAACTGCAAAAATTTGTAGTTGTTGCATTCCTGGAAGTTGACACATATCATCTTTGTACTAACTTTTGATGAAACCTTGGAATTGTGCTTGCCAACATAAATAAGATAAATATTTCATTGCTAGTTTGTTCAACTGTGCCCGTTTTTTATATACATGTTCGATGGTATTTGCTATCTTTCATCTGTCTAATCACCTCAAATGGACAGTAATCTGTAGCCTTAGCTACGGTTTTGTTTTGTCATGCATGCTTTTTGCAGATCGTCACCGAAATAAAATATCAAAAAAAAAAAACAATAGATATCTATAGCTGCTTGTGCTTGGGCTAACCCAGCCAAAATACACACATGTTTTTAATCTAGTTAGTTGTCAGTTGTGCCTGTACTGAAACGTTGTTCAGAACAAAAAAACACTTAAGAGGATTGCCGAAAATAGTAAATTAGAAAAATAAATATTATGATGAATCTCTAAATGGTAATAAAAATAAAGTACAAACATTATCGAGTATCCACATTACACGAGGACACAACCTGGATGATTATATGAGATTCTAAGAGCACTTTTAGATATAAGCTAGCCTAGGAAATTATCATTGCCAAGAAGTAGATATGGTGCTTACAATGTGGTGTTTTCAGATGGAAATAGGCACTTCATAATATTGCTTCATTGTACTGCCAGGTTCATCAACAGAAAGGAGAATCTGGACTACAGAATCCATAGTTGGCCTTTTTCTCCTGTCTTCCTCCAAGCATGAAACAGCTAACTTGATCAATGTTCTTGCTTGCAAGTAGTTGAATTGCCCACTCAGCCTGGAATCCATGAACTCAGCCATCCAAAATTGATCCTCCTCCTCATCCAATTTATCGGCAAGTCTACTGACAATCTTCCTGAGAAACGTATAGACATCCTCGTCTACACTTGTAGCCATGTCAGATGTTCTGCTCCCCTTCATTAACTCAAGTAGTACAACTCCATAACTATAAACATCAACTTTTGATGTGATTGAGAGAGTGGAAACCCACTCAAGAGCAATGTAACCAATTGTTCCACATACTCGAGAAACATTTTGATTGGACCCACTTCGGTTTAGCAACTTTGCTAAACCAAAGTCTGTGATCTTGGGCTGCATGTTTTGATCCAATAGTATATTCTCAGACTTCACATCACAATGAATGACCCACTCTAAACATTCGTGGTGAAGATATGCCAATTCTTTTGCCACCCCCAGAGCAATGTTGAACCTTTCCTTCCACCCAAGAAAGATGCTCACGATCTCTCTTCTAAACAAGACATTAGCTAATGATCCGTTCTCCACGTACTCGGAGACCAACATCCTATGAAAGCCTTCTGAACATGATCCCCATATTCTTACCAAATTCATATGGTAAATTCTCCCTATTACACTTAGCTCAGCTTGGAATTCTTGCTCTCCATGAGTCACGTTTTCTAACTTCTTCACGGCCACTACTCGATTGTCGCTTAGCGCTCCCTTGTAAACAATGCCCGAGCCTCCTCTTCCAATCTCATCTTTGAAATTTCCAGTAGCCTCAACAAGCTCCTTATACATATATCTTCGGAAATGTCTAGTTATCACGCTATACCGTTCCTCCACTGAATATGCTCCTGGTAACCTCAACTTTCTCCTCAGAATAAAAAGCCAAGCGAATGCTATAAAGAAAACTTCAATGACAAAAATGACCAGTATAAATCCATAGAAGTAAAACCACTTCAACCCTAGATGCCTATTATGTTGATCTGGACCATCTGGAACTTTTAGATTACACTTAAGATGATTCGCTGCTGCATCGGAGATGGCAGATTGGGGAATAGTGAAATCTGCCAGGTTCATACTCGTGGGAAACTTAAGGTATATTCTTCGCACATAAGGTGTTGGGTAAGTGCTTCCACTGAAAAGATGAACTAATAGATAGCACGAGCCTATTCCTTCCTGGTATTGAATGCCTTTACATGTGCAATCACTTTCACAGATGCTCATACAAACATTTAAAGAAACAAGCGAGAGATGTTGCTGATTAAACCCCCAAAAATCAGTGTAGTCAAGTCGCAAAAACTTGATAGGTTGTGCAACATTACACGTGATGTTGATGATAGCCCTACAACCTTCAAACCAATTTCTCGGGTTGTTCATCTCATAGCCAGGCAGGCAAGAACATGTAGGCATCGGTGAGTAGTAGCATACTCCATGTGGTCCACATAAACCATGAATTTTGCAAGGCTAAGACATGACCATCATCGAAATTGACCATGCCCCATCAGCATTATTCAAGCTATATAGTCGAAGGTTACCATCAGGGTCAAGAGTTAGCCTTCTCTTAATCCCTGGCCCTTCATCAGAGGCCACAAGTGCTTTATCGCTCCATGTAAGTTTCCCATTGTCGTCAAGAATCCGTTTATACTGGCTTGTGTTATCCTCGTAGACAGTACGGTCAGGGTCGGGCCAGTATATGTCAGAATAATCAGGAATAGAATATATAAGTGATAATACTGATAGGTCATTAAAACGAAAACTATAAGGCCCTGGAACGTGCAACTGAGTGGTAGATACCAACTTTGTCGTTGCAGATATGTTTTGAGTGGGTAAGAGTGTGTGTGTAGGTGAATCAAAACTTTGCCACACAATCTTACTACCCGAGTCTTTGATTACAAGATTTCCAGTATCCAAGAGCTGAGCGTACCGAATATCTGCACCACCATCGGCTAGCCACACGGCAGTGCCATCGTAGTCCAGAAGAACCATGGTGCCATCCTCCCGCAAGGTAAGCACTGACCTATTGGCATGCACGGGGCGAGTCGCGCTCCAGACGACGGTCTTGCTCGCTGAGTTGGAGTACCATATGGAGAACGTGAAAGCTCCGGTGTAGATGTTGTAGAAGCCGCATGAGAAGGTGCCGCCCGACGATTGTAGGACGTCGTTTTGGTGGTTCTCCACGGACAGAGAAGCGCCTGGCTGTAGGGTGTCATGGACAGAGAAGCATTGTTGAGGGAGGAGCAAATATATGCAGGCAAGGACAGTGCAAACAACTGGAACCATTTAGCTTCAAGAGATGGTTTCTGAGCTAATTAACCACCAAGCATGATACAAGGAAGATGGTGCTCTTAGGCTATCTCCAACGCCGACTCCACCACGGTCGGTCTGTCAGGTGGGCTCTGCATAAAAAAATATTAAACAATCCATGCGAGGAGAGAGAAGATGCTTCGCGAGATTGCACCGTCGAAGCTCTGACAAGCGGGCCCTATCGACGCCCGGGCAATTAAAGCTGCTGCGTTGGAGTGTTCGTGACGCCCGAGCACGTGTTTTATGAGCCCCACCTTTTGACCGTGCGTGGCGGCAGCTTGGGTGCATAGATCCGACGACTGTGCGTGGTGGCAGCGGCGTGGCTCGGCGGAAGCTCAGCGGCAGCGGCTATGGCTTGGCTATAGCCTGGCTCGGCGGAGGCTCGATGGCGCCGACGGAGGCCTGGCTCGGCGGCGGTGGAGGCTCAACGGCGGAGGCTTCGAGTTTTTTGGGAAGAGGAAGAGAAGAAATAATTGCGACAGAGAGGCCAGCGGCTAGGTTTTGAGAAATAGTATAATTGCAAAAAAATCTTCAGAGTTTTGTAAATCACAAAAAGATTCTTTTCAAGTTAGGGTTTAGATTTATGAGTCTTCGCTATTTTGCAAATGGGTGCTCGGGTTTCAGAGATTTTACAGTTGAGTTTTAGGCTGTTAGGTTTTAATGTTCCGATCCCCCAGAGACTCCGATTTCAATACGGTTAATTGCTACGCATCCATGGAAACATGTGCTTCTATCTTTTATTTTATTGTGTTCGAATTATCCGAATTTAATTTTAACAATTTTTTAATTTTTGATAAATATTATATACACAGACCCTATACAAAGCGTTTCTCGAAACGTCTTTGCATTGATTTGAAAAGATGCCTCGCGAACCGCTTTTGTATTGGAGTATATGAGTGTTTCGAGTAGTGCTTTACACACGTGATACATAATATACTGGAGAATATTCTGTTGAACCACCTCGCGAAACGCTAATACATTAGAGACAGTCTTAGAATATTTATAATTTATATCATAACTAAAAAAAACATTTTTTTTAGTAAAGGATCTAGAACTGGTCGCAATTTCATAATTGCCTGATATTGGACAGATATTTGCCCACTAACCACGTTGACTAACATGCCAATATTACAATTATGATACAGAATGACTCTGCAAACGTAAGAAACCTTTATGAAATAGTCAATGCAATGTGGATTCCCGATTGTGGGGCTCATATGTCAGGCAGTGCTTTAAAAAATATATCATCTGTATGCACAGTACTGCTATTATGACATGTATGACTTGAGTACATGGATAGACCTGGAGGTCTCTTGTGCATTCCGTTCTATTTACTGGCTTAACTCTTGGAAAGTATGCTGCAATAGCCATTTGATTGAGAACCGATGGCACTGCTGCTAACTATTCATCCGCTGCCCGTACAAATGCTGAAATGCACAAGATGACAACTAGTTTACAAAAAGCACTATTTTTTCATGTTAAATTCTCAATATTAGACTAACCATGCACTAGTACTAGGTCTATTGGACCAAATTGGGCATCTTTTTCTGTTCTGCGAATACACACAGCCTCGACGGCGACCGTACTGACCTGATCGATCGGTCATCACACGTAAAGGTTACAACTGACAATGAAACAACAATTAATTCGTCTGAAAATTTCGAGTAAAGATAAGTCAGTCTCCTGTAAGCATTATTAGCTAATTGTGTCTGTATGCGATTGAGGATAAGACAGACCACACTTGATAGGAATTTTTTTTATGGATAACTCATTAAGAAAAGAAATTTTAAAATTAACTCAAAACTTTAAAAAATTTTAAAATTAATTTTCAATCACAAGACGAGGCGCGCCACGTTTTCAGTCGCTAACTCAACTAGCGATTGATAACCTGTATAAAATCAACTAAATATTTGGTAATATTGTGAGTGGGATTCGAACCCTAACCATCGGGTGAAGTTCATGCCTCCAAACCAACGAGGTTAGGACATATTTCTGAAAATCATTGCCATTACCCTCTATTTAACTCTCCATGCTTGAAAGCGGACATGGCACACAAACTGACCAGTGATGCATTGGACTGTGCCACGTCTTCAGTCGTTAGTCCAGCTAGCAGCTGAAACTCAGTTGCGTGGTCTGTCTCGCGACTGAAAATTAGTTTTGAAATTTTTTACAGTTTTAGGTTAATTTTGAAAAAATTTTTATTGAGTTATTAGTAAAAAAAAAATTCCACTTGATAGTGGTTCCCTTCATTTCCTCGTTCGTTGCCACCCGTTCCCTCCTCTGTTTACTTGCTCTTTTCTAGAGTGCCGCATCTCTCAATGTCGATGCCTACGCAAAAGATGTGCTACAGTTATCATATGGCACTTTCTCCTACGGCTTTTACAACATCTACACCAATGCCTTCACCTTCTCAATACGGTACTCCAACTCAAAGAACAAGACCGCCGTCTGGAGCGCGAACCGTGACCGCCCTGTCCATGCTAGGAGTTCGGCGCTTACCTCACGGACTACGATGGTACTGTCGTGTGGCAATCTGATGGAAATTTCACAAATGTTCAAAGTAGATAGGACACGACGCTTTTGATCAGACTGTAACGGATAAAAAATAAGACAACAAGACACGAACACAAAATATAACATGAAATTTGAGTGAAAAAACACTCTTTTATATTTGCAATTGAATGAAAAATTATACAACTCTCAACTCAATTCGTAACTAAGTCTATCTCTAATGCAACAATATGTATCTATAAGCTAACACTAACATACATGCAGTAACACAAGCTCACGTGGAGAAACTGACCGGCGCAATTAGCGGAACGTGTGCATGGGTGCTGGAGTGGAACGATGCATAATCTCTTCGCGCGCCTGGACGTGGCACTGCTCTAATAATCAGTTACAAGTGATAGTGATTACCACCTGAATTTGTGATACGTGGCTGGTTCTTATGCCAACAGACGGCATACATTGATATCCAAAATGACCATGTATTTGGATCATGTGCATGTATGAATTGCTTGAAGAAGCAACAGACAACGAGGAAGAGATTTGGATTTTAGAGTGGCGGTAGGAGGATTTTGTGAATTTTGGTGTGGGTTATAAGAATTAAGGCTGAGGTTTGCAAAAGTATTATTATATTCAGTATCTTTTTTTTTACATAAATTGATTAGAGAAGGTATTAAAAGGTATTAATTTATCTTGACTATTGGATATTAGTAATATAGATGATTCAAAATAATTTGAGAGAAGCGTAGAAGAACTCTTCTTACCAACTGAGCACATCACTGCTACTACGAACTCTCTACCACTCAGTTACATATTATTGGTCATTACATCTTTCGTTTTTGTGATCTATCAGCACTGTCACTCATATATAATGTTCCTGATGTTTCTAACATATATTGGCCCGGCCCTCATCATGATACTCTCTATGAGAACAACAGAAACCAATATAATAGTACTCGGTTGGGGATTCTTGATGAAGGGCTAGGGATTAAGAGAAGGCTAGCTCTTGATCCTGATAGTAATTTTGGGCTATATAGCTTGAATGATACTGATGGGAAATGGTCAATTTCGATGATGGTTATGTCTCGGCCTTGAAATATTCATGGTTTATGTGGACCTAATGGAATCTACCACTACTCACCTACACCTACATGTTCTTGCCCACCGGGTTACGAGATGAACATCTCGAGTAATTGGACTGAAGGTTGTAGGGCTATTGTCAACATCACATGTGGTTGCCTGTGAAGTTTGTGCAACTCCGAAACACCAATTTTTGGAGGTCTGATCAGCAACATCGCTTGCTTTTTTCTTTAAATGATTGTAAGAACATCTGTAGAAGTGATTGCACATGTAAAGGTTTTCAATACCAGGAAGGAAGCGACTCGTGCTATTCAAAAGCTCATCTCAGTGGAAGAACTTACCCAACACCAGATGTGCGAACAATATATCCTAAGCTCCATGTGAGTGTAAATGTTTAAGACGTGTCTATTCCTCGTTACAATCTGCTCGGTTCTACACCAAACCATCTTGATTGTGCTCAAATGAGCACAAGAATTATCCAACCATTTCCAGTTCTCTAAGAAAGTCCCACGACAGACTGAGTGGTTCCCGGTGAGGACCTAGAGATCTGGGCCCTGTGTACCTAGGAAGGTCGCACGTCTCTCCGAGTGGTTCCCGATGAGGACCTGGCGCTCTAGGCTCTGAGTCACTGAGAAGGTCCCACGACTCTCCGAGTGGTTCCTAGTGAAGATCTTGGGCTTTGGGCCCTAAGTAATCGAGAAGGCCCCACGTCTCTTTGAGTGGTTCCCAGTGAGGACCCCAGGGCTCTGGGCCCCGGGTCAGTGGGAAGGTCCCACGCCTCTCTGAGTGGTTCTCGGTGAGGATCCCGAGGCTTTGGGCCTCAAGTCTCAGAAAAGGTCCCATGCCTCTTTGAGTAGTTCCCAGCGAGACTCTGGGTCCCTGGGAAGGTGGCACGCCTCTGGGTCCTTGGGAAAGTGGCATACCTCTAACTCCAAGTCTCCTAGTGGTTCTTGATGAGAACCTCGAGGCTCTAGGCTCCAGGTCCGTGGAAAGGTTCCACACCTCTCCGAGAGGTTCCAGTAAGGACCACAGGGCTCTGGGCCCTTGGTACCCGGGATGGTCCCAAGCCCCCAGGCCCCAAGTCACCGAGTGGTTCCCGATAAGAACACAAGGCTCTAGATCTTGGGTCCCTGGAAAGGTCCCACGCCTCTCCGAGTGGTTTCCGGTGAAGACCCGAGTGATATGCACACGCTTCGATTTAAGATGCGTGCATGCAAGTAGATCCCGATCTTCCGTCGTAGGGGAAATTTTTAAAAACAGCGAGTCGTGACTTTGATGACGGAGAGGCTAATCACGATCTAAGAACGCAACCAGCAATCTTGCAATCGCTAAACCACTCCTCAATTGGTTATCAATCTAGCAGAGCTCGATTGACCCGTTCATGAAGAATGTCTCAAGCAAATTAATAAGAAAAGCAGGAGCAATAGCGGAAGAATAAAAACACTCGATAATCTGAATTATGAGATTCCGAATTGTACTAGTCGACAAAAAGGCACGAGAATACAATATGCAAGCGAAGTCTACCCTAAAAGGGGCACACAGGCCAGAATATATAGCAATACAAATTGCCTGCATGCATGTGCTGGCGTCACAAAAATAGGAAAGGTAAAAGAGTAGGACTCCTTCTCAGGTGCGGTAACAAATAAGGTCACTCTCTGTTCCTTTCCTTGCATGCACATGCATGGGTATGACTTCAAATCCTTGACTCCTCATGGCAGCACAAAGTTGGGAAAGTACTTTTTATTCCATGCATGCAGCTTCAATTCTCGTTGCTGGAACTTGCTGGAGGGTAAAATAGTTGTGGTCGTGGTCGAAGGTCAAAGTGGATGTGGTCGAAGTCGTCGAGGGTTGATCGAAATGATGTCTAGTCGAAGTGGTCTGGTCAAAATAATCTGGTCGAAATGGTCTGATCAAAGTGGTCTGTTCGAAGTGGTCGTTGATCAAAATTGCCAGAAAAAGTGTTCATGAACTGAGAAGTGGTCGTGGTCGTCGGAGTATCTGGGGCATGAATAGGCACTCCACTTCCTTGGCTCATAACACAAAGTACCCAGCTAGTGTTCATCCTTTCCTCGACCAAATCTTGATCAACAACTTCTCCAAGAACTTTCTCACATATAGTAACAAGCAAACAAAAATCATTAGGTAATATCATTTGTTTTGTAATTACATAATTAATTTGCCCAAGAAACAAATTCACTTGTTGTCCAAGGCGACATGCATGCACTCGCGTTATTGGTAATGTATGTGTGTTTGTGTCAGTGATGTCCTCATCACCAGGGCTCCGAGCCCCAATTCCCCAAAAAAGTCCCACGTCTCTTCGAGTGGTTCTTGGTGAGGGCCCTGGGCTCTGGGCCCTATATTCTTGGGAAGGTCCCATGCCTCAAGTGGGCCTTGGGTCCCTGGGAAGTTCTCAGGTCCCGGGCCATATGTCTTTGGGTGGTTCCCAGTAAGGACCCTGGAGCTCTGGGCCTGGGTCCTTGAGAAGGTCTCACACCTCTCTAAGTGGTTCCTGATAAGGACCTCGGGGCCTTGGACTCGGGGTCCCTGAGAAGGTCCCACACCTTTGGGCTCCAGGTCTTTGAGTGGTTCCCAGTGTCAACGATTGGAACAAAATCCCAAGCTGAACTTACACGATAGGGATACAATCTCTATCAATCACCAAAGGAAAATCATAGTATCTATAGAACCAAAGACACATAATTTATACAGGTTTGGGTCCTCGAAGACTGAGTAAAATCTTACTCATGTTGTGTTTTCACTATAAGTATAATGGATTATAGAGAGAATATATTTAAAAGACTAATAATTCCCTCTTCTTATATTCTAGAGAATGCTTCCCCAAAAGACCCAATCCCCACTATTTTGAATCTCTGCCCTTTTTATACTTGTCGAAAGGGCGCCAGTTGCTTCATTAGAGAGACACCTGACTTTTATCATCAGTTTTTGTATAGCAGTTTGTTGTTTGCTGGTTGTAATGTGCTGTTATAGATAACTGCACACTCATCCTTATCTTCTTGATGGTTATCTTGTCAGTAAAAAGGAAGTTATATTGTCCTGGGAAGAAGAATTATGGAACGGTTATAGCCGATGGTAGCATAACCATGTAATCCTCATATTAAGTCTCAACCAAACCTTCCGGGCTTAACATAACTCTTCAATAGCCTGGTCGCGTACTGACTGCGACCATGTATTGGTATTGAGTTTGTCTCCGCGACCGGGATGCCGTGGGCAAATGTCTTTGCGACCATAATATTCGCAGGTAATGTAATACATGAGACTATGAACTCTGCGACAATAGACATTGAGACCATAGAGTTCCATGACTACAAATATTGAGACCACAGGAAATAAACATCCATGATGCGTTATGTCCAGAATATTCTTGGATCGTCCCATTATCTCTTTCCTTGGTCTTCTGTGACCATGGAAAGACTCAAACATGTAAATTAAGTCTCATTCTGTGGTTTGCTGCGACCATAAAAATACATGAGTGACCAACTCAGGTAATAATCTCCGTCACCCGAAGAGGGCTCCAGGGTTCTAGGCCCCAGATCTCCTAGAAGATCCCACACTTCTAGACTCCAAGTCTACGAATGGTTCCCAGTCAGGACCCCAAACCTCGGTGCCCCCGGCTCCCTAAGTAGGTCCCAGGTCTCTGGGGCTCAAGTCTCCAAGTGGTTCCCGGAGAGGGCTTCGAGTCCCAACCCTCCTGAAGAGACTTGGGCACAGGGGGCCAATATCTCCACAAGCACCTCGGGAACCGAAGTGGGCACGTGTCGAAGATCCAGGTCTAATACCCTACGAAAGGACCACTATGCCTTCGATCCGAAGGTCGCAATTAGGGTAGTTTAGTAATTTGGGGTCTATATATACTCTTGTGCTTCCTCTCTTGTAAGATAACACTCTCATTTGTATCTAATACACACGAAGCAATATGTGCATCTTGGAGCCCTCTCCCCAGGAGAGACTCCCCAACCGGGTTATGTTGGGGGTGCATCGACAGGACTAGAGTCCCCACTGAGATCTGAATCTATATAAATTCTTCGTGTCACTCTTTGTGATTGCGCAACATGAGATGACCCGTCGCAAGGTCAGCTCGCGTCGTTTTACGCCTGTTCTACATCATCAAACCTATTGTAGGGTTCGTAACACCATAACAAGTTCATAGCTGCATTTTTTGTTGTTGAGGTTTTCTTTATCGCATTTGCATGGTTCTTTGTTTTGGGGGGGTTCAGGCCACCAGAAATATCGGCAGTTGAAGAAGGTTACAAGGTAATGACTAATCATTTCCGTAGATATAGTTATAGAGAGCTCATGAAGGCAACTAGAAAGTTTAAAGTTGAGCTTGGACGAGGAGGCTTAGGGATCGTCTACAAGGGTGTCTTGGATGATGATCGTGTAGTTTCCGTGAAGAAGTTGGAAAATGTAAGCCAAGGCAAAGAAGGGTTCCAAGCAAAGCTAAGTGTCATTGGGAGGATTTATCATATAAATCTGGTGAAAAATATGGGTTTCTTGTCAGAAGGATCTCACAGGTTGTTAGTTTTGGAGAATGTTGAGAACAGATCATTAGTTAATATTTTGTTCAACAACAACATCTTGCTGGAGTGGAAGCAAAAGTTTAAGATCACATTAGGCGTTGCAAGAGGATTGGCCTATCTGCATCATTAGTGCCTAGAGTGGGTCATCTACTGCGATGTGAAACCTGAAAACATACTTGTCGTGGTATAAAAAATACCTCGGCAGGTTTGATGACGTGCACAACACGTGTTCCTCAACGCGAGCTGACCGTGCGACGGGTCACCCCGCGTTGGACAATCCCAGAGATTGACACAGGGGTTTATACAGGTTCGGGCCTCAGTGGAGGCCCTAGTCCTGTCGACGTGCTCCCGACGAGCGTCGGCTAGGGGGCTCTCTCCCGGAGAGAGGGCTCCAGAACACGCCTTTTTGTTTTTTTGGATTGGGTATAAATGAATGTCTTAGGTTACAAAAGAGGGTTACAAGGGTATATATAGACCCTAAAAGAAGCAAATTACTGAACTACCCCTCCTGCCACCGCAGGATCGGGGGCAAAACGGTCTTTTGATGAGGTCCAGGGCACCGATTTCTGACACGTGGCGGCCCTTTGAAATCAGCGCCCATCAGAGGAGCGCCGGGGGAAACCTCTCCCGAGCCCGGAGAGGGGCCTCCGGGAGACGTCTTCCCCAGCCCGGAGAAGGGAGGTCCGGGAGAGGAGGCTCTCCCTAACCCGGAGGAGGAGCGCCGGGGGAAGCCTCTCCCGAGCCCGGGGGAGGGCTCTGGGAGACGTCTTCCCCGGCCCGGAGAAGGGTGCTCCGGGAGAGGGGGCTCTCTCTAACCCGGAGGAGGTGCGCCGGGGGAAGTCTCTCCCGAGCCCGGGGGAGGGCTCCGGGAGACGTCTTCCCCGGCCCGGAGAAGGGCGCTCCGGGAGAGGGGGCTCTCCCTAACCCGGAGGAGGTGCGCCGGGGGAAGAATCTCCCGAACCCGGGGGAGGGCTCCGGGAGACGTCTTCCCCGGCCCGGAGAAGGGCGCTCCGGGAGAGGGGGCTCTCCCTAACCCGGAGGAGGTGCGCCGGGGGAAGTCTCTCCCGAGCCCGGGGGAGGGCTCCGGAGACGTATTCCCCGGCCCGGAGAAGGGGCTCAGGGAGAGGGGCTCTCCCTAGCCCGGAGAAGGAACTCCCATGGTGACGTTTTTGGTGTTGGCAGTACTTTCCCCCAACAGAAGCCCCCCGCACCCTCCGGGGACACTTTGATGTCGCCGGGGGGTGCGACTCGTTACCTTAGAAGCACGGCTCTCTCCTGGGGAGCGAATATAACGTCCATAACTCGCCCTCGCCCGGGAGAGGAGCACTATTTAAGTTAACCATATATTGCCTCGATGTTTGTGCGACCTTTCGTATTCACGGTGCAGATCCCTCGAGCTGACACGTGGCAGCCATCGGGGGCACCTTAGTTGCCTATATAAGGAGGGGCCCACCTCAAAGGAGGCACACTTTCCTTCTCCTTAATCCTCATAATCCACCAAATTCCTCGGAACTAACCTCTTTCCCGGTCGCTCTCCGGAAGTACCTTCTTCCTCGGTTTCACAAAACCTGCGGGAGACGAAATGGCATCGAAGGGACGCGGGAAGGCTTCGAGTGTCCCGGAGGACGCGACCTCCGATTACCTCGGGACAACCGAGTTTTCTGCTGGGGACCGGGAGACCCTCATCTCCCGGAGGATATTCGGGGAGAGGGACATTCGCGTCCCAGCTGCGGGGGAGGTGACCCCAAGCCCCCGGGATGGAGAGGTGGTGGCCTTCATGGCCTTCATCCAAGCCGGGCTGAGGCTCCCGATCCATCCGCTTCTCCGGGACTTTCTCCGGGAGCACGGGATAGCCCTCAACCACTTGATGCCCAACGTTCTCGTGAGGATGGGGCTGTTCCTGTGGTTAAGCGAGACAGCCGCCGGAGTGGAGGGGACTCTCCGCTCTTCCAATACTTCTACCGGGTGCAATCGAAGAGCTCCCCGGTGGTGAAGCACGGGCCCAAGTCTACTTGCGGCTCCGTGATGCTGAAATTCGCTCCCTCCCGGGCGGAAGAGTACCCGGTGGCCGCCTCCCAAGAGCACTGGGAGGGATGGAGCCGGAAATGGTTTTATCTCCGGGCGGGCGACCCGGAGATGATTTACTCCGCGAGGCCGGCGACATTAGGTCGTTCCCCCGGCCCTCCGGTGCTGACGATGGAGGAGGTAACCTCCGTTGCAAAAATGAAGGAGGCTCGCTCCCGGAGGAGCATGCTAGACTTAGCGGAGGAGCTGCTCCTCCTCCGGCTTAGTCCCTTCAGCCGGAGTAGGAAGGGTCCGGGACTGGGCCCGGAGCTTCGTCCCCCGCGATTCCCGGTGGCGCGGCGTAAGTTTCTTCTCTCCGGGAGTTCACATATCGTGGGGATGTTTCTAAAACTTTGCTTTTTGCAGTTAGGTCCTACAAGTCTACCCGGGAGAAGGCGGAGCACCTCCTCGGGAGGTACTACGAGGACGAGCACTCCCGGTGTCTTGCTGCCATCGGGGAGGGTCCTCCCCAGAACATCGTCTCCGAGGCCTTCGGGATGACCCTCCCGGAAAGGGTTCCACTTCCAACCCCGGGCTCCCACAGGCGGCGGGAGACGGGGGCGCTCCCGGCGGCCAAACGCGCTAAGACCGCGCAGGTACCGGGAGAGGGCTCCCATCAAGACCACCCCCCTTCACCAGCGCCGGCACAGAGGCCGGCGGGGACGCCCGATGCGCCGGGAAAGACAAGACCCCCGGGGCAGGTGAGGTCCTCCACGGTCCAGGCGACTCCGGGGACGCATCGAACGCCGGGGGAGGTGAGGCCATCTCCGGCCCAAAGTACAATGGCCCCCCGGCGGCCGGGGGAGACTACTCCTCCGGCTCAAGTCACCCCCCAGCGGAGGTCGCAGCCCCCGGAGCCGGGGCATGAAGAGAGCCCCACGGACACGGCCACGCTGGTCGCGCAACTTGATGCCCTGGGGGCATCAGGCGTGTTCGACCACGTGGTCGTGGAGGAGGATGAGTCCACCTCCGGGGACTACGACGCCACTCCTTCCCCGGAGCAAGCTCTCCGGGAGGATCCCCCGGGGGTTTATTTCCGGGGCGGTGGCGCCTTTACGCGCCTGGACGCGCTCTTTGCCCCCGACGGCGCATCTCTCCCGACGCCGCCTCCTGGGGGAGCGAGCCGGACGCTACAGCGCTCACCTCGTGCCGGGGACGGGAGGTCCCCCGCCCCTCCTCCGGGAGACTTTCCCCAAGGCTCCGGGAGTGGAGCTGTTGACGGGGGCCTGCCGATGGGAGGTGACCCCCGTTCCCCGGCGAGGGGGGCGTGCCTCTTTTCCTCGGAGGAGACACGCAAGTTCTCTTTGAGCCTCGTCACTCCCAAGGTGCGGGCTCATGTCCGGGAGGGCGGCATCGACGAGCGCTATGGAGAGGTTGTCTCCTTGGCTCTACAGGTAAATACCTTGAACCTTTCGCCTCCTCGCTTGCATTTACTAATCCACCTTTTCTTAGACAACCGCCGTAGCCCGCGCCGTCCGGACTCGCCTCGCCCGGGAGAGCGAGGACATGAGGGCAGCTTTGGCAGCCGCTGAAGCGGAGCGTGACGCCGCCGTCCGGGAGAGGGACGCGGCAGTCCAGGCCCGGGAGAGGTTCGTCCAAGAAAGGGACACGACCGCCCGGGAGTTGGAGCATCTCTGGGCGGAAGTGCTGGCCCCCGCGGAGGCTGCCCGGGACACTGCCGTCCGGGAGCTGGAGGGCGTCCGGGAGCAGCTCGCGTCCTCCGGGGAGGCTCACTCCCGGGCGCTTCAAGAGGCGGAGGCTACGGGGGCGCGAGCCCTCGTATCAGCGGGGAATCGACTCTGGGCCACATTGATTGGGCTTGGAGTCGAATTCCGGGAGGAGGGGAATCCCCGCAACCCGCTGACCTCCTTGGCGGAGGCCCGGAGATTTCTTACCCGGCACATTGCGGCGATCCCGGAGGCCGCGGACGTCCGTGCCCGGGCCCTGGCGTCCACCACCACCGCGCTTGCGGCCTCCCTGGTTGAGTACCAGGGGGTCGGGGCCCAAGCTATCGGGCGCCTCGTCCCCCGGAGTTTCCAGGGGTTCTACGAGCCCCGCAGGGCGGCGCTGGAGGAGTTGGCGGGGGCTTTCTACGACCGGGTGATTGAGCCCCCGCGGACAAGACGCCCCCAAGAGGCCGGGGAAGAAGCTCCGGGCGACGCCTCCTCCGGGGGGGACGATGCCGGGCAAGTATGAGCCTCCTGTCCCCCCTGGGTAGATTAGGGGTTTTTTTGTTTGTATAGGATTTTTGCTCCCGGTAGTTCCGTAGGGGGAACCCCGGATGTGTAAATCATTCACCAATGAAATGGAAATTTTTGCTAAGTTGATATCTTGTCATGGTCAGGTGTCTGGGGCGGGGGTCCCGGAGAAGGACGTGGAACTCACTCCCATCTCCGGGAGTCTCGCCTCCGGTGTCCCCCGGGGGGGACGAGCTTTACTCCGGTGGTTGCCTGATTGGCACTTGGCGAATTTTGACAATCACTGCGCGGAGTTGCCAGAACCTCCCCCGGGAGTGTGGGTGGCAATTCCCTTGCGTATCGAACCTCCCGAAGGGTATGAGTACTGGCCGGAGGACATGTTCAACGCAGTGAGGCGACGAGTCCAGAGCTTGTACCGGGACGTGGCGCGAGCTTGACACTAGGTTTAGGGGGTCCTAGCCCACGTTAGACGTAGGTAGTCCCCCGTATATCCTCCGAGAGTACTCGACTTCCGGTTGTATTCTGTAAGCCTACCGGGAGAGGCTGTCTCCCGGCTTGTTTTTCATGGAATAAAAAGATCGCTCCTTTTCGCTTATTTTGTGCTTCTAAATCACCGGGGGAAAATTCTTGGGGGATAAACTCCGGGGGAGCGAGGCTCCGCTCCTGGAAACGTTGTCCCGGGGGAGGTTCCTCCTCCGGAGACGATTCCTCCGGGGGGCGAAAATCCGGGGAGCAAGGCTCCACCTCCGGAGGACGAAGTTCCGGGGGAGGTTCCTCCTCCGGAGAACGAAAACCCGGGGGAGAGGCTCCTCCGGAGGACGAAAGTCCGGGGAGACGAAAATCCGGGGAGCGAGGCTCCTTCGGACAAAATACCGGGGGAGAGACTCCTCCGGAGAAAACAACTCCGGGGGACGGAGGTCCGGGAGGAAGGCTTCACCTCCGGAGCCAACTCCTCCGGGGGACGAAAGTCCGGGGAGGAAAACTCCTTCCTCCGGACAAAATTCCGGGGAGAGGCTCACTCCTCCGGAGGACGAAAGTCCGGGGAGCAGGGCTCCATCTCCGGGCAAAGCTCCGGGGGAGAGGCTCCTCCTCCGGAGGACGAAAGTCCGGGGAGCAGGACTCCTTCCCCGGACAAAATTCCGGGGGATAGGCTCCTCCGGAGAAAACTCCTCCGGGGGACGAGAATCTGGGGAGCAAGGCTCCACCCCCGGAGGGTTCTAGATGCTTTAGATGCCCCCCAATTTCGAATGGAATTAGCTGGGTATTTTTCTCCTTTTTGTCTCCTCCCCCCGCAGCGGGGGGTGACCTAGACAGGCGGCCCGCGCTGAAACCATAAGAAGTATCCCAGTTGTTCCCATGAGGGGTGGCACCCTCGAAGGGTTATCCTCGTGCAGGCGAGTGTGGGGATAGATGATCTATCGGTCGCGCGACCTAGATCGCTCCCAGAGGAGGAAGAGCATAAAAGCAAGCTCTAGAGTGTATGGGGGGGGACTGGTCCCCCAAAGTGACTCGTTACCTCGGTTCCTTGGGAACCAGGTTGCCACTTACGCCCTCAGTCCACGAGGGGATATTGTAAGCCGCCCAAGGGGGAACGGGGCTCCCGCCGTCGGGACTTAAGGCTGAGCTGGAGCCTGTAGCTTCCTCGTGATGAGGGCATCCCCAGGGGGCATCCTCACGGGGAGGGCATCCTCGTGATGAGGGTATTGCCTCAGGGGCGATTAAAGAAGTCTGCACGAAAACACATGGAGAAAAGACCATTTGCATTGATTAAAACAAGCTGGTACAATGCCCCCACCCCCTGCGGGATCGCAAGAAAAGGGGCGGAGGGCAAAAGGCCTTTGAGGCCATGGCTACAACTCATCGCGCCTTCCCCTCGCGAAGCCCAAAGGGACGGGGGGAGGCTCGGAGTCAAGTGTAAAATCTGCGGAGCAGGTCCGCGTTCCATGTGTGCTTCAGCTCTTGGTCTTCGAGAGTAGAGAGCTTGTAAGCCCCCGAGCCAAGGATTGTGGAAATCCTGTATGGCCCTTCCCACTTTGGGCTGAGTTTCCCTTGGACTTGAGGGTCGGTGACGCGCTTGAGGACAATGTCTCCCAAGCGGAAGGCCCTCCCCCGAACGCGCTTGTTGTAGGCGCGCGCCATCTCGCGTTCGTAAATGGCGTTGCGGAGGAGGGCTCTGTCCCGCTCTTCTTCGACGAGGTTCACCTCCAGCCTCTGGTTGTCTTCGTTGGCTTGAAACGCGGCTGCCGAGACTCCCTCGAGGAGTTCGACTCGCAGCGATCGGAAATTAATCTCCGAGGGTAGCACTGCCTCAGCCCCGTATACGAGCGAGAAGGGGGCACGCCCTGTTGCTCGGCTTGGGGTCGTTCGCATGGAGCAAAGGACACTCGGGAGCTCATCTGCCCAAGCCCCACGCCTGGAAGCGCTTTGCTCCAGGCGGCGACGGAGCCCCTGGAGGATAACTCCATTGACGCGCTCCACCGCCCCATTGCTCTTGGGGTGAGCCACTGAGGCGAAGTGGAGGGTAGTACCCAAGTTCTGACAGAACTCGCGAAAGATCGCTGAGTCGAACTGGGTTCCGTTATCCACGGTGATCTCGCGGGGGACGCCGAATCGGCACACTATGTTCTTCCAAAAGAACCTTTGTACCGCACGAGACGTGATGGCGGCGAGGGGCTCGGCCTCCACCCATTTGGAGAAGTAATCCACGGCCACAACCGCGTACTTGTATCCCCCCGACGCCGGGGGGAACGGGCCTAGGAGGTCCATTCCCCACCGCGCGAAGGGCCACGTGAGGGGGATTGCCTGCAGAGTTGCGGAGGGTAGGTTGGAGCCCTTTGCCATTTTTTGGCAAGCCCCGCAAGCAGAGACGAGGTCTCTCGCGTCGCGGGCGACGATTGGCCAGTAGAAACCCTGGCGGATGGCTTTTGACGCGACGGCCCGGGGGCCGAGGTGAGAACCACAACACCCGAGGTGAATATCTTCAAGGAGCTGAACTCCCTCCTCCCGCGGGAGGCAGCGAAGCAGCGCAGAGGCCCCTCGCTTGTACAATGTCCCCTCTATCAGCACGTACGCTCGCGCCTTAGCGCGAAGGCGCTTGGCTTCGGCTTCATCGGAGGGCTCCCCCTCTCCCTTGATGCAAGAGATAAGGGGGGCCATCCAGGATGTGGCCCGGACGATTTCCGCGACGACTGGGTCGCGGGACTCAGAGTCCGGGTCGGGAGCCGTCGCGGAAGGTTTCGAGATGACCTCCAAGAAGGCCCCTTCGGGGAGAGGCCCTCGGGCACTCGCTGCCCTGGCGAGGGTGTCGGCTCGATCGTTGTCCCTACGCGGGATTCGGCGCGCCTTAAGGCCGTCGAAGTAGTTTTCCATCTTCCGGACCTCGTCAAGGTAGAGGCTCAAATTCGGGTCATGGCACAAGTAAGACTTGTCCATTTGACATACCACGAGTTGAGAATCCCCCTTGACGAGGAGGCGTCGGATACCCAATGAGCGGGCAAGACGTAGCCTTAGGAGAAGGGCCTCATATTCCGTGACATTGTTCGTCGCGGGGAACTCGAGCTTGGCCGCATATTCGAGGGTTCTCCCCTCGGGGCTTCTCAGGACTACTCCTGCGCCAGCCCCCGCCAGGCAGAGGGAGCCGTCAAAGAAGAGGGTCCAGTGGTCGTCGCGCGGCGGGGCGGCACGCGCTTCTTCTTCCAGTCCAGGGACCGGAGCCCACTCGGCCACAAAGTCCGCAAGAACCTGCGATTTGATCGCAGTTCGTCCGGTGAGGGACAGCGAAAAGGGGGCTAGCTCGGCCCCCCATTTCCCTATTCGCCCGGTGGCTTCCTTGTTCCGAAGCACCTCCCCCAAAGGGAGAGAGGAAGGCACCGTGATAGGGTGGCCTAGGAAGTAGTGGCGGAGCTTCCGCGAGGCCATTAGAAGGGTGTAACACACCTTCTCCATCTTCGTGTATCTCGTTTTAGCGCCTTGGAGAGCCTCGCTCACATAGTAAACGGGGCGTTGGTGCCCGTCTTCTTCCTTGACGAGAACTGCGCTGACGGCGACCGGAGTAGCCGCGAGGTAGAGGAGCAGGGGCTCCCCCTGACGCGGGCTCACGAGCATTGGAGGGCTCGCGAGGTATTTCTTCAAGTCCTCGAATGCAGCCTGTGCCTCGGGGGTCCAATGGAACCCCTCAAGGCCACGGAGGATCTTGAAAAATTGGAGACCGCGCTCCCCCGAGCGTGAGACGAAGCGACTTAACGCGGCCAAGCGGCCGGTAAGTCGTTGCACATCCTTGACGGAATGCGGCGGAGGCATGTCGAGGAGGGCCCGAATTTTTTCGGGATTGGCTTCGATGCCCCTTTGGGACACAAGGAAGCCAAGGAGTTTTCCTCCGCGAACGCCGAATGCACATTTTTCTGTGTTAAGCCTTAACCCGTACTTACGGAGATTGCGAAAGGTTTCTCCCAAGTCTTCGATATGAGCGGCCGAGCGCATGCTCTTGACGACTGCATCGTCAACATATACTTCCACGTTGCGGCCAATTTGATCCCTCAGGACCAAGCACATCAGGCGCTGGAAAGTTGCCCCGGCGTTTTTCAACCCAAAAGGCATGTGGACATAACAGAAGGTGCCGAGGGGAGTTATAAAACTCGTCTTTTCCTCGTCCTCCTCCGCCATTCGGACTTGATGATAGCCCGAGTAGGCGTCCAAGAAGCTCATCAGCTCGCATCCCGCGGTGGAATCCACCAGTTGGTCGATCCGCGGGAGCGGGAAATCATCTTTGGGGCAAGCTTTGTTGAGGTCGGTGAAGTCGACGCACATTCTCCACTTACCGCTTGCCTTCTTTACGAGAACGGGGTTCGCCAGCCATTCGGGGTGTAATACCTCCCGAACAAACCCCGTCTCCCGGAGTTTAGCGATCTCCACCTTGATGGCCTCCTGCCTCTCGAGGGAGAGCTTCCTCATCTTCTGTTTCACCGGGGGGCGACCGGGTATCACTGCGAGCTTGTGCTCGATAACATCCCTGGGCACACCCCCCATATCCGCGGGCTTCCATGCGAAGACGTCCGCGTTTTCGCGAAGAAATTCGGCGAGTCGCGTCACGTGTTCCTCGGGGAGATCAGCCCCAATCTTGATGGTCTTCCCCTCGTCTTGGAAGAGAGAGATTTCCCGGAGGTCTCCTTCAGGGCGAGGCTTGGGAAGGAACTTCCCGGGGAGCGTGATTGGCACGTTTGGGGTTGAGGAGGAGCTCCCTCCCCCCGGGGCCTTGACCAGGTTAACGTCCCCGATTACTGCGGAGGCGCGCTCGTAGATGGAGCGAGCCACGCCTTGGTCACCATGCACAGAGATCACCCCACTCGGCCCGGGGATCTTCATGCAAAGGTAGTTGTGGTGGACCGCTGCTCCTAAGCGGTTGATGATGGTTCTCCCCATTATAGCGTTGTAGGAGGAGGGGAGATCCACCACGTCGAACCGAACCATTTCGGTCCGGTAATTATCTGGGGTGCCGAATGTCATTGGGAGGTCGACCTTCCCCACAGGATGTATGGTTTTCCCCGGGACGAATCCTTGCAGGGGCCCCACCGCGGGTTGCAGGAGCTTCTCGTCCACCTGCATTTCTTTGAACGCCTTTAGGTAGAGGACGTCCGCGGAGCTCCCGCCATCCACCAAGATTCGGGCAAGGCGGCAGTTAAACACGGTGGCTGAGACGATCAGCGCGTCATTGTGGGGGAAGCGCACCCCACTCGCGTCTTCGATGGTGAACGTCAACGGGACGTCCGACCATTTGGACGGCCGGGACGTGTTAACGGCCCCTACTACCTTCACCTCCCGCGCATACTCTTTGCGCTGGCGTTTGGAATCTCGCCCGGAGGCGGATCCTCCCACAATGACATTGATGTGCCTCTCGGAGGCTTGGAAGGGGAGCTCGTTGCTCGGACCCTTTTCCTGGCCTTGCCTCTGACGTCCCCCTGGCGGAGCGGGGAGTGCCGCCAAGGCTGGTGATGGAAGGGGTAAGGAGGTAGAGCCTCCTCCTCCTCCCCCCGGCCCATGTTGCTCGAGGAATGTCGCGAAGTGGTTGAGGAGCGCGTGGCATTCTCGGGTTGCATGGGAGTTGGACTTGTGGTAAGCGCACCACAAAGTGGCTCCAGACTCCTTGCCTTCTTGCGGACGGGAGGATCGGCTTCCCCCACCGCTTTTGGGCTTGGAAAAGGGGCGCTGTCCCCGGTTAGGCTCCCGAGAGCCGCCTCCGCCTTCGAGGACGAAAGTGTCCCGAGGCCTTGGCTCGTTGCGGGGCCCCCTCCGGGGACGTTTGTTGGAGGGTTCTTTCGCGTCCCTCTCCCCGGGGACAGAGGTCCCCTGGTGCTTTTTCCAGAGATCGTCTTCTTCGGCTCTCGCGTACTTCTCGAGTACGTTGAAGAGCTCGTCGGCGGAGGACGGGCAACTCCGGGAGAGTCTTCGGTGGAGCTCTCCCGGAAGAATGCCACTCTTGCACGCTTCGATCACCGTCGAGTCGGGGACGTGAGCCACCTTGCTCTTGATCTGTGCGAAGCGTTTGAAGAAACTTCGTATTGTCTCCCCCGACCGTTGGCGAACGGTGTACAATTGCGACGAATCCAGGGGACGGATGTAATTCCCCTGGAAATTTGCGCAGAATTCGCGCTTCAGCTGCGCGAATGACTTGATGGACCCGCTCTTTAGGTTATAGAACCATGAACGAGCTATTCCCGAGAGGTAGAGGGGGAAGACGTTGCATTGGACGCTTTCGTCCCCCCCAACCGCCGAGATGGCCGTGGAGTACACTTGCACGAACTCGTAAGGGTCGGCCTCCCCGTTGTAGTGCTCGATATGGGGCGGCCGATATGGTTTCGGCCACCGAACACGCCGGAGACGGCGGCAAAGGGGTTGGTTAGCCCCTTCCACTTCCTTTGGGGAGTTTGCATCGATATCCCCCTTCACGGGGGCAGCGCGTTCATTGTCCGAATCGGAGAGGGGTCCCAATGGACCGCCGGCCTTCCGGTATCGCCTTCGCTCTTCGGGGTTGGTGGAGCTCACCTCTTGTATCTCGGGGGGACCTCCGGAAGTGACGGAGGCCTCTTGCATGGGTCTTTTACCCTTGTCTGTAGGGACAAGGGGGGCGCGCTTGCGCGCGAGTGATTCCCGGCCGTACCGGGACGGGGCGCCTTCGGACCTTGCCGCGCGCATGCGCTCCACCTCCTCCCGAGTGAACCGCGTTTGGTTCACCGGGGGAGCCCGAGGAGGGGGACCCGGGGGAGGAGGCGAAGATGCGCCCGTCACCGGCGCGGGAGAGGAATCGCGGGCCGGACGAGTCCCGGCCACGGAGACGGCCCGCGGCGTGGGAAGACTTCCCCATGGGGAAACGGCCTGTAATGTAGGAATCACCCCGGGGATACCCGTAGGGATAGGCGTAGTCCCAGGGAGGAGAATTCCTTCCGGGGCAAGGGATGGTTCAGGAACGAGAGAACCCCCGGGGAACGAAAACCCTCCCGGCGGGGGGTAGCCCCCGGAGACGGGCTGACCCCCCGGGAGTGGACCTCCGGAGGTGGGGACGCCTCCCGGGAAAGGGTAGCCCCCGGAGACGGGCTGACCCCCCGGGAGTGACGGACCTCCGGAGGTGGGGACGCCTCCCAGGAAAAGGTAGCCCCCGGAGACGGGCTGACCCCCAGGGAGTGACGGACCTCCAGAGGTGGGGACACCTCCCGGGAAAGGGTAGCCCCGAGAGACGGGCTGACCCCCCGGGAGTGACGGACCTCCGGAGGTGGGGACGCCTCCCGGGAAAGGGTAGCCCCCGGAGACGGGCTGACCCCCCGGGAGTGAAGGACCTCCGGAGGTGGGGGTGCTTCCCGGGAAGGGGAAAGCCCCCGGAGCGAAGAAGGTTCCTGGGTGTCCCATCATGAACGGAGGTGCCATCCCTCCGAACTGGAACGGGTGCGGGTAAGCGGGGGCCGGAGGTCGCGCTATGGCGCGTAACAACTCTTCCAGAGTACGTTGTGCGCGAAACTGTCCCTCCACCAGCGCCCCGAGTAGCGGGTCACCTGAAGTTGAAGGCATTACCTGGGGTACGCTTGGTCCTCCCAAACCGGAACCTTCGGGCAGGCTCGCAGGAGTCGTTCCCCCGCCAAGGATGACGGGAGAGTTGAGTGTTGCCTCCCCCCGAGTGTCCCCGGGAGGGGGTGTCGCGACGACGGCCCCTTGCGCGGGTGGTGCAGGGTTGCTAGGGCCGGCATCGTTGGAGACGGAGGTTAAGTGCCTCATCCTTCTTGGAGCCATGACTATTTGTCACGAGGTCCCCACAGACGGCGCCAACTGTCGTGGTATAAAAAATACCTCGGCAGGTTTGATGACGTGCACAACACGTGTTCCTCAACGCGAGCTGACCGTGCGACGGGTCACCCCGCGTTGGACAATCCCAGAGATTGACACAGGGGTTTATACAGGTTCGGGCCTCAGTGGAGGCCCTAGTCCTGTCGACGTGCTCCCGACGAGCGTCGGCTAGGGGGCTCTCTCCCGGAGAGAGGGCTCCAGAACACGCCTTTTTGTTTTTTTGGATTGGGTACAAATGAATGTCTTAGGTTACAAAAGAGGGTTACAAGGGTATATATAGACCCTAAAAGAAGCAAATTACTGAACTACCCCTCCTGCCACCGCAGGATCGGGGGCAAAACGGTCTTTTGACGAGGTCCAGGGCACCGATTTCTGACACGTGGCGGCCCTTTGAAATCAGCGCCCATCAGAGGAGCGCCGGGGGAAACCTCTCCCGAGCCCGGAGAGGGGCCTCCGGGAGACGTCTTCCCCGGCCCGGAGAAGGGAGGTCCGGGAGAGGAGGCTCTCCCTAACCCGGAGGAGGAGCGCCGGGGGAAGCCTCTCCCGAGCCCGGGGGAGGGCTCTGGGAGACGTCTTCCCCGGCCCGGAGAAGGGCGCTCCGGGAGAGGGGGCTCTCCCTAACCCGGAGGAGGTGCGCCGGGGGAAGTCTCTCCCGAGCCCGGGGGAGGGCTTCGGGAGACGTCTTCCCCGGCCGGGAGAAGGGGGTTCCGGGAGAGGGGGCTCTCCCTAACCCGGAGGAGGTGCGCCGGGGAAAGAATCTCCCGAACCCGGGGGAGGGCTCCGGGAGACGTCTTCCCCGGCCCGGAGAAGGGCGCTCCGGGAGAGGGGGCTCTCCCTAACCCGGAGGAGGTGCGCCGGGGGAAGAATCTCCCGAACCCGGGGGAGGGCTCCGGGAGACGTCTTCCCCGGCCCGGAGAAGGGCGCTCCGGGAGAGGGGGCTCTCCCTAACCCGGAGGAGGTGCGCCGGGGGAAGCCTCTCCCGAGCCCGAGGGAGGGCTCCGGGAGACGTCTTCCCCGGCCCGGAGAAGGGCGCTCCGGGAGAGGGGGCTCTCCCTAACCCGGAGGAGGTGCACCGGGGGAAGCCTCTCCCGAGCCCGAGGGAGGGCTCCGAGAGACGTCTTCCCCGGCCCGGAGAAGGGGGCTCCGGGAGAGGGGGCTCTCCCTAACCCGGAGGAGGTGCGCCGGGGAAAGAATCTCCCGAACCCGGGAGAGGGCTCCGGGAGACGTCTTCCCCGGCCCGGAGAAGGGCGCTCCGGGAGAGGGGGCTCTCCCTAACCCGGAGGAGGTGCGCCGGGGGAAGAATCTCCCGAATCCGGGGGAGGGCTCCGGGAGACGTCTTCCCCGGCCCGGAGAAGGGCGCTCCGGGAGAGGGGGCTCTCCCTAACCCGGAGGAGGTGCGCCGGGGAAAGCCTCTCCCGAGCCCGGGGGAGGGCTCCGGGAGACGTATTCCCCGGCCCGGAGAAGGGGCTTCGGGAGAGGGGCTCTCCCTAGCCCGGAGAAGGAACTCCCATGGTGACGTTTTTGGTGTTGGCAGTATTTTCCCCCAACAATACTGTTGGACCAAAATTTGGAATCTAAGATCACTGACTTTGGGCTAGCAAAGTTGCTAAACAGAGGTGGGTCTAATCAGAACATATCACGAGTACGAGGAACGATAAGTTACATTGCTCCAGAGTGGGTTTCTAGTCTTTTGATCAGAACAAAAGTTGGTGTGTATAGTTATAAAGTTGTGCTAGTGTCGGAAACCAGAGTTTTAGAGTTGGCTGTAGATCACAACGATGAAGTGCATATGATTCATAGAAAGCTTGTTAAGAAGTTTTATGATAAATTGGATCAAGAGGAACAATCATGGATCAATGAGTTCGTGGATTCCAGGCTGAGTGGTAAATTCAATTACTTGCAAGCAAGAACATTGATGAAGTTGGCTGTCTCATGCTTGGAGGAAGACAGGAGCAAAAGGCCAACAACGGAGTCCATTGTTCAAACCCTCATTTCAGTTGATGAAGCTGGTAGTACAATGAAGTAATGTTCAGTGTTAATTTCCTGGGCTTCAGTGATGCTGTAATTATTTGTATTTGTACCTCATTTCCATAATCATGCATGTTTTTTCTGTAGTGCAACTAATGTATACCCGTGTGTTTCTACAATGGAATGTAGTGCTTGTGTATGTTCAGAAATTTCTTGCAGTTACTGAAGGTATAAAGTCTATATTTCTCACACATATCATGTTTATACTATACTTGGTAAAAGATAGCATAGCAAAAATATTTCTTACTTTGAGTCTATCGCGATGATGCTTCTTTCTGATATACATATTCTTCTCATATCCTCTGATTCTTTTGTTTTGTGGTGCTTAGTACATTCACAACTCAAGTAATAATAAAGCAGGAAAATTATTTCTGGCTCCTGATAGTCCAAGACATGGGCCAACAACCACATGCAACAATCTGATCGATTCCTTCTCTAACTTGTGAAACGTGACGAGACTTGTTCCTTTTGCGTTTTATGCAGCTTTGTCAAGAACTTGCTTTACTTCTAGCAGCAAATTTTTGACAGTCAGACTGTTGTAGCTTGCGGTGTTCAATGCATGTTCTTGTCAGTTACAAGACAGTGAAACAACGTCTGTACTATTTTGATGTTTAGATTGTCAGGTAACCATCTGCTAATTTACTTGTATTGGCCAATTTGCACGACTGCCCACTATACAGAATCATGCTCGTAGTAAAGTTGTCCATGAACTCGCATTAGCGATTATCATTTGATATCCTCCTGCTTTTTGACTTCATTATAACGATAAACAACTTCTACTTGCCAACATGTTGATCAATTAATGACCATCCTTTTACACTTAATTGCGTTGAAAGTTCAAATAATGCTAATTAAAGTAAAGCAAAGTTGTTATAGCTTACAACCACTGAAATCATATGTTAGGGTCCATCCTGAAGTCAAATTTGCATGGTAAAAGCTTAGAAGCAAAGGACTCTAGAAAAGTTCAGTAAAAAAAATAAATCCTCTCATGTACATGCTATAATATTTGCAAAGTGTAAACTTGAGAACAAATCCTCTCACGTATACACGACTAATAACTCCTACATCGATTCTCATTACAGACCATGCACCAAAAATAAAGTTAAACTGAACTCAAATTGGTGAATTTTTATGCACTTGGGCCTCATCAGCTGAGATGAGCATTTGCACTGCAGACTTCATACTTGGCCTCTTGTTTCTATCTTCCTCCAAGCATGAGATAGCCAATTGGATGATCATTGTTGCTTGTACTTGATTAATATCCCCATTCAATCGTTCATCAATTATGTCTAGTATCCATGCTTCTGTCGTGCTTTCCAATTTGTCGGCTATCATCTTAACCACGCTTCTAACATCAGTTTCCAGTCCCTCTTTCCCATCCACCACCCAATCTGAAATCCTCCTCCCTTTCATCAATTCAAGAAGCATTACTCCATAACTATACACATCGACCTTCTCAGTGATTGGAAGGCTGGAGACCCATTCTGGAGCCATGTATCCTCTTGTCCCCCTAATTCTTGACATGTCTGAATCAGATCCATCTCGGTTAAGCAACTTTGACAATCCAAAGTCAGTGATTTTCGGCTCCATATCTCCATCCAACAATATGTTCTCCGGCTTCATGTCACAATGGATGATCCATTCAAGACACTCGTTGTGAAGATAGGCCAACCCTTTCGCCACACCTAGAGCAATGTTGAACCTTTGCTTCCATCCAAGCAATGCAATGGAATTTTCACTCTGAAATAGTACTTTCGCTAATGATCCATTCTCAATGTACTCATAGACTAAGATCCTATGTGTTCCTTCAGAGCAGAACCCCCACATTCTCACCAGATTCATATGATAAATCCTACCAATCACACTCAGCTCAGCTTGGAACACCTCCTCGCTCTGGCACACATCCTGCAGCACCTTGACAGCCACAACCCTCTCATCATCCAAGACCCCCTTGTACACAACACCTGAACCTCCTCGCCCGATCTCGTTGCGAAACTTCTTGGTCGCCCTCTCCAGTTCCGAGTAGCTGTATCCGCGGAAATGGCTCGTGATCATCCTGTACCCTTCCTCCAGTGCTGACACCTCCAATGGCCTAAATGCCCCCTTCTTGGAAAACAACCAACACCCAAATGATATCACAAACAGCTCTATGATAAAAAATGCTGATAAGAACCCATAGAAGTAGAACCACATCGACTTCCTCTGGTTGCTGCTCCTGCTAAACGAATCAGAGACATTCAGAAAGAATTCAGATGAGCTCGCACCGCCACCACCGCACCCGACGATGTTCAGTTGAATGGGAAGGCCACCATTTCGTTGCCACTGATGCACGGTTAGCTCCGGCACATCGAAATCGTCTGGGATCATGATGTAGGCAGCGCCTGGCAGCCCTGGAAAGCTTCTGCCATTGAACATGAGGCTCTTGGGGTAGCACTCCCCTTTGCCCTGCTTGTACTGAAACACCACGCAGGACGGCTCGTTCCTGCATTGCTCCGCGCAGCCGTCCAGAGACAAGAACTCGCTGTTGTTCAGATCGAACCCCCAGAAGTCCGTGTGCGGGAGCTCCAACAGCTTCATCGGCCGCTTCCTGCCGGCGTTCCCGGTGGAGTTGAACATTGGCCGGCACCCTCTGCTCCAGTCGTTCGGGTCAATGCGCTCATGCCCCGGCGCGCAGACGCAGGCCGGCGCGGGCACGAAGAGGCACACGGCGTTGGCGCCGCACACGCCGTGGATGTTGCAGGGGTTGCCGAACGCCATCCACGACACCGCCCATGTCCCGACCGTCTCATCCAAGCTGTACAGCCGGAGATTACCGTCAGTGTCTAGTGTGAGCCTCCTCTTAACGCCACCACCCAGATCTGAAGCATCGAAGGTTGCATTGTCGCTTGCCAAGAAATGCCCAGAGGTGTCAAGCTCCCCTGTGCGGCTAAAGTTGTAGATCTTGCGGCTATTCTGCCAGTAGCTGAAGTAGGGGTTGGGCCAGTATATGCTCTCCACTTTGCGGTTGTCGTACGCCAGCGAGAGCATGGCGTAGTCGCTGAAGCGCAAGGTGTAGTAGCCAGCGGAGAGGAACCTGTCGGCGGAGACCAAGTCCTTCCCGGCGGTGATGCTCTGGGTGGGGAGCAAGGTGTCGGTGGGGGAGTCGAAGCTCTGCCATAGGATGTTACCGCGCTGGTCCTCGACGGCGAGGTTGCCGGAGTCGTGGAGCCGCGCGCGCGTCGCGTTGGAGGAGGCGGCGGCGGTGGAGTTCCAGACCACCTCGCCGTTGTAGTCGGTGAGGAGGAGAGCGCCGCGGCTGTCGAGCGCGAGGCGGGAGCCCTTGCTGTGCACTGGGCGTGCGCGGTTCGCGCTCCAGACGACGGTGCGGTCGGCGGAGCGGGCGAACCAGACGGAGAAGGTGAAGACGGTGGAGGAGACGTTGTAGAAGCCGCAGGCAAAGGTGCCGTCCGGCGAGCGCAGGGCGTCGGACGCGTGGTCCTCGACGGCAATCGAGGCACCTCGAGGCAGGGTGTCCCGAGCGGCCGCTGTGACACACTGAGATGGACTGAATAAGGTAATGGCGATGACCAACGGTGGTAGAATGGCAAGAAGAGAGCCAAAACTCATGGTGGTTTAGTTTGGTGCTTGGAACAAAAACACCATTAATTGGTGGTATGTAGAATTGATAACACCCGCGACAAAAAGTGTGTCATCGGTGTGAAAAGTAGAGGAAGAAAGAAAGAGATGTCTGCACGTAAAGTATGAAAATGCAAGTTGCACCGGCGGGAAGCACCAACGTGGCAAAGTGCATGCGTCGCGAAACTTCCTGCTTTCATGCCATGCGGCGACGGGCGCGTATCCTCGTGCTCTTTCCCAGACTAAGCAAAAAACAAAACAAAGCCCGTGTGCCCGCTCCAAATATTTCAACTAGGACTATTTAAACCAGTCCTAGCCGGCGCAAGCTCAGCCCATATCGTCTGGCCCGATTTATTTATTGACTTACATTGAATCATGTCGAATAGCTAATCTGACACACTCGAAATTTTTTTTTCTTAACCGCTCCAGGTCCAGGTCCAAGTCCAAGTCCAAACATGTTTAGATTTAATCTTTTCTTACTTGCCAATACACTCGTAACCTTCTCTAGATCACATGCTTGATAGATTTGAGCTGTTCATTGAGAGTATAAGACAGTATCAAGATTGACTGCTTGAAAGCAATCCAGGAATCATCATAAGGGATTAATAAGCATAACTTGAAAGAAACAGCAAATGGCAAAAAGATCTAACACAGCTACAATATCTAGGCATCTAGGCATGAGAATGTGCTCAACAAGTCTAAGATAAAAAAGGTGGGTATGTTTGTTTTTTTTACTAATAACCTAATAAAAAAATAATTTCAAAACTAATCTAAAATTTTTTAAAATATCAAAAATAGTATTTAGTCGCAAGCTTTCATTTGTGACTAATCTTCAATCGTGAGCTGGGATCACGACTGATTAGGTGGCACAGCCCATATACACCACTTATCCAGGACTGCGTCATTTAGACTTTCAGTTACGAGCCGAAATTGCGATTGAAACCCACAATGTTTCAGTTGTCGACGATGAAGTAATTCATGGTTGTTGCAGGTTGATGTGGTCATCGCGGAGTGGTTGTTAAAGATGCCGGAGTGTTCGTTGTTGATGTAGGAGTGATCGTCGGATTGTCGAGTAGATCATATAGGCGGTTTCGGAGATGGCAGTGCTAGAGTTTAGTGGTGGCGAGTGGCAGCAAGGTTGAGAGAGGCGGCGTGTGGCAATGGGATTTGGCGAGGGAGGTGGCGCCTGAGAAGAGCGGCGAGGAAATCGATGGTGCAGTGCGGCGTGCGATGACGCTGGCGCACAAGGAGCAGCGACATGGTGCGGTAGAGAGGCAAAGTTGATTTGGGTGTATCCAAAGGTGAGATGGCGCGACGGTGTTGGATCTACGACAGCGAGTGGGAGAGAAAACAGAGAAGAAGAAGAAAGACATGGCCGGATCTATGTTAGCGGTGTATATGGGTTGTGCCACGTTTTCAATCGCAATCCCAGCCTGCGATTGAAAATCAGTTGCAAACAAGAGTTTGCGATTGAAAGTCATTTTTGATATTTTAAAAGCTGTGGATTAGTTTTTAAATATTTTTTTATTCGGTTATTCGTAAAAAAAATAAGTTATGTTAATGAACCAGATTTTGAAGGGTTAAAATGAACCTTAAAATGAAAAGAAACTCTGCAGCCATAAGGAGAAAAAAAAAAGACAAACATCTCCATGAAACATCACATAACAGACGGGAGCAAAATTTTACTAGACAATTATAAACTCTAGACATGCAAATTAGTGATGAAACACATTAATGACTTTATCTTCAATTGAGACAAGTGTCTGCAGTTCTGCACCACAGAGTTCTTGCTTGGTCGCTTGCTCCTATCTTCTTCCAAGCATGAGAAAGCCAACTCAACTATCACCTTCACTTGCACATCATTAAAATCACCATTTAGTCTGCAATCCACAGTCTTTGATCCATGTTTCTTTATTGGTTTCCATTTCCTCACAACAATCATCCTAATATCTATCTCGATAACTTCTACCCCATTCATCATCTATTCTGAAATTCTAATTCTTTTCGCTAGCTCTATAGTACCATTCCATAATTATATACATTAACCTTCTCCATAATCGGCATACTAGAAACGCACTCTGGAGCCGTATGCCTTCTTGCCCCTTGTACACCTGACCTGCCTCGGCCAATCTCGCCGAAGAAGTTTTCGGTGGCCTTTTTTTTTTTTTTTTTTTTTATCTCGGCGTCGCTGTATCGCCGGAAATGGCTTGTGATCAACCTGTAGCCTTCCTCTATCGCCCACACTTGCGACGGTGGGCTGAACACTCCGTTCTTGGAGAAGAGCCATCAGCCAAAAACGATGTCAAGAACCTCTACTATGAGCAATGCCATTTAGAAGCCGTACATGTAGGACCATACTTGCTTCTCCCCGTCGCATCTCGTACTTGACATGCCGGAGACGTTAAGAAAAACCTCTGCTCTGTCTTCGGCGTCGCCATCCGGCGATGTCTTCCTGAATGGCAAGGCCACCGCCATGAGTTTGCCATTGATGGACGCGCAGCTCCGGCACGTTGAAGTCGGCTGGGACCTTGAGATACACTGTCGCCAGCTCTCCCGGATACGATCTGCCATCGAAGAGGGCGCTGTTGAGGTAGCACTGGTTGTACTCCTCCTCGTAGTGGAACACCACGCACGCGCAGTTCTCCATGCACCTCCTCGAGCAATTACCCAGCGGCAAGGTCTCGCCGCCGTTCATGTCGTAGTCCCAGAAGTCGGTGTGCCTAAGCGCCACCACCTTCATCTCCCGCGCGCAGTCGTACGGAACACCGGCCGGCACCCTCTACTCCAGTCGCTCGTGCCGACCCGCTCATGCCCCGGCGTGCACACACATACCGGCGCCGGCGCGTACAGACACACAGCGTTGGCGCCGCAAACGCCATAATGATGCAGGAGTTGCTGAACGCCGTCCACGGTCCCGGCCGCCTCATCCAAGCTGTACAGCCTGAGATTGCCATCGGTGTCTAGTGTTAACCTTCTCTTAATCTCCATCACCCAAATCGGAAGCCTTGAAGTTTGCATTGTCGCTTGACAGGAGGTGTCCCAAAGTGTCGAGAGGGCCGGCGAGGGTAAAATCATAAATCTTGCGGTTGTTGGCGACGTAGTTGTTGTACGGGTTGGGCCAGTAGATGTTGGAGACGTTGTGGTTGTCGTAGAACAAAGAGAGCATGGCGTAGTCGCTGAAACGCAGGCTGTAATAGCTAGACGCAAGAAGTCCATTACTTCACAGCAAATGCTTCGAAGCTGTGATGTGTTGGGTGGGCAGCAAGGTGTCAGTGGGGTAATCGAAGCTTTGCCATTGGATGCTACCGTCGGGGTCCACGAGCACGCGGTTGCCGATGTCGGCAAGCGGGGCGAGCGATGCTGTCGGAGCTGCGGTGGAGTTCCAGACCACCTCGCCGCTGTAATCAGTCAGGGCGGGGGCGCCGCGCTTGCTGAGCGCGAGGCGGGAGCCCGTGCTGTGCACTGGGCGTCCAGACGACGGTGCGGTCTGCGGAGCGCGCGAACCAGATGGAGAAGGTGAAGACGAAGGGGGAGACGTTGTAGAAGCCGCAGGCGAACGTGCCGTCCGCTGGGCGGAGGACGCCGGTTGCGTGGTCCTCGACGGAATCGAGGCGCCTCGTTTGAGGTGGTCACGTGCTTCGACGCCTGACAATGGATGGAGCAAGCTGAGAAGTATAACCAGAAGCATGGTTGCCAGGAGAGAGTTCATGGTGTTGTTGATTTGGACAGGACCGCGAATGTTTTTTTCGCGAGCTTTGGTGATTTCCATCTTAATTACTTGTCGATTTCACAACTCACAAGTCAAAGCTTTTGCATTAATCCATTATAGATTAACACTGGAAAGTAGTGAGATGGCATTGCTTTAGACGTAAGCTAGCTATATTAGGAAGTGTTTTGACGTAGACCTTAACAACGTTTTAATGTATGCATCACGAGGAACTTACACGTTTCTGTCCCGTGGAGTTAGGCTAGCAGGAAGTCGACTTGGCAAAAATTTCAGACGCACGCACTATTCTTCTATTTCATGCTCATTAACTTATCCATCACATTACAATGCTAGCCAACTTTATCTTGGTAATAAAAATAATTACACTACCACAAAATGGCTAAGCAACAACAATGGAACAATAGCTAGCCAGACTAGACAGTGGAAAAGCCTGAGATTTCTTCTATTTATTGTGTTGTCACACTCTTCGCCAGATTCCTTGGTTGGTCGACATCGAATCCACGAAGAACTGTGAGATGGTACGCCAGCAACTGAAGCAAAAATAGCAAAACATTCCACAGTATAAATAAGAAAGTGCAAATAAACGTTTTGGAAGACATGAATTTGTGAAAGATTTGAAGAAACTGAACAGAAATGAAGCTCAGACGAACCTGTAATGGTATTATGTTAATCACAGGTTGGAGGCAGTCTGCAACATGTGGAACTTCAATCACTCTGCAAGATCCACTAGGACAAACAACAGATGCATCTCCCTTTGAACACATCACTATCAGACGCCCCTTGCGAGAAAGGAGTTGCTGAATCACTGACTGTTGCTTGCTGCAAGAAGTGGAAAAACTAAAGCTCAGGAAAGTTTCTTAAAGAGAGTAATGGAAACCTTGTGCTATTCCAAGCACTCACCTGAAGCATGCATCGCGCGTAGCAATGACAATGATGGGAAGGTTTTCATCCACCAGTGCCAGTGGCCCATGTTTCATCTCACCAGCAAGCATACCTTCACTATGCATCAGCGTAACCTCCTTAACTTTAAGAGCACCCTCCAAGGCAGTGGCATAGTTGTAACCTCTTCCAAACACAAGGAGTGATTCGGATTTGATCAACGAAGAAGCAAGCTCCTTCATTTCAGCATCAAGCTTCAGAACTTCACTAACATTGCCTTTATAGGAAAATTACAAGTTATTTGACAACATCAAGCAAAAGTAAGGTTTTGTTTGACTACATAGTACATATTTTATGCAATGAGACATACTTGGAAGGCTAGAAAGACCACTGATGATCACTTCCCTTCTAGCTTGAGTGGATATTTGGTCGGACCCAATAGCCAAGGCCATCATGGCCATGACTACTATTTGACTTGTGTATGCCTACATGATAGTAAGGTCTTATCAGGATGAGATGGATACAAATAAAAACAGATATTCCAATGTAAAAAAAGTATAGAAACCTACTTTGGTACTAGCAACACCAATCTCACAACCAGCATTGATATGAACTCCACAATGTGTTCTTCTTGAAAGTGTGCTTCCAACAGTGTTTGTTATGCCAACACACAGTGCTCCATTTTCTAATGCATAATCAAGAGCAAGGAGGGTATCTGCCGTCTCCCCTGATTGGCTAACAAAAACTGCCGTATCTTCTCGATAGATAGGACCTTGTCTGTCAGACAAGTCACTTGCAACCTCCATAGTCACAGGAATACCTATTTTCCAAATGTTGCAAAGAAACAAGGCTTAAGTAAAAGAATGACTACTAAATACTTGCAATTGATAAAATGCCACTCTTCAGCTGTGGCATAACACATTCTGTTGTTGATTAGAAAGTTATCATCAGGACAATACAGTTGGACTAATCAATTCAACTTACCGGATAGTTCTTCCAAAAATGGTCTTGCAGCCAAGGCAGCATTGTAACTTGTACCACATCCAATAAAAACTACCCTTCTACTGCGTCTAATTGTCCTGAGGTGATCCTTCAGTCCACCCAAAACAACTCCACCATCCTTCAGTCTTCCCCTCATTGTTGTCGTCAATGACTGTGGCTGCTCATGAATTTCTTTTTGCATGAAGTGGTCATAGCTTCCTTTCTTTATTTGCTCAACTTCCATCTCAAGAACAGACAATGCTCGTTGCACAGATGCTGGCTTTTCTTTCTCCTGGTCAAACTTAAGGATAGACACAGTACCATCCTGAAATGTCCAAATTATTAAAACTTGGGTAAGATATAAATTGTAAGGGTCTGTGTCAACATCCTCCAAAACATGAGAATTGAAAAAGGGCCAACCCAAAAAATGGGAAAACAAAGCAGGGAAGGCATGTAAGCTAATTGATGAAGCACTTAAAAAGTGCCTTTTTTTTTAAACAAAAGCACTTAAATAGTACCTTAATATGAACAATTTCATTATCTTCAATAGCCAAATAGTTCTTGGTATGTTCTACAATGGCACATAAATCACTGGAGAAGAATAATTCTTTGGGCTTTCCATTTGTTGTCAGGGCTTTGACATCATGAAACAGTTTCCCGCTGTTTTCACCACTCAATTCCTGAAAATACAGGGGCCTCAATCAAAATTTGTACCAAAAATTCAACATGTGTAACACAGAACTGCTTGATTGTAAGAAGGCTTGTTAACTTTAACAGGAATAAACATAATTCAGAGCACAAAATAAATAACTCTTGCATAAAACAAACTTATATATTACTTTGTTTGAGATTGAACTAATTCAACAGCAGAACAAAAAAAATATGAAAGTGTTATTTGCTTACATTGACACCAAGTATAAGGGTGCTTCCCCGTTTGCAGGCAATCAATTCGTTGGGATAATGTGGACTTTTAAAGATAAGAGCATATGCTCCTTCAAGTTGCCTCATGACTTCTATAACGACTTGGCTAAATGTCACAGCACCTGGAAAAAGTATGAAGTGTGAAAGACTGCCTTATGTAGAACTTAAACTAATTTCTTCCATTACAAAAGCTTTATGTTGTCAAGAACTCTTGTGCTCAGTGAACACTGCTGCCATGTTCAGAGGGAAATTTTTTGCCAAGAAATTCTTGGTGCAATTCCTAACATAATATACCTGCCTATTAATGCATCATGTGGTTCATAGGCAGAAAATAGTGATTTATCAACATTAGTGCTCCAAAAAGTAATAACTTAAAAAGAACTTACAGAACAACTGATCCAGATAAAGATCAAACAGTACATCTTTTCAACTTTTGCTATGACAAAAATAGTATATCTTAAAGAATGCATGTACCTTGTCCATCACGAGCCTTATCAAAGACAAACTTTGCTAGCTTAGGAATGACTTCCGTGTCAGTATCAGACTCAAAGGTGAACCCATTCCGAATAAGTGTCTCCTTTAGAACCTGAATGGAATGATAAGAAGAGAGGCTTTAGAGAATTGAGATCCCTTGCATTATCATATGGTGCTTATTAGTTTGAGATACGATCATGGAGTTGTATGTGACTGTATGCATGCATTCAAGTTTCAGACAGCTGAAAATATGAATGCATGATAAATAAATGAAACTTCCTTATTTTGAAATCCTGGACGAATATAACATGGATGAAATATCTGACCAAAGGGAATGAGGTAGCAAGTATTTGAACTGATCACTCTCTCCCATTACTTTGATACAGGTTGGCAAAGTAGAAAACCAAACCACACCATCCTAGCAGTTTAAATGCATCTCGCCAATCTAACCATGCTTAAGCCGAAAGTTCTATTTCCAACATAAACACGCTTCCCTTGCAAAACGTCCCATCCCAAGCTATACAATAACAGTTAAGAATTTTCCGCCTTCTAGCTAAACTACTCCAGTGATTAGTTAGAGATGAATTTTTGAGGTAAAAGGCAACCCATGTGCAGAACGGAGGAGAGATGATTTTGGCAGATGGGGGGTATTACTTTAGTCCACTCGCACTATTTCGTCTCATAAATCATAAGTTTGTGATTCCTCCACGACTGCACAACTAGTTCTCTCATATGTCTAGAGATAACACTACGCATGAATTACACATAACAATTCACAAGAAACAAATCATGCAGACCTCATAGTTCGTGATGATTCCATTGTGGACGACCAGGAACTCATCGCCAGCGCCGGAAGATTGGGGGTGGCTGTTCCTTGGAGCTGGCACACCATGTGTGGCCCATCTGGTGTGGGCGATTCCAGCATGCACCATAAATGGCGCATCCAGGTTCACATCCTTCTCATCAATCTCTGCCAAAACATTCACGTATCCCCACGATAAAAGCTATGCTTTAGCTTCTGTACATACAATTAGGACTCGCATATCCGAAGAAAAGTATCAACAATTTATTTAGAAACTCATATACAATAAAACGGTTATAAAATCGCAGAAGCACGGAACTTTGAGTGGCGAATTACAAGTAATAAACGTGATAAATGACATAAGCCAAAGTTATTTTTTATAAAAAAAAATATCTGGACTTGATCCGAATTACTACAGAGTTTTATCTTTTTCGATAAGGTCATCTAAAACAATTTGAGGAAAAGATCCCTGATTCCTCGATGTGTGGCATGCCGTTTCAATTTTCAAATGCAAAGTGCGAACAGCAAAGTTCCCCTCTCAGAGATCACCAAACCCAAAATCACTATACGACAAAATTCGCCCTTCAAATGTGACCCAAAACCGGTCAAAATCGAAGCTTTACCACCACGAAACAACCAACGCAGCCCCAAAACCCCATAAAAATCCAGCCTTTGCCCCCAGAAAGTAGACAAAACTCAAAATTTAACCAAGTACTGAACAAATCAGTAGCGAGAAAACTCACCGGAGTAGACCGATCGAACGAGGCTCTCGATCTTGCCCTCCTGCCGGAACACCAGTGGGACCGCCCCCGCGTACGCCAGAGAAGTCGCCGAAGAGGAGAAATCGGCGTCGACAGCGATGCCGGAGGAGTCGTAGCCCCTGTACTCGAGGCGGCGGAGGCCGTTGAAGAGCACCTCCAGGATGTAGCGCCGCTCCCGCGACACACTGTAGTTGAGGTAGGCGAAGATCCCACACATCTCTCCTCCTGGGACCTTCTAGAAGCTTCCCAGGGATGCGAGGCAACGGTTGTTCAAAGAGAGGACGCGGGGGGAGGTGGTGGTTGCGACGCGGCTAGGACAGGAAGAAAAAGCCGCGTGTTTTGGCCGGGTGCGCGTTTCGGCTCCTCCAAACGGGGAGGCAGCTTCAGTTATATACTTGGTACGCTGGATTTGAATCGGACGGCTGAGATTGTGTACACAGATGTGCGAGAGGTTTGCTCCATCGAACCACCTCCCATAAGATGTGTTCCCGTTTTGTGGATAATTATTTCCTATGTTGCCAAAGGTATTTTCTAATACTTAAACGAAGGTTTTTCTATTACATATGGTATTTTTATAGAGATATTTCCATAAAATATTAAGATTTATCTATTACATCTCATATTTTTATAGAGATATTTCTTATTTAGTTGCTCGATGGCGTTTTCAACAAAAAAAAATTGTTTAGAGTTCAGATTTGTTTAGTCAAATGGATTTATTAGAATCATATTTTATAATATATATAGTCGGTTGTTGTTGACAATTATTTCAGTATTAATTGAAGATATTATTCAATGGAGAAAGTACTTCATACTTTTATTATAGACTCGTGTATCTTTGACTTTAAAAGGCCTATAAATTTTCTAAAAACTAATTTTGGTATACTTTAGGTGGCCTCGTAAATCCATGATAAGTTTGTGGTGCTCAACTATGGGCTTTATAAACTCTAAAAAAAACTACAGGGACTTTACGGGAGTAAAGAATTGATACTAGAAAAATGTGCATAAAGAAAATTTACTTCCGCATCAGATAATACTCAACACCTAACAAGATAGGAGCACCCTAAATATATAATTAATGTTTGCATGCGAAGGGAGAACAGAATTTTTTATTATATAATCAATTTTAAAAAAATTAAAAAATACACCTTATAACACTTTATTTTCATAGAATGAACCGAACAAGATTTCAGAACATAACAATACAAAACAAGATATTAGTCCTTAATACCTATAATGTTCGTACTCGTTTTATACTATTTAAAACTATTTTTCATCTATATTGAAATACATATTGGATAAAAATTATCGTCACATTTTATGGTATTAGTCGCACTAGATCAAATGTTATAAATTATGTTGTTAACTTCTCACTTAAATGATTTTAAAGAGTTGATGTTGGTATTTGACCCATCATCGGATGTAGTGGGTAACACCACTATCTGTGGCATTACATGCCACGATGTAGCAGTGATATTTGATGGGCATGGTACGGTAAAGTAGGAAAAGCACAGTAGCTTATTAAAGTAAGGGAGCTCTTAAAGTAAAGAAAAAAAAAGTTAAGGCGAAGTTTTAGGCCCTATTAAGTGTACACCTTCTACAAATATGCATGCACCGATACGAATGCAACTGTTGGCAAGGCTTTTGGTCGGAGCAGTGACAAGAAAATCATGTACGGTGGCGTCATGTACTCGGCCTCTTAACACCTTAGATGATTGCATTACCACTCTTTACAATAATTCAAGTTTATATGCTGACACCATAATTTATGATGTTAAATCTAACACAACAAACTTCACAATTTATAGAATTAGTTCTTGTCTATCGTTTATCGTTTGTGATGGCATGAACAAAAAATATTTCTAGTACTATAAAATAGGATATTAATACTATCATCCATGACATCACATTAAGGATTCTAACGTCTCGTCTTCTAGTATTTATTAAGGGTGGAATTTTAGTTCGTGACTCGCGAGTAACTCGAGTTTGACTCGCTAACAAGCGAGTCGAGTTTGAGTTATTTTCTTAGCTCGGTTCAAAAACAAACTGACCCCGATCTAGACTCTAGCTCACTCGGACTCGACTCAATATATATATGATATAAAGTAACTCTCATACACATACAGCCTGATACACTCATACACTCAATACAAATCTAGGGTTTTCTCATCTCACCTGTCTGCCAGGCACCGTCTAGCACCTCCGTCACCCCTGGTCGCCCGACGCCTCCTCCGTTGCCCCTACGGCGACGTAAGCAAAAAAGCAGTGATAGTGCTGAATGGCGGCTCAAATGCATGAGTGGTGGCGTCGCTGATTAGCGGCTCGGACGCATAAGCAGTGACACGATAGATCTGGTGGTGTGAATCCGGTGAGGATTTGTGAAGATCCAGCAGCGGATCAATCAGATCTAGGGTTTTGTAGGGCAGCGATGTGGATTTAGGTGGCACTAGAGGAGCAAGGAAGCGGAGAGGGAGGAAGAAACGGATAGGAAGAAGAAAGAAGGAAGAAGGAGGGAGCACGGGGAGGAGAGGAGGAAGAAGAAGTTAATCTTCATCCTTGTGAGCTCATCCTTGTGAGCTGAGTTTGAGTCGAGTTCGAGTTGAAAACAACCGAGTTGGGTCGAGTCAAATTCGAACTGACCTTTCAGCTCAGTGAGCTAACCGAGCCGAGTCGAGCCATCTCGCCAACTTGACTAAGTCCGAACCGAGCCAGAGTCAACTCGTTTGAACTCGACTGATTTCCACCCCTAGTATTTACCTTCTTATGACCCATCAGGTCTATTCTATAGAAACAAAGTGATGCAAGTCTATTTCCATCTTTTATCTCAATTGCTCTTCATATCGCTTGTTCTATTCCCAATTATTTTTCCAATTATACGTTGCGAAGGACATGCCATTGCCCATTAAACCAATCCTTGTTGCCCATAATACAAGCAACACCTTTTTTTTCCCTTTTTTTTTCTTTTTAAAGTGATCTATGTAAAGAAAGACTTTTTGACAACGAGCTGAAAGATTTGCTATAAAATTTATGTGTTTTTGAAATATGTAAGTATGCAAATACAATTTATTTTCTTTCTGAGAAAAAAAAAACTCTATTAGCAGGCAGGAAGCAATGAATTGATTACATCCACAGAAAGTGGAGAATTTTAGAGAAATAGATCAACAACAAAAGAGAATAAAAGGAAGACAGGATATATAGTGTTCGTCCTTCCAAGTTTCAGCCCAAAACTCTGAGAGAGCTGCAAACCTAGCGCTTACATTTTAGCTCGTTTACTGTAGTTCGAGCTATCTGCATGCATGTACAATTTAAAGTTGCACATACGTGCGTGCGTGCGTGGTATTTGGACTTAGCAGCGGTGGTACAATTGGGATCGCCGTCCCGTCCTTTGTCAACACCTAAACAAAAGGACAAACCACCAAACCAACCCTATTATTACTACGCTGTGCTTCAGCTTGTCTCATTTTTCTTCTATGCTTCTAACTTTTCCCTAGTGGAGTATATGCCTTCATACTACGACAATAACAATGCATCTGGCAATTGCATCTGGGTTTCTGATGCAAGTTAACGAGAGATTTGCTCCTGAGAATTGAGAAACTAGTGCAGTGAGAAGCCTAGAGAGTTATGTCTGAATTTGAGCCACACCAAGAGAAGCTGGAGACGAACAAGCGCAAGAGGCTTTATCAAGTTTGGAAGGGAAACAACGTAAGTAAATAAGCTGTGTGTTTTTCAGTCACAAGTCAGCAGTCTTGTCTTGCATGTGATCTCAATTCAGTTTCCAGTCTAAGGTGCACTCATGCAGAGTCCCTAGCTCTATTTCAGTGTGGATTGTTTAGTTGAATTGAGTGCAAAATTTTAACTGTAAAGCAGTGGATGTGATCACTGTTCAGCTTTCAATTTATTGTATAAAGTTACAACATATGATCAATCAAGGAAAACCTGTTCTTGAAATCTCAAAGTTTCTTAACAGTTGAAAGAAAACTTCTAATCATGTAGATTATTAGCAAATTTAGCCACCAAATTGACTCTCTGTTGAAGTATGTCAATATGACACACTTCTTCAGAATATATTTTGAGGAAAGTAAAATAACAAAATTTGTACTCCTTAATCCTTTTCTTTCTCTGAAAGAAATTGCTGTACTCCATAACTACTGAGCTCTGTTACTGGAATTTGGTATTTTTCACTGGAAGCGAAGTTTCATTTTTCTGTCACACACTATTAAGTTACTACTGTTCTCTAAAAACAAAAGATATGGGAAGAAAAGAGAGAACACTTACAAGTTGCTGCCCATCGCCCTTCACAGATATTCCTGTTGGGTGGTAGGCTGATACTTGGACCCGATGCAGCTTCCCTCCTGCTGTCAACATTTCTCATTGTCGGTCCCGTTATCGTCTTCTGCTACCAGATGCACTCCGATATCTACCATCATGATAAGCTTCATTCCAGGGAGCACAGCAATGGGCAACAGCAAGTGCCTCAAGTGGCATTGATAATAGTGATCATCACAACAATCATGGTTAGTATTGATGCTATGAACAATTTGATTCAGCAGCACATTTTGAGTGGATGAACTGCATAGAAAATTAGAAACCAGTAACTTCACCATCAGTAGTCATACCTAACTGAAATCAGTCAGGGGTTCAAGAATCCAACTACTAATATCAGGTGAAACACTGAACAACCCATGGGGATTTGGTCTGAAATGCAGGACTTGTTCTTCCTCTTCATGACATCTGCCAGAGACCCTGGAATAGTACCAAGGAACACAAGAGCACCAAATGAATCTGATGAACCATTAGGCTCCAGCACGCCATCAATGGAGTGGAGCATCGGGAGAACTCCACGCATGAGGTTCCGTCGGGTGAAGGACATCATTGTGAATGGTTTCACGGTTAAAGTGAAGTTCTGCGAGACCTGCCTGCGGTACCGCATGCCACGGTCCTCGCATTGCTCGGTCTGCAACAACTGTGTTCAGAAGTTTGATCACCACTGCCCATGGGTTGGTCAGTGCATTGGACTTGTAAGTAAACCACTGATGAATTGCTTGCAGTACGTTAAGCCTGTAATTATGAAATTCTAGCGCCAGTCAGTTAGTGACAGACCATGTATCCTCTTGTTCTGACAATTATGTATTACATTTGCATCTCTTGAGAGTACAACCACAGTGAAATAGACTTTGCTTTCAAAATGATAAATAAATGGGAAAACAGGTCCATATATGTGATAAAGGTGCAACATAATCATCATTATCTCTGTCTTTGCTACTTGCAGAGGAACTACCGCTACTTCTTTCTGTTCATATCAACATCGAGTTTCTTGTGCATATTCATCTTCATTATTTCATGGCTGCATGTAAACAGCGAAAGGGAATATAATGATGGCTCCATCTGGAAAAGTCTGCTCAAGGAAGTGTGTTCTTTTGTGCTAATCATTTATACTTCCATAGTCGTCTGGTTTGTTGGTGGCCTCACTGTATTTCATCTCTATCTGATCAGTACTAATCAGGTAATATTATTTCCAGGAGGTTGTTCCAGTTTATATTCTTGTTACAGTTTCTAGTTTTGTACTGGGTTCACGCATAGCATTTGACTGAATATGCAGAACAACAATAAGACTGTAGGTTTGTTGAACTAAAACTCTACTGGACCACAGTGATTACCCAGAAGGAAATAAACTAATTTCCTGCTCTGCTAAAATCCAATAGAAACATCAGTAATTTGAACTACCAAAGATTTAAACTACATTTCCTATCACATGAATTATTACTGACTCCAATTCAAATCATTAATAACTTCATCTAGTTCAAACCTTCAAACTAGGGATATTTGTCATAAGGATATTCTAATTGAGCCACTTGTTTGTTATGATCTACATTCTACAGGGTGGTATTCGAAAGCTCATAGTATTTGCACTGCCTATTGTTCTTTGTATGTCTAACCTCTCTTTTTTTCTATTTTCAACCACAAATTCTGCAGACAACATATGAAAACTCCAGATACCATTACAACAAGAAAGACAACCCCTATAGGAAGAGCATTCGAGCAAACTTTGCAGAAGTGTTCTTCACTAAGATCCCTCCTCCACTGAACAATTTCCGGTCACGAATAGGTGAGGGTGAACTGGAAGCTGGATTCTACACTCCATACATAGGATTTGATGTGATTAGCAAAAGAGAAAAGATTGATATAGAGAGGGGAAAGAAGGAAGTACTAGTTGGGGGTATGCAGATTCCAACAGTACTTCAGAACTTAGACTATGGTTCCTCGGAAGATACTTCTAATGACAGGAACAAGAATGAGGATGATGACTCAGCGCCCTTTGCTCCAGCTCACGAACAAGAAGGAACTGAAGGTGTTGGAACATCCGCAGCAGCTAATGCAGCATCTGAGGAGGAAACAAGTGAGGATGATGCCAAGGGAAGCAGAAGCTCAAATGCAAGTTCTGCCCAACATTCAGAGGACATAAGCTGATAGTTTTGTTTTCTTCCCTAGTATTTTTTTTATGTACATCGAAGGTTTTGTTCATAGATAAGAATATTGTAAGCTGACATTATTCTTAGTCCCTGTTTGGGAGGGCTACAGTTTTATTTTAAACCACTCAAAAGTTTAAACCCTCCCAAACAGGATGCTGTTGAAGTGGCTTTTCATATAACTAAAGCCCCATTTGTAATAACCAATAAGAAGCTGAAACCCTTCTCCACCAGCTTCTTTGAGAAGTCAGCTTCTAATAGAAGTGCCAAGTGTTAGTTTCACAATACACATAATACATAAAAACACAAAGGTAGCACCAGTTTACACTTAGGTAAATGGTTTCAATGAGAGTATCAAACTGAAAGTATTCTTTGTATTTCTCATTCCATGGTTCATGTCCTTTCACACCCTAAGTTTTAAGACTTGTTGAACTTGTATGACAAAATGAACACACATAGTTGTTATGTTCTTTGGCTAGTGAGCGGGTTGTGTAGTCATGGGTGGGTTTAGAACGCTTGCCCTTCGTCGGCTGGTCGAAGGTTTTTCCCCCTATTGTAGTGATCAAGGCTCTAATACCGGCTAGAGAGATAGAAAAGAGAGGTTTTTCTTTATTTCTTGCTTGAATCCTGAGCATATGTCATCCCTCCTTTATATAGATGAGAGTCCCTAACAAATCGAAACTAATCTCTTAACAAATTAGTCAATCTAATTATAGTAATTATCTCTTAAGCAATCCTAACAAATATAGTAATTATCTCTTAAGCAATACTAACATATATACTAAAGCCTCTCAATTGCCGTGGCTGGGGCTACCGCACGCCTGGGCCCATGGTGCCAGTAGGTCTGACCCCAAAAGGAGCCTATAACATCTCTTTCTCCCTTATCAAACAGCTCGTCCTCGAACTGAAAGTCTGGCAGTGACGATGAAACTCCCGGGAAAGTTCCCATGAAGCCTCTGCATCAGTCAAGCCTTGTCATTGTACCAAGACATGATATGGTTTCAAAAGGCCCACATGGAAAACATCATGAATGCGGAGCTTAGTTGGAAGTTGTACGCGATATGCCACCAACCTAATCTTTTTCCAAAATCTTGTAGGGCTCATAGAAACAAAGTGCCAATTTGCTATTGGCCTTTACAGCCAAGGACATGCTTGCCAATGATGAAGACACAACCATACCCATTGCCCAACATCAAAATGCAGCCCAAAATGGTGATCATCATGATGAAGCGTCATATGCTGTTGCACGTGCAAAAGACACTCTCATATATCTCTCATGAGCTGGTTGCGGTCCATCAAGGAATGCTCCAACACCACCACACGTGCAAACCCAGGCTCGTACGAATGTAGGGTGGGTGCATCCTGACCATAAACCACATGGAATGGCATAGTGCACAGCACTGTGTGGAAGGAAGTGTTGTAGTAGTACGCCCAAGGAAGCCACTGAAGCCATTGCCAAGGACGGTATCTAGTTAAGCAACGAAGATACATTGTGATGACCTTGTTAAATGCCTCGGTCTGTCCATTGGACTGAGGGTAAAAGGCGAAACTCAGATTGAGCTATACCCCAGCTAAACGAAAGAGATCCTGCTATGTGCTGGTGAAGATGGGATCACAATCACTCACTATGGAGTGTGCTGGTGAAGATGGGATCACAATCACTCACTATGGAGCAGGGAACCCCGTGTTGCCGGACCACCTCATCAAAGAAGACCCAGGCAACGGAGCTAGTTGTGTATGGGTGTGCCAAGGCTATGAAGTGCGCATATTTGGAGAACCGACCGACCATTGATAGGATGACAGGCTTGCCATTGACGTGCAGTAGCCCCTCCACTAAGTCCATGGAGATATTGGCCCATATCGGATGAGGCACCTCCAAGGGTCAAAAAAGCCCAGCAGGGTGGAAGTGCTTTGTCTTGTTCCTTTGGCAGGTCACACAACCCTGCACAAAGTCTTGCGCAATCATCTTCATGTGAGGGATGTGGAAGTCTAGCCGCAACCAATGTAGGGTCTTCTACACACCCTTGTGCCCTGCGTTGTGCACGGCGGCCACCACGGCCGAGAGTGCTACCGACGTGGGCGGCAGATAGACCTAAAAGTCATATCGGATGAAACCGTCAACGAACTCCCATGGTGCTGCTAGCTATCCAATAGCAATTAGATCTCAAAGCTTGAGCAACTACAGACTCGAGGCCACTTCCTGCCACAAGTTGTCGAAGAGCTGGAATTGCGAGGCCGAGATCGCCATGACCGCCCCTTCCTCCACATCGGGCCAAGACAAGGTGTCAACAACTGTGTTTAGTCACATCAACTAGTACTTCACACTAAAATCGTAGCCGAATAGTTTGCTCACCCGATAATATTGTGGAATGGTAGAGCCGTTGATCCAACAAGAACTTAAGGTTGCAATGGTCGGCGCACGGGGAACTGACGACCCCAAAGATACAGCCTCCAATGTCATACGGCTTTGATCAGGCCGATGAGCTCCCTCTCGTAGGCCACTAGTTTTGCATGCCTGAGGGCTATTGGCCAGCTAAAGAAGGACAGGGGTCGATCCCCTTGATGAAGTACTACACCAAAGCCTAAGCTTGACGTGTCATAGTCGATGATGAAGCCCTTGGAGAAGTCCAACAATTGCAATATCTAGGCAAACGACAGGGCCTCCTTGAGGGCTTGGAAGCATTGTTCAGCGTTCCCAAACCATGAGAAGGTTTCCCTCAGCAACTTTGTGGGTGGCACCCCTTGGATGCTGAAATCCTAGATAAACTTGTGGTAGTAGCCTACGAGGCCAAGGAAGCCACGCAACGGCCATACCGATCGCAGAGGGGGCCAAGCCACCACCACCTGAACCTCTTGGTGATCCATAGCAACCCCTACGCCGAGATCACATGGCAAGGATACGTCATAGACGCTTCACCGAAGAGGCACTTCAACTTCTTGAGGAAGAGCTGGTGTTGTTGGAGCTGGAGTACACAGCCTGCACATGCTGCAAGTGATCCGACCATGTTAAATTAGAAAGTCATTAAAGAAAACAAGTAAAAAGTCACAAAGAAACAGCTTGGAAAGTCGCCAGCACATTGGTCAAACCAAACGACATAACCAAAAACTCAAAGCGCCTATGGGGCATGCGGAAGGTGGTTTTTTAGACATCATCAAGATGCATCCGTACTTGGAGATAGCTAGAACGATGGTCTAGCTTGGTGAAGAAGCAAGCTTCCTTCAATTTGTCCGACAACTCATCCACCACTGGAATTGGAAATTTATCCTTGACGGTCTTCTCGTTGAGCATGCGGTAGTCCACACAAAACCACCACATGTTGTCTTGCTTCTTGACAAGTAAGACTAGTGAAGAAAAGGTGGAACTGCTGGGTTGGATTATCCCTTGCTTCATCATCTCCACACATTGCTTCTCAAGCTCATCTTTGTGGAGGTAGGGGTAGCAATAGGGCCGCACCACCACTAGTGCCATCCCTAGGAGCAAGTGATGCAGTAATTTTGAGTCCATTCCGATGGTAGGCCATGCGGCTCAGTAAATAGATCAACAAACTCTAAAAGAATTGCCACCAACAAGTCCCTAGCCTCGCAGGTGATCACCTATGCACCCTTCTTCGACGCACCCATGCCTTGCCACGTCACTCGGTCGTCGACATGCCAAGAGGACATGGTCAAGTGGAGGAAGTTCCACAAGATCGGTCCCAAAGTGCACAACCACTACATCGCGAGGACAATGTCGAATCCCTCCAAGGGAAGGGTGTAGCAGTCGATGGCGAAGTGCTCCTGCCCGATGTGCAAGTCCATCCCATGACATATGCTTGCACTCAGCAGCTTGTTGCCGTTGGCAACTGCCACCTTCCGTTCATGATGCAGCTGTAATGTGACATTTGTCTGAAGGACGGCTCCCTCATTTATGAAATTGTAAGTTGAGCCGAAGTCCAACGCAACGAACTCCACAACTCATACGTGGAACTTCAGCTACATTTTCAGGCCGATATGAGTACCAATCAGGGCATGCAAGGAAATTTAAGGCAACTTGCCATCCTCCGCGCCATCTGTTGCGTCCTCATTGGCCACCTCCAACCAGAACAGTCTCTTGCACTGGTGATCGCGATTGTATTGTTCATCACAGTTGAAGCAGAGACCCTTCTGTCACCGTTCTATCATCTTTTCCATTTACAACCAACAGAAGTAATGGGATGCACTGTCCCCATTGCCTTTGGCCGGCAAGGCCGCTGGTGCTGCCGCCTTAGTTGCCGGCAACTAGGGCTATCAAAATAGTTCGAGCTCGCAAACTATTTGAGCTCAACTCGAATCTAGGCTCGACTCAAGCTCGATTCAAGCCCAATTCGAGCTGAACTCGAGCTTGATCTCGAGATCGAACCCTAATTTGAGTTGAACTCAAGCTTCGTCGAGCTCACTTTGAATAGGCTCGAATATATATGTAAAAGTCATATTAAAATCAAATCGAGCTTAAGTCAAGTTGAGCTTATTCGAGTCGAATTCGAGCATGACTTTGAACTCAAATCCTAATCTCAATGAGCTTGAACTTGAATTGAACTTCATTCTTTTTAGTTTTTAATTGATGTTGAACTTTTTCAAGCCAAACTCAAATATCTTTGAGCTTTGTTCGAACCGAATTCAAGCTTGACTTTGAGTTCGAACCTTAAGTTGGTCGAACTCAAACTCGAGCCGAGCTTGATTCGAATTTGAATCAAGCCTGACTAGATTCACTTGAGTTTGACTCATTGACAGCCCTATTGGCAAAGCCACCGCCTTGGTCACCGACAAGGCTGCCAGTGCTGGAGGTTTCCTTATGCTATGTGGAGATACCTGGTACCTCTTCTTGTAAGCCCTTGCCAAGCTCATGGCTGTCTACAGATTCATCGAATTTTGTAACACGACGTCGGTGCGAAGGTGGTTCGTTAGACCGGCCGTGAAGATCTGCACCTGTTGTTCAGGTGTCAGGAATCTGCGCGACACAACAATGCACCAAACTACTCCTGATATTCCGCAAAGGTGCCTGTCAAGTGAAGTCACATCATCTCACCCAGGGAATTGCTTCCATGGGTGGCCTAAAGCTAAGATGACAAAACCCTACCCCTTCATCCTGCTCCAGATGGTAGTACCATTGTGGGGCGGTCCCCATCATGTGGTATGATGCCAATCAGACCTTCTCTTCTTCCATGATGCACTGCCCTCGGAAGAACTGCTCATAGCAGTTCAGCCATCCCAGGGGGTCTTCCCATCATAGGTTGGGAACTCTAACTTGTGGTACCGCAAGGCGTCCGTCAGCTCCTTGCGGGCGTGCGACGGTGGCGGCAAATGTTGTGCCGTATGGGACGGCGCAGCCAAGCTGTGCAGCAGTATCGCAATCAGGCTGCTGGACTTGGACTCGCCAGTTCCGTCCAAGGGCACCTTTTCAAGCACTGCAAGCCGCGTGGTTTGCATGGCTATCTCTTGGCGAAGCTGAGCCATGCTAGACTCTTGTTAGCGAACATGGCCTCTTACTTTTTCATGAATTCAGTGAGCATAGCCTTGAGATCAGATTGATCCACATCGGAAGCCATGGCAATCGGCTCCAATACCAAGTTGTTATGTTCTTTGGCTGGTGAGCATTGGTGAATTTAGGACGCTTGCCCTTGATCGGCCAGTCGGAGGCTCTTCCCCCTGCATGATCAAAGCTCTGAGGCCGGCTAGAGAGATAGAAAAGAGCGGTTTTCTTTATTTCTTGCTTGAATCTCAAGCATATGCCATCCCTCCTTTACATAGAGGAGAGACCCTCACAAATCCAAACTAATCTCTTAACAAATCCAATCTAATCTAAATATGGTATTATCTCTTAGGCAATCCTAACAAATATAGTAATTATCTCTTAAGTAATCCTAACAGATCGACTAAAACTGCCGTGGCTAGTGCTACCGCACGCCTGGGCCCACGAAGCCGGTAGGTCTAACCCCAAAAAGAATCCATAACATATAAAACAGCGTACTAATTGTTGCCTTGTCTATGTGATATAGCAAGTCAAATTGACAATTAGAAGGAAGTAGAACGTAACAACTGCCCTCATAATATGATTCAGCTGCAGTGCAAGTTGCAGCAGGGAAATGTGAGGTTCTCAGGAAGGAACTAAAATAGGTTCAGATGGCATGGAACAAGATGTGAAACATAACAAAAAAAATCCACTCTCATCATCAGAAAATGAGTACAACTGTCTATGACTAGCCACTAAGCATTCCAGAAAAGTGAAATTTGGAACTCAAACAAAGTTGCTTCATTCTTTTTAATTGCAGAGCTGAAAACAGTACCATCAGTGGTTGATGAAGATCTCATGGCTGACAAACAGAAAAGAAGATTACATGGTTGATAAACATCTGGAAGCTGAAGGACTACACTGGCAGCAGATTTGTTTAGTATCTTCTTCATTTCATCAGATCGGTCCACAGCTATATTATAGGAGAATAGCAGATCCTGCACAACCAATCATGATTAACAGAGTTAATAGAGTGCACATCATACAACAAGCCATTGGCAACATACTATCATTACAACAATGCAAAGAACTTGCACTAAAATAGGGGGTGTAAGGGGGTTGAAATACCGTAGTTGAAAACTAAACAAGCCTACACATATACTTTGTAAAAAGATGAATCTACCATATGTCCATTACACATGCATATGAGCCCGCTTCCTCTTCCATTCCACACTCCCATCAGGCTCATCAAATTTCCCATGCAACAGCTCAAAGTTCACTGAATAAGGAACAAAGTACAAATTGTTATCCTAGCCTTTTGCCAATAATTCTAATTAAACCCTTGCTATCACACTGTTAGTTGTCCCCATTACAATTTGTAAGTCATCTATTTTGAGAAAGCACACCACTGATATTCATCAGGTTCCATCACATCAACAGTTAAATGAATAACCTGACATTCTCCATTCTATAATTTTTTCATCCACACTTTACATGCTGCCTTGTAATCGACTAGTCGTCTAGTCTAACTTCTATCATATTTGCTTTCCCCCAGATAATACTAAGCCCCTACAAGCTATAATTCAGTGCAACATACGAGGTGCCAACAAAAAGGAAGTTGCTAATGATTGCGAATTAATCCAGGCTCAACTCATTAAGGACTCAAATGAAGATGTAAAGAAGCAAACTTGGCTGTTCTTTGGGCTCAAAAAGTCAAACAGGTAAAGTGAGCCGTAGTTCAGCACAAAATAGTGTTCCTATCAAGCTAATGAACAAGGATCTCCCAATCAGCAAGGGAAAATAATGGTGGGCATGTTTTGGGTAATGGTGGGCATGTTTCAATTTTGAGCTCAATTCACAGTGGAACTGGCTCTTTTAGCCCCTCCATTCACACTAGAGCTATCCTCTAATGAGTCTAATATCAAGCACAACTTGCGTGAAGATTTGGCAATCTTTCTGTTGCATATCTGTTTTAGTTAGCGTCCTCTTTGTTCCATCATGGCCAAACTAAACTGCACTTCCACAGCAGTGATGAACCAGAAACAAACAATTCCCTGAGGGATCCGAGCAGTGGCTTCCATGGCATTTCATTAAATACATGAGAAAAAAAACATGAGCTCCTAAAAACCGATCTTTAACCGAATTCTGATCAGAAGAACGAACATTCCACATCGAATCAAGAAGCAAACAATCATAACGACAGATAATAAAATCCCAAGTCAAATCGCACGGAAGCAACGACTTTGTGGTGGTGGACACTGGCGAGGAGGTAGGCGTAGACTCCGGCGAGCCGCAGCCTGGCAACGGCGTCGGCACCCGCCTCTGCAGGCCTGCGGAACTCGGTGGAGACGAAGTGGCGGAAGTGCTGCATGGCGGCGCCCCTGCCGAGTGCTTCTCCACCGCCTTCGGCACTTGGCGGTACACGGCGGCGGGTGCCACCTTCCCGGGGGCCATTTCTTTCGCGCTTTGTTTGCTATCGCCGAAGGTTGAGGAGCGATGCAAGAGGATCGTCGGGGCAGAGCAATGTGCGATCTTATGTCAAGTTTTTGGGTTTACAGAGGAGCAACGGACGAGGTGAGGAGAGGGTGGAGGTGGCGACTGTCGGGGAGGGCCCGACGGGGAGGAGATGATCCATTTTTAAGTATGTTTTTTTAAGAAAAAGAAATGTAAATGCAGCCTAGGCACCTCGTAAAATAATTAAGGGTTCATCTTGTAAGTTCAGTGCAAACTCTAGTTCAAATTAGTCAATTTATTAGCATACCGCATAATACAGCTATGCAAACTGATATAAGCATTATTATGAGCAAAAGTCAAATAGAAAGCGAAAGATAAACATCACAAATTATATTTCTTGAGGCATAGGAGAGGTTAGTGACATCAGTAATTAAAACACATCTGTTGCAAAGTAATTTTTTTAGGGGGAAGTTGCAAAAATAAGAATTTAAACAAGACACCATTTACATGAACTAGGTGCCCTTGAATGTGGCACCCAGCAAATAATCTGATCAGACCAAAAAACTACAATGCCACACAACCTCTAACAAGTCACTCACTATCGCATTCACCAAGATAAACAAAGAGTCAGAAAGAAAACTAATCACAAATATCCATTCAGGATCAATCTCTAGAGGGTAAGCAGAAAAATCTGATCTATTATACCACACATTTCGATCCACATTTACCTGGCTATTTTAACATTTTAAGTAAAGATCAAAAAGAACTCATCAGTACATCCAGTGATAGCGAAGGAACGGACACAGAATTTCAGAGAGCAGCCAAAGCTGAGTCCACCAACTTACAGAACATCATTCACCAAAATGTATCATCTTGCAGATATCCTCAACATTTTTCTTGTGTGAGGAGAAGAACACTGAACAAAACTCGAGGTTGTGGATAGCAGCAGCAGATTGTGAAGCAAGACTGCAGGGATATGATGAACTCTGGACCTTTCACGATTTTTACAAATAAATTATCTACAACAAACAATACAAGGTAATGAAATGAAACTGACTGTTCTTGCCATATTGCGAGTTCTCTCAAGTAAATGCATTGTACTATTGACTTGATGTATCGATCTCCTTTCCATGATCTTCATTCATTGTCCTCCGCAATCTTCTCAACCATATCTCATAGTCCATTGGGTATGGGGTCCCGCAAAGGCTGTCAACATAATCTGCAAAAGCTTTCAACACCGCTGAGACATCACCCAGCTTCTGCTGTATAACTCTCCTTGACCATGATGTCTCCCTCCAGTGAAGTGCACCTTCAACAGAGTCAAGCTCTGGAGAAACCCCACCACATGAGAAATATAGTAGATAAATTAAACTTTCAGCATCAGATGCTGCACATAGCTTGCCTTCCTGCAGAGCAAATGTAGATGAGAAGAATAGATTCATCAAAGGCCTATCCCTATCTTCAAGGATAGCATGACCCCATCCAACAAGTACAAAATATGGATGCCTCGAACCATTGCTCACACGGATAACATTCTGCGGCCGGATGTCACCGTGACGGATTCCTGCAGATGCTGAAGCAGCAAGAGCAGATAAGCAGTCATGGCAACATCTGAGAGCCTCTTCAACACCAAACAATCCATTTCGTATCAGATTTGAAATGGTTTCACCAATAGGTGAAGTCACAAGGAGTGGAGTACTGCACCATGAATGACCACAACTCCCACTGGAGTTAGGCTTGTTACATGGGCCAGGATGGACGATACGTCCAGAAGCTACCATCTGTGGTATGTATCTGCTAGAAATGCCTCTTTGCTTCATCAAAGTCAGTACTTTTGTCTGCCTTTGAACTTGGTACCAGGAATTCATATCCTCCCATGCCGGCTCCAAATGAGAAGGGCTGGAGCCTACATACAACAAATAAGCTTTCGTAGACTCTTCTACAGGAGTAGCATTATAAATAGGAGGTTCACTGTCAGTTAAAATATCATTGATTTGAAAACCCTTCTGCAAGTTAGCATCCTCCATCAAGACAACAGATCCTATTTCAAGCTTCAAAATTTCCTCTGGTTTAACATCAATAGATACTTCCTCTTGCACTTCAACAATTTCAGGGGAGTGACTACGTTGCTGTAAACGAAACAACCCATTTCCATTAGTTTGCTTGTCGCCTAAGTGTCTTTCTGATCTCCGACTCTGTAGCCGGGAACTATGTTCTGTGGCTAGTTCATCAAGGGAATACTTCGGTGCTCCGCAGAATTGGATCATTGAGTGGAAAATTGCAAGGGTAACCTGAAGGGTCCCAATGTCACCCCAATTGGCATTCCCAAGTTTGTTCCATACACGATCTATGGAAGATACTGTAATTTTTGCATGCTTTTTGATCCATTCAGCAGCACAGTCATACACACTATTCAAATCAAAATGCAGCTTGTTCAGATCACCTTGGACTTTTACCACTCCACCAAACTGAGAATCAACAAGAAGCACATAAACACAACCTGCATTTCGAACAACAGTTGAGGATCGGCTAAGACTTCGAGAGAGAAGAACACGGAGAGCAAAAAATAGTGCCTCCCCCAAGACAACAGGAGATGGCTGTTGGTCATTCTGCACAGAAACTGTTCCAATATCAGGTCTCAACAAAGCCAACACAACAATCTGATCCCACTTTCCTTGTGAATGCTTTGAATTCTTCAGCAATACAGCTGTCGCACAAATGCCATCAAGCTTACCACTGGTAATAGCCTTCTCCGCAGGATAAAACTTGGAACTTGTGCTATGTATACAGGCAACTGAAAAAGGCATCGTTGCATCAGGACCCCAGAATGTTTCCCACAATCCCTTAACACCTGCATGTAGAAAATCCTCTAAAGCAAGATGTGCTGTAGCTTCAAAAGCATCAGATGTTGACGCATGAAGAGCATTTGGCATCCGAACTAGCTGCTGAAAAGTAACACCTTCCAGAGCATAGTCAAAGTTCTGTAGTTCAGTAAGATCAAAAGCAGCATCGAAAGATGGCTTCCTGAAACCATAATCTTCATTATGTCCAGAGAACCAATCCTCTAGGCTTGAAGTCAAAAGTTCATTGTCCACAAACTTGCGAAGAAAATCTTTACAAGTAGATGATGATGAACTACGCTGTCTACCTCGTGATGAAGCACTGGACTTTTTTGGTCCTGACCCAACAGATGTACGGTCAGGTGATTGGCCTACAAAATGTTATCAAATTTGTCAACTGCAAACTATAGACTTTTGAACAAGAGGTATGCCAAAAAATTCTACAAGAATTGAAGTAATTAAATAAAAGAATACAAAAAGGGAACACATCTAAACATGATGACATTAAGTATGGAGGTGCCATCAACTAGTTTAACATCATACAGATGACAAACAATGAGTGAAAATACAGTTCAGAAAATGTCATAGTAATTTATGGTACACTTCTAGGTGGGGTTGCAAAGGTGGTCCATTATGTTGCCTTGACACTGACATGCAACACTAATACAACACTACACGGATATGGTCATTCAATGGTTCTCTAAGAAGTACCAACAGAGGTATACATACTAAATAATAGAGAAACTTATGTATATCCTCCCCTTTTATTTGTTTATTACATTCCTCCTCCCTTGTCCTTGTTATTTACATCCAGTCTGCTTGTTTGGCCAAAAATTCTCAAACAAACTGCCTCCGCTGGTTTGATTCTGACATTGTTACAGCATTGTTAGGTTAAGACTACATTTATCCATTATTTGTAAAAATTAAATTAAAAAAAAAAAAAACAGAATCCGTAAGCAAACCACAGTTTGGTTCAGAACTCCTAGTCCAGATCCAAAAGATTATGATGTAGTTAACACCCCAAACAAGATACCATTGCTATGTGATTCATCTTGTTGCTTAGCACTTTATGGCTACCCAAGATTCACCAAAATCACATGAAGAATAAATTATTTTTTATTGGCCCAACAATAATTAAAAAAACCCAAAGCTTAAAGCATGCACGCTTTTATTAGGCACCTAACCATCTGTAGAATGACAACATGTAGCTTATTCCAATGGGACATTTTCATCCAGTGATCCAGTCAGTTAGAGAACAAAATGAACTGTAAACTGTTTTTAGTGAAATGGCAGGCCGTTCTTCATATCATCCTATGATCATTAGACAGAATGCAAGAAAACTTTGGCAAACGACCCCGTTTAGATTCTTTAAGCAGATTAACAGTTAATGATTTAGCAACTACAATATCATGAATGACAAAATATTCATATTAAACAAAGGAAATTATAACCTAAGTTTTCAATGACCTAGAAATAAGAATATGCTAATTCGTGATGGTTAAGAATTTACTTTGCAAGGGTCCATGAAGTCATATGGCAAATGTATCCCTAACTCCGACATCCGAAGTGCAAAGCTAAAAGGAAAATTGAAGTTCATGCCACAATAAGACCTTCATGGAGCTCCAGGGAACAGGATAGCAAGAACCACGAAATTTAAAGCTAAAAATCTCTCAATGGAATTCTCAAGATCCTAACTTTGGGCAAGAAAATAACTGCTCCCCACCCATGGAAATCAAAGGTGAACCTTTGCCTCCTACGCCTAACCGTACTGCTATTTCCACTCCCAATGCAGCCCTAAATCAAGAATTTCCCCAGAACATGAACTAAATCCTACTTCTTGGACTAATTAAACTTACCCAAAATCAAGATCACCAAAACAAGACAACCGCCCTACAAACAAACTTGCCCAAAGTCCTGTATTTCAAGAAATCCCACACAGATCCAGAACAAGATTATCCTAAACAACAGAAACCGAAGAAACCGGGACCAAGAGAAAGTAGTCATTCACCTTCCATGAGGAGGTCTTCTTCTCCTCGTCGTCCTCCTCCTTCCTCGGACCTGCTAGATTGGAGCACTCCTTGGACTGGTACTGGTACTACTTGTTTCGATGCCCTCCCCAAGAAAAGACATGCGCTCCGGCCCAGGAGAAACGAAAGATTAAAATTTTCAATCCCGAATTAATTTTTCTTTCACCTCTCCGTAGGCTGGACTCTGAACTGATGGATGATTGCCACTGTCTTTTTTTTTTTTTTTTTTCCCTCTCTTTGCTGCTGCCCCCGAGTCCGAGTGGACTATTTTTCTTTTTCTTTTTCTTTTTTTAAGTGTGAGACTGAGCTCTGCTTTTTTGCCTTGGTGATCTGCTGTTTCAGTCTTCTGGTTTTTCCTGAGCGTGATGATTTTATTTACTAAGATGATTACTATGTTGTATTTCTTTACTATGATGGCATGAATAAGATGTATTTATACATATTGGTGGCTTCCTGTTTATTAGGTTTATAAGTTTTTTTTATCGACTTCTAATTCAAAATATCTTTTTTCATTATCTTCTTCAATGTAAGACTCACAAACAACCAACAAAAATAATAATATGGGCTCCACTATTGTGCCACAGTAAATGAAAATAATATAATTTGTACATGAGTAAAATTTCTTTTTTATTTTTCTGGATGATGTTAGAGATATTTTTATTGGAATTTCAAATTGAAAAAAAAACTCAAACTTATAAAATAAGTTTTAAAATAAATTAAATATTAGATCTTGAGGTAAATTTATAAATCAATAAAGTTAAACTAAATCACGACAAAACACTAACCAACTCTAGTTTCTCGTCGCGATGGGATGAGATGGAAGTAGATAATAAATCTGTACTATGAACTGGTTGGTGGGGCCCTTGATTATATAGGTAGCTGATGCATGAGGGTTCTACATTTGGAGGGGACCAGTCAGAACAGCCTGGATTTGATGTACTTGTACAATTGTCTTTGACATTTTCTACTATTTATCCAAAAATATATAAGCAAAAATTATTTCCTCTCTCATATTGATGTTGTCAGTGTAACAGTGTATTAGAAACGAAAATTAAAGAAGCCAACAATAATTCCCTATTGACAACAACAGCTACCGAGGATCCGTTCTTCATAAATTGTTGTGCCCACCGGGCCAATTTTTCTATGCTCGGCCCATCAAATTGATTATTTCGTTTTCTGCTTCACCTAACAATTTCCCATATATTTGAATCCCATAGCTTTTTTAAGTCAAAAGCTGCAAAACATATATTGGGAGGGTTTGTCCGGTCAAACATCAACTATTTTGATAAAAACTGTAAGATTTTGAGATGTTTGAAATTTCTCACAAGTCGTTCCCACTTGTCTCCTCCTTTAAACTCAATTATCTGAATCTTGATCAAATGATCAAATATTTAGAGCGGTATAACTCATGTATTTTTTTTTTGACTTGAAACACAACAGAAAAAGACGCACCAATAAACCTCTGTACCTCTCAGAGTGCATCTAGTTCTCATATACCATAAACAACTTAGTAATGAGAATATGCTCCAAAACAAAACACTTTTATGGGTCCTTCAGATGGCTGTTTAATTACTCATATGATAATTACAAGTAATATTATGGAAATATTCAAGGGAAAGGCAGAAAATGTCAGCATTTTAAGTTTGAGCCAAATTAAGGGTAACAATTGATTATCTCTTTGAATGAACCGTACACTTCAATGATGAGAGGAAACAAAATTTCAATTAAATGAACTCGTAGAAATAAATAGGAGTAAATGAGCAGAAGAAGACCAACATTTATCCATTGTTTTGGGAATTATGATGATTACTACATCAGATTAATCTAGTCCGTTAGTTGTTTACAAATGGCAACGAGTTGTGAAAAATTGGTACTTTGGGATGCAGTTCTTTTTTTTTTAGAAAGGATGTAGTTTCTTGTAATGTCACTGTTGTTGGTTAGTGGCATGAAGCAGAGAAAATAGCATCTTAATCATCGAAACTTTTCTAAAATCTTAATTTACTCTCCTCTCACGTCGTTTCTTGTTTGGAAAAAGCAAAGGAAATTAAGCTACGGAACGCGTAACATCAGAATGATTATCTTAACGAATCATATTACCTTCTTAACCTCTTCTTATTGTCGTCTGTACATCCCTCCATTTCCTATCGATACATGAGCTGAGCTAACCAATGTGTCCTGTTGATCTACTTATGACATGCATGCACCTTGTTCCAAGATGCTAGTAGTATAGTATAATAATAGCAAAGACAAAATAATAGGGCATGCACAAAGACAGGCACACTTTGTTGCATGCTAAGTTAAAAGGCAACCAAAAAGAGGAGAATGCTCTGGCTTGTGAGGAGCAGTTAAGAGTGGGCATTCCAATCCACACAAAAAAGCATGGAGACATGTAGACACCCCAATACTTTGCTGGGACCATCATGACCATGGCACCATGCACCTGCCACAACTCATCAGAATAAGTCGGATCTGACATAGATCACTTCAAGCACACTACTCTTCCCAGCTCTTTAGATTGTTGTCTTAATTAGCTGAGCATCTGAATGTTTGGTTACCATATGTACAACACCACTTGAGAAGTGTGTTTTGTTTGAGCCCACCGAGCGCATACTTCAGTTGTTGCATGCCTTACTTTTAAAAAACAACGTGTTTGTATGTATGAGTATTGAGTTTCGTATACTAACAACTAGTTCACATTAAAGACTTATATTGTTAAGAAAAGATAATTGACATACTCATACTTAAAAAATGAGGAGTCATTTGTCTAATGGTTTGAGATAAGTCACAACTTTATCAAAACCAAGACATAATCTAACTAGTTATGATATGTTTAACTTAACCATAATTTTTGGTGGTTTCAAACAAAACACTCCCATATAGAAAAAAAATTACATGAGAATCTTAAAATTCTATGCAAATTTATATACGAATATCGACTCAATTTGAGCCCCTTGTAAAATTGGAAGGACCTTCCGAGTAAAAATAATCTTCCATAACACCAACAAATTCACTATACACTCTCATTTGAGTAATGTGGATTGTGTTTTTGCCCCTGGAAAGCAAACTTCCCCAGATGCTGAAATCAAAATTCCACTGAACACCATGGATGCCATGCATTGCAATTGCATTGCCCTCACCAAACTCTTGTGTTATAAAACTTCTCTTCATCTTGTTTACTCGAACCTTCAGAATTCATTACAGACAAGGACAACAGTTAGATTGAGCTTGTTTATTAAAATTTGATTGAAATGGCATATACATACTTGTAATCTTGACATGTAAGCAGCAGCAAGAGCTATGCACAATGTATAAATACCATCTATTTTGATATTACCCAGCCTAAATCTTATCTGCCACGTTGTTGGTACGTAATAGTTTTCTTTCTTTTTGCACAATAACATTTACTTGTGTATCAGTGTATGTCCTCTGAAATGTAGATCATGTTTATAAAACTGTAGGAGAAATGTGGGCTAAAGAAGCAATGTGATACCTATTGACATACCAGTCTGTTGAGTAGTTGCTAGAACCAACAGTGAAAATAACATCATTTTTCAGATACAATTCAGTGTATCTCTACCACAAACCGTATTACGGATATCTGAGCAGTTAAATAAAAAACAATGTAGTCAAGACCAACATTCTTATGACACATAAATGTGCAATCAACAATGATCAAAAGTAAATTAAGGATGACTAACTAGTCTTTCTTGAGAAAAAGTCCATTGAGGTATTTTGGGTTGGGGTCAAGGATGAAGAACTCCACCGCGGTCCGAGCTGGAACCCCAATCTCTCACAATGTTGGACTTAATCTTGGTGGCTCAAATACAAGATCACCACCAAAGTTTATTTTATGACCTATTTCAGTATTATACTTGTTAAGTACGTAGTTATGATGATGATGTCAAGTACTAATAGTGAACAACTAAAAACAGCACTGACCAGATGTTATGTTTATATTGAGAAGTATATATGTAATCTAAGAAATCCAGAAACCTATGCATAGAGATAGTATACTCTTGTCCTAATATTATTGATGGTGAATGTGTCACAAGATGCAATCTTGTCTAGAATTGGTAGTTCTAGCATAAGAGGTGTATGAAAAATGTGAGTGTCATGTAAATTCAGCTAAAATTAATTTTCATCTTTTCGTTTGGTACCTTGATCTCCGTTGCCCAGGAGCCAGGCTACCCAGGTGAGGCTAGGCCAACGTAGGCCATCCTAGCTGGCATGTCTTTTTGGCTAATGTACCTGAAATATTGTAAACAGCATGCCTGATTCATTTGATTTCATTTAGTGTTACATGTATGGTCAAGTTTCATTTTGTGGACACTAAACCGCGCTGCGCTCTATCCCTAGATCGTATTACATAACATACAATTGTTTTTTTAACCACAATGGCAAATACCAACTAATTACCTTGACGCCACGGACCGTCGCGGCGGCGAGCTGCCGGGACGCAGCGATGGTGAGCACGAGAAATAATGCGGACGCCATGAAACAATACTAAGCTGCATGTTGAATAGCCCAAGAGTTTCTATATGCACGGCACGATGACGCGCAATATATGGCCCAAAACGATCGGTTAAAGTAGCTGCGTTTGGCGTTTAATATAAAAGATTTTAGAACACTTACGAGTACGTACTGTTTGTTTGCTAGGCTGTTGCAAATTAAGATTAAAGGATCTCAAACAAGTTCTAGCCCAAACAGACTACAATTTTAAAACAACTTTAATTTCGGTGGTCTTTTTCTATAAATGTGCGTTTTCCAATTGCGCGCATATTTGCATGCAAAATGTAAAATGCAATGGATCGAATTCGGTGCGTAATTACTGGCATTTATTCAATTTAGAGGCATTAATCTCTACCAAGAGCGATTACCATGTTGGTAGAACACTAGAATTTATAAGTGTTTCATCAATTTCTATCGACAAAATTGCACAAGCTCAGTTTGTAGCTTAATTACCTTACCATCTGATTTAACGACGGTTGAAGCCATGTAAATGGTAAGTATACAATCCCGCTCCCAATCAACAAGAAGAAATAGAAATTCTAATAAATCAGATCCTAGTTGTAATTAATTATAATCCAAACATACCAACTAAGTCATATCTGAATATCATAACTAAAGTCAGATCCAAATTAACGGGTGACGGCGGCCGCGAGCTAACCGATGGCTAGCGCGAGAGATGCATGCATGACGGCCATGGACGCAACTGCAGTACAAGGAACGCTAACTCAAGTTGTGGCATCCTTAACTGAAGTATGTCCTTTGTAGCGTCAAATCAAACACGAACGTGGAGAAAAGAATCACATGAGAATAATTTGACAATCTTAAAATTTTGTACAGTTTCATATATAAATACCTATTCAATTTAGACCCCTCTAAATATTAGAAGGACCTTCTAAACGAATATAATCATACATAACACCATAAAATACAGTAACGGTCTCATTTGAGTAATATGGATTGTGTTCTCGCCTCTCGAAAGAAGACTTCCCTTGATGTTGAAATTAAAATTCCACTGAACACCATGTATGCCATGCCTTGCAATCACATTGCCCTGACCAAACACTTGTGTAATAAAACCTCTCTTTCCCTCGTTTACTTGCACCTGCAAAATTCATCACAGAAAAGAACCATAGTTAGATTGAGCTTGTTTATTACAACATGATTGAAATAGAATATATATACCTGTAATCTAGACATGTGAGCAGTTGCAAGAGCAATGCGCAATGTATAAATGCCATCTATTTTGACATTGTCTAGCTGAAACTTTATCTGCCTTGTTGTTGGTGCATAGGAGTCATCTACTTTTCTGCACAACAATAATTACTTGTATATGAGTTTTGAAATGTAGATCATTTTATATAACTGAAATAAAAATGTGGGTTGAAGGAGCACTATGATACCTATTGACATGCGCAAAGAACCAATCTGTTGAGAAGTTGCTGGAACCAACAGTGAAAATAACATCATTGTTCGGATATAATTCGTCATACCTCTCCCACAGACCGTATTGTCGATATCTGTGCAGTGAAATCACAAACAATGTAGTCAAGACTAAAATCCTTATGCCATATATATGTATGTGCAAGCAACATGATCGGAAGCAAATTAAGGATGACTAACCTGTCCTTCTTGAGAAAAAGTCCATTGAGGTATTTTGGATTTGGGTCAGGGATGAAGAACTCTGCCGCGGTACGGTCAGGAACCCCAATTTCCCATAATGTTGGGCCTGATCTTGGAGGCTCAAATACAAGATCACCAAAGTTTATCATATGACCTATATATTTGAGTAGAATGCTTGTTGAGTATATAGTTATATATGATCATGATATTAAGTACTAATATTGAACAACTAAGAACTGTACTAACCAGATGTTATGTTTACACGAGAAGTATACATGTAATCTCCAAGAAAACCAGGAACCCATGCATAGAGATTGTAGACCCCTGTCTTGATATTGTTGATGGTGAATGTGCCATCAAATGAAGTTCTCGTCCAGAATTGGTAGTTCTGCCATAATAGGTGCACAAAGAATATATGAGTGTCTTGTAAATTCAACTAAAATTTTCAACTTTTCATTTCATACCTTGCTCTCTGTTGCCCAGGAGCCAGGTTGCCCAGGTGAGGCTAGGCCAATGTAAGCCATCCCAGCAGGCATGTCTTTTTGGCTAATGTACCTGAAATATTAGACTAAGTTATGTTAGTGAAAGTTAGGTTTGCAACCGTCTTAACATGCCTGATTCATTTGATTTCATTGCGTGTTACATGTATGGTCAAGTTTAATTTAGTTGACACTGGACCGCGCGCTATCTCTCAATCGAATTCCATAACATATAATTTTCTTTCGAACCATAATGACAAATATGAACCAACTAATTACCTATCTCTGACCCATAACCTCCCAGTAGCTGATCCTCTTTGATTTGCCTTTTCGAAGCTCTCTGATGCAGGAAAGTTATATGGCCATTTGCTAGCTTCGCTTTGCGCCTGAATTGCAAACATGGCAACAGCATTTACTTGAATATATCCACATCAAAGTATAAAAAGACTACATGAAACTTTATTGGTATGGATAGGATCGAACGTACCTGTGCCTTTGCATCCCTCCAAAGATCACGCTTGTCTCCTCTGTCTGGGCCTGAATTTAGGTAGATGAAGACTGGACCCAACACTTTCTTCCAATACTCTCCATCCTGAATGTTCAAGACTATGTCGTTTCCAACATAATGTGTTCCTAGAAACACCTGATATTTACAGAACCATGGTCAGGGCAAAGACTAGTGGCTTTATTGTTTCAGAAAAACACATGCAAGCACTAGAATAAGCAAGTATTAAGGAAGGAAAAATTCACAGCTTTAAGTTCTGCAAATGGCCAGACTTCCTTAGTACTCTGTATCTAATACAATATGAAGTTAGACAACCTTTCTTGAAGTTACAAGCACACTGAAGCAATGCTGTAACTATGGTTTTACATGGTTAAAATGGCATGTCTTGATTTAAATGTGAATAAAAACTAGTACTGATGCTGTTTCTCACCGTTAAGGAGGTTGGTCCAACATGTGAGGTGAGATCCCGCTTGAGTGGACCACCGCACTTGAACTCGTTGCTGGGCGTGATGACCCAGAAACCAATAGAAGAGTCGGAGTTGATCCATCCATGAACTTTGTTGTCTTTGCTATCCATTGAGTATGCATATTTGTCATCCACCTGCCAATCATGCCAAATTTGCCAAGATAAATAATCTTTTTTTTTGCCACTGTTACTTACTCAAATGGAAGTGACAAAAAATTTCATTCAAATGTTGTAAATCCTGCGAACCTCTCCTTTGAACTGAGGCTCCTTGGGGTCGGTGAGCAAGACTGCCTCCTTGTAGGCCAATGGAACCCCACGAGGAGTTTCTCTGTCCATGGCACTTGGCATGTATCTTTGTATATCATCTGAGATTGCCATGTAGTTAAATCTATCCAAAATTTATATTTAAAAATAAGAACACCAGTTATAACAACAAAACAAGTTTATATAAGTTTTATATCTTAATTACAATGAAGAGTACTCACTTGTCAGGATGAAGTTTAAAGGCAAGTCGAGCAACTGATATATTCAAAGCAGGCCATTCTCTCAGGTGCTCAAAAATGGCATAACTATAGAAGCCAGAGCTACCTTGGAGCATTACAAACCTAAAAGAAATTATAATTGTAATACCAATGCCAGTAATATATTGTAGAAGAAATCAGAACATGTTCATATAATTATTAATCTAAAGATGACAACTAATTTATGACGCACCTCTTATCAATGCTCAGCCGAACGCCATCACCATCTGGTGGATGCAATGTACTCTTGAAAGAGAGCTCCACCTGTTCTTCACTCGTAGAAACTACATTGAATTCTGTACTATCTAACCTGTACAAACACATCATGCCTTTAGTTGTAGAGTAAAGGAGCAATGCGTTCTATTTCTTGGAACATTATCTGACCCTGTGTAAACCCTTGAAATTTCTTGAACTAAAGGAGCATGCACACACAGATGTGTGTGTGTGTGTGCGTGTGTGTGTGTGTGTGTGTGATGCTGTATCACACAAAGCACGCATGTTCTCGTGACATATATATTTGCATTAGCGAGTGCATCGCCGACCATATCGCATGTACAGCGCACACAAAGAGTTTTGCCGGCCTGTGAAACAGTTTTGATTAAGGACCCTAATAAAACGCCGGCACAAAGATAGATAATACAAAGCACTTACACATCAAAGAAGCCTCTTGGTTGATCCGATCCCGGGAAATTCCAAACCACGTCCCAGTACCTACAAAATTATACACATGCATCTCTCTTTATTCGTAGGAATACGATCGATCAAACAGCGAAGACGAGAGTAGTAGTATTAGCTAATAACATGCATGCATACGTACCCGCCGGAGTTCCTGTTGCTGGTGTGGTCCAAGAGGTTCCAGACGCTATTGTAGCCGACGCCGGTGACCTGCCCTTGAGGCTTCGACAGCGCCACCTGCACTATTCCGTTATCCATAATCACCTGCATCAATGAACACAAGCATAAACTTAGCTTAATTATAGTTTGTTAATTAATTAAGCGAAGTACATGCATGCATTACGATAGATCCAAGCAAGAATTCATACGTTATATAGTACATATGTGAGTGCATGCATGCGTTACGTACCTGGTCATCTTGTACGCGCATCGTGACGCCACGGGCCGTCGCCGTCGCTGCTGCGAGCTGCAGGGACGCAGCGATGGCGAGCACGAGAAATAGTTTGGCCGCCATGGACGCACGTCGATTGATCGGTGCAACTGATTAAACAATACGTGCTAGCTGCATGCTGAGTACGTAGCCCAAGAGTTTAATTATATGGGCAGTACGGCTCGAGTCGATGACGCGCGATATATGGCCCAAAACGATATGTTGAAGTAGCGGCGTTTGGCCTTATAAAAGGCGCGCAACACGTAGAGGTTTGTTACACATGTTCTTGCTCTCAAACAAGTAGCCGAAACGGACTAGTAGAATTTAAAAACATCTTTCCTTTTATCCCTTTGGTGCATGGTCTTTTCGTTTACCTGTCCGTTTTCCAATTGCATCCCAATTAATCTCTCCCAAGCAAGCGGTGTGTTTACTTTGGAAAAAAAAAAACAGTTTGTTTTAGAGGTTTGGTGTCATCATTGCCTCTTATCTCGTCAATACGGGTGCAATCAGATCAGATATTTATTAAATCATGTTCATGTTAATGTTCATATTCTTGAAATCAGATTTGAATTCGGATTCAGATAAATATTGAATACGGATTTGGATTGGATTTTTTTCTTAATTCGGATCAAATAAGATATTATACAGATATGGCGACTATTTTGTGTATTAGCATTTAGCTAATGTAAGTGACCAAATAGTTACATTTTCCATTAACACCTAATAATATCAATTTAAATAACCTGGGACATATAGGTAACACGTGACGTGCAATCTTTGGTTTGGGCCCTCTGGGCTTTGGTTCTTTGGAAGTGAATATCCTGGAAAGTGTGCATAGAAACCGAGGGTCCAGGTCTCCAGGATACTCAGTTTTGGGCTAATTCGCATTACAGATATATCTTACATCCGAATCTTAATCCGACTATATTTCACATACAATATCCGAATTTGAATATCAAAAATTTGCAATATGAATATCCTGAATTTCTATTTGGATACAATATTCATATCCATATCCACATATTTTCAGATTCAGTAATTGAGTTTTTCAGATAACCGCATCCATTTTACACTCCTAGTTACCTATTAGGGGTTTGAATCAAATTCTAATTAGAGTTCTAGTTGTTTCAGTTATTCAGTTTGTTTTTGTATCTTAGATTTAGATCTATATAAGTTATTAAGATCTTTGTAATTTCATTTACTTTATTTTGTAATAAATACTCATTTTATCCCTAATAATTGGTATATTATCAATTGTATCATCAATTTCTAGTGAGAAAAATCAAATTGCACACCTCAAGTCGTAGCTTAATTACTATCTGATTTAACGCTTGAAGCTATCTAAATGTTAAGTTTGAACTAAATGGGAAGTATCCAACCCCGCTCCCGATCAAGAAGGATACACCCAAATTTTATAGACCAAATCCTAGTTCTATCTCAAATTAGGTAGTTATCCAAACACGCCAACTCAGCCATATTATTAATTTATTATTATGGGTTAGTTTGGACTAGTTTCAATTTCAAATTCTTAACGAAATAAGTTAAAACTTAGGCCAAACAACTTGCTTCCAAAAAGAGTACTTTCACTAAATTTAGTTTGTTTGTCTCATAAGTCGCAGCCACAACAGGATAGTTTCTCCTGATCGTCGCCACATTTAGTGGACCCCTTCGTTGTTAGACCCACCATCATTGCCACTCAACTTGTTGGCACTCATCACACAACCACCATCTGTTTTGCAATCCGTTGTTGTCACTCCAGATCATCACCGGAACTGATAATAAGTACCACCAGTTTCACTACATGATACTAGAGCTATCATAATGAGAAAAAGACAGAAAGAATAAAAATAATATTATGAGTTACCATATATTTCTCAAGCATATTTTCAATTTTATGCTTTCTAAATATAAAAATACATTCAAATAATTCTTTGAGCTATAAACCAATTTTTCTTCAAATAATTTCTTGAGTTTGTCAAGAAAGTCAACTTCTTGAACTTCTTCGTAATAAATCCCAGAAGTGGATTTATCGGAGAAGCAGGGCCACCGATTGAATAGCTGTGGCTAGATAGATAGCTACACTGTTGTCGTCTTTTTCAGATTTGCTATACAGTGCATTTTCGTTATCCATGCTATTCTTTGAAAGAAACAAATATAAAAACACAAAATTGGTTGATTTCCAACTGTTCAAATTCCTGCAAATGGTTAACAAAGTCGATAGGTGCCAGCCACCCTACTTATAATTTGATTTTTAATAGTTTTACAAACCTTGCTTTCAACGAAACTGTAGTGCTTGGCTAGCCAAATTAAAAAGGAATATTTACTATTTGCCACCGAGAAAATGTTTATCTCAAAAAACACCATCATTTTTTTGTTTTATTAGCTTTTTGTCATTATAAATCATGAACTCTTTCAAAAATATCAGTTATTGACTTAATTTTCTAAAAATACCATAATTACCACTACTATCCTTTTCTTTTCCTCCTCTTTCTCCTCCTCGCTCTCAATCTTCTCCGCTCCTTATCTCTCTCCTCCTACGCTGTCAGCTTGTACTCGCACATGTAGATCAACAGTTTTACTCTCAATCTTTTTCATACACAACCGATTCTGCCAACAAACACCTATTGGTGCTTCACTGGCACCTAGCAGCGCTCTACCAGTCTCGCCTACATCACCGCACTAACATGTAGTTGCTTATTGTGCGCCATCGGCCCCACTCGTGCACGCCTTCCTGCTCATATCGTTGCATCAATCCCCCCTACCCAATCGATCGCCTCCTACGTGTGCCCTCTCGCCCCCATCTTGTTCGTGCCCGCACTCCACTACTACCATGTCACTTGCACCCAACTACCCAAACTTGAGTCGGCGCTCACCGCTACCACGCTCCACGTGGTGTTCGCAACTATATTTAGTAAAGGCTAAAAAGTATATATCATATTCAGCGGTGGAGAAGGTACTAAAAAGTATATTCATGTAAATATTCCATATTCAGTAAGATTTCTGTTTGCGAAGATGAAGGCGGTACCTCACCGGCTTCCGGTGCCGGACCGGCTTATATCGGAGAAAATTGACCGGCAGTCAAGTGTGGAAACAAAGTCTTAAAATGTGTAGTAGAAGCTAAAACCTAATAATATTGTAGTATAATGCACGAACGTACAATTATTTGGATGAAGATGTGAGATGTCAGATGTGGCATTATTGCCCGTCCACGAATGTGATTGATTCATTCTTTTTAGAAGAATCCAGACAAGATTGTAAGAAAATTATTGAGCGCCATATACGTGTTATCTGTATTTTAGTTTGTGTTTATCTATCATAGTGTGTGGAACATAGTGTTTCGTACTGATGATAAAGATTTATATAGCCATAAATAAGAGAACAAAGACATTTTGCAAAGAAACGAAAATGCAAGCTTAATTAGGCGCTTTCCATCAGCTGATGCACATGGAGAGCAGTAAGAAGTATATTTGACCCCTCTCAAGCCTCTGCTCATGTCTCCCAATCCTTTTTTGATTGTTTCTAAAATTTTACATATTGGTTAGGACCGGAGATATTAAGAATTAATGATTGTTGTTTCTATGTCATTGTTACCTAGCTTTCAATGTTAACAATACGCAGCTTGCTTTAACCAAACGGCACACATTCCTACAATAAAAAAAAGGAAAAATACTAACTAAACAATAAGCCGACTAAACATGCCCAGATCATACTACAATAAGTTTTTTGATCATTCCGGTTTTATCTTGGGGAGGAGAGGAGATGAGATCAATCGAGACAGTGACGCATATATCTCTAATTAAGCGCAAGATTGGCCACCCAAAAAAAAAAAAGTTAAGCTAAAGATTTTTTTTTGAAAAGAGATTAAGCTAAAGATATATTGGAATGTATTATAGTACATGCATGCATTCATGCATGGCTTAGGTTTTGAGCTAGAACCATGCACCCAAGCTAGTGTGGTTTTAATTACTTCTATTTCTTGGCCATTTCCTTCACACGTACGCCAATCTTCCAATTGACTGGCTCAGCATTGGCTACGTTACTTCTGCCTTAATAATCTCTCTAAAATATTTATTTGGACAATGATTGGATAATGACCTACCCATTATATTAGGAACCACAATGCAAATGACACGTCAATTAATTCTAATTGATTAATAATTCTAGTTGATTACAGAATCTTAGCTAGTTTATGTTTTTTGGAATCTGTTCATAGGGAGAAGTCTAGCTGATGAACAAGAATGGATCAAAACCAGGACAAGGAAGCTAGCTAGCTTAACTAGTAGATTGAATTAGTTAATTCATTTTATGTACATTATTATCATGCACCAATCAATTCAAAATTGGAGATCTACTACCATTTATTAAACTTTAACTAGTCAATGTGTTGGCAATTTAACTAGATAGCTAACTACTCCCTATGTTAAAAAATATAATATATATTTTGACCACACATATAAATTAAGAAAACATTAAACTCAAAAGAACATTGAGAAAAAATGACTAAACTATTCTCATTTATAAATATTTTGAAAATAAGAAAGAATATTAATGTGAGGGGTTGGTAATAAATATAAGAGAGAGTGGAGAAATAAATAAGAATTGAATAACAAATATAATAATAAATTCGCATGCATATTTTATATTTTGTAACAAGATTGTGAAAATTATATAATTTATATTGTGCAAGAGAAACAGTAATTTAGTTGCTAGTAAATACCATACTTCTTAAAACTTCAAATTTTGTTACAATTTACAAGTTAATTGATATTCTTAGGATTTAGTAGATCATAATATGTTCGTTGATCATATCACAAACTGATGGGTGATTTATTGGACGAGTGCTTGGATAATGGAATAATTGGAGCTGGAATATACTTGCCTAGGTCGGGAGGTCTCGTCTGCATAAACATGTCACATGCCTTCTAAGGCGATCTCCAACGGCGGCGGCAACACAGGCTCGCGTCGACGGCAGCGGTGGTTTGCCCGGCGTTAGTTCGACGTGATGTGACGCGCGCGTGCACCGGGACGAGGCCAGCGCGAGGCGAGGTCGCGGCGAAGAAGCCTCGCCGTTGGAGGAGACGAAGCGGCCTCGGGACGGTTGGGTGTGGGCCCCACCGACGACGCTAAATACGAACGTTACCCACGTGAAAGAAGTACTGACATGTGGGGTCAGAAAATAAAATGGCCCACCTGTCCGAGACTGGGTGTATCGATTAAACGTCGCCGGCAATTAGAGCGTGGGACCCACGGCAACGTTTATTGCGCCTGTGTCAGAAAATTTATTGCACCGCGCGTACGTTGAGAACAATCGCTTACAGATGAGCCCCTTTGATTGCGTCCCCACATGTCACACAGCCACCAACAACGAACCGCGTGGCACGCGTTTATTACCGAGTGGGGCCCACCACGACCGCGTGCACACGTGTTGCTGACATCGGCGACTTTGTTTTTTACGCGTTGGAGACACTGCGCCGTAGGCCCGGGACAAATGACGGCCCACATGTCATTGAGTGCAGTCAATTAAATTTCTGTTATAATTAGTAAATGCACAAAATTTACCGAATTTAATACGTACGTAGTTAATTAAGCCCGAGAGGATAACAGGTGGGGTCAATATCTTGTCGGCCCACCTGTAAGTGACGGGGATGGAAAAAATAGCCGTTGCTTGTCATTTTTTTGCGGGTCCCACCTGTCAGCCTCTTTTTTTTTTACCGTTTTAATTTGCCCGTTTGAAAATAGCCGTTATAACAATTTTTTATTCATTTTTGGCATAAAAATTCATAAAAAATTCAAAAAAATTCCAAAAAAATCACAAAAAATCACAAAAATTTTTCCCAGCTCTCCCCTATATAAAGACATGCTATTTCACCATTTTCACTCACACATCTTCATCCATCCACACCCAAAACCCCTCCAAAATTACTACAAAAATTTCCAAAAATTTCACATGGATTCTAATCCACCTGACGGTTTCATTAATTGGCTTGGCTCTTCCCAATCTCCCGGCGAAAACACTGAAACCCCAAACACCCAACAGCAACCCGGTTTTTCGCAGCCACCAACTTACCAGCCGTATCCACCCAATTACCAACCGTATCCACCCAATTACCAAGCGTATCCACCGAATTACCAGCCATATCCACAATACAGCCAAAACTATCGTCCATATCCACCACACGGCCACGCAATTCCACCGCCCCCACAATATAGCCAAAATTTTCATTCTGTCTGCATGCCACCGACATGTCCGCAGTTTTCCCCACCTCAACCGCACTCTGCGTCTGTCTCCGAGAACGGTACTCCAGACTATGCTCCGGCTGATCTGGAGACCCGACCTGTCATCGATGACACCAACACCAGAGATGATGTGGATGCTGGCCGAAAGCCGAAGCGCTTACCGTGGTCCAACGATGACGATATAAAACTGGTAACATTTTGAATTTTCATACACGAGTGCTATGAAAGAAATATATTTAGGTCGACTTCGATATCCAAATTTTTTTAACTACATGCAGATTAACTCTTGGCTCAACAATTCGCTCGATCCTATTGATGGAAACAATAGGAATTGCGATATGTACTGGGGCAACGTAGCAGCGGCATACAACGACACAGTGCCGGCAAGTAGGAGAAGGGAGACTAAACACTGTAAGGACTACTGGCAACGAACCAATAAAAAGGTGGTCCAATTCAATGGTGTTTGGCTCCGACTTAAGGAAGTCTATGCCAGCGGTCGTTCAGACGACCAACTCATGGCGCAGGCCCGCGAGATGTACAAAACGGAGATGGGTCATCCGTTTGTGTTGGATCATTGGTGGACGGCGGTTCGCGGTCAACCTAAGTGATCCGCAGCTTATGTTGATCCTTCTAACAAAAGAAGTAGATTGTCCGAGTCGGGCACATACACGTCATCGTCCAACAACGATGACGTGCCACCAGCGCAGACACGGCCGGAAGGACGAGACTCTGCTAAGGCGAAGCGCAGAGGTAAGGGAAAGGTTGATGACTCGCAGGATTCTACGTCGGCAGCGAGAGCAGATCTCGATGCCTTCATCCAAAATGAACCCAACCGAGCTGAGGAGAGGAAGGACATACTCCGTATGTCAGATAACTTGCGCGACGTGGCGTAGGCGAAGGAAAGATCCGCCTTGTATAAGGCGTACTGGAAAATGATGAGTCTCGACAAATCCATCTTCGACGATGCGCAAAAAGCGGAGTACGATGCAGGGCTGAAGATTCTAAGGGACAAACTTAATGCTGGCGATGATTAGTTATTTTATTTTGAATTATCTCTTGTAGCCAACCATGTATCCTCTATTATTAATCTATATATGATTTTCTATTTAATTTTACTCTGATATCCAACTATGGAATCTGGCCGTTGGAATATAGCCGTTGCAAAATAGACGTTCGAAAATTGTCGTTCAAATATAGTCGTTGGAATATAGCCGTTGCAAAATAGACGTTCGAAAATTGTCGTTCAAATATAGCCGTTGGAATATAGCCGTTGGACTCTTTGTCTATATATTCACCCCTTTCGCAAAACTTCTCTTTACTATCCAACTATCTTCTCAAACGGCGTAGCTCTTTAAAAATCTAGTTTCATTAGCCACTCACAAAATGTCTTCTAGCTCTAGTTCCAACACACATAGCTCCGAGGAGGATGCCATGAACCAAATTGAGGATTTCTTAGTGGAATTCATAGAGGAGGAGGAGGAGGAAGATCGTATCATCGCCGGTCTTTACGCCCGACTTGATGCTTCATCATCCCGCGGATGCCGCCGAAGCAGCAATAGGAGATATGTTGACAGAGATCGCGAAGAGGGGCATCAACGGCTCCTCGCCGACTACTTCTCCGAATATTCCGTCTACCCTGACAATATCTTCCGCCGGCGTTTTCGGATGGCGAGACCTCTCTTTCTCCGCATCGTTGAAGCTCTAGGTGGGTGGTCCCCCTACTTCACCGAAAGAAGGGATGCCACTAATCGCCGTGGACTCTCCCCTTTACAGAAGTGCACCGCAGCAATGCGTATGCTCACGTACGGTGGCCCCGCCGATGCCGTCAATGAGTACGTGCGGATTGGGGAGTCCACGGCGATTCAATGCTTGGAGCACTTCGTACAAGGTGTCATCGACATATTTGGCGAGCAATATCTTCGCAGCCCCACCGTCGACGATACCCACCGCCTACTGCAACAAGGAGAGTCCCGTGGCTTTCCAGGTATGCTAGGCAGCATTGATTGCATGCACTGGGAATGGAGAAATTGTCCCGTAGCATGGAAAGGTCAATTCACTCGTGGAGATTATGGAGTCTCGACGATTATACTTGAAGTGGTAGCTTAGTATGATCTCTGGATATGGCATGCTTTTTTTGGTGTTGCAGGCTCCAACAACGACATCAATGTGCTAAACCAATCGCCCTTATTCACCGATGTGTTGAAAGGACGGGCTCCTCATGTTCAGTACTCTGTCAACGGCCGACAGTACAACATGGGGTATTATCTCGCCGATGGTATATACCCGGAGTGGGCTGTCTTTGTGAAGACGATACCCCTCCCACAGACGGTGAAAGATCGGTTGTTTGCGCAACAGTAAGAAGGAGCGAGAAAAGATGTTGAGCGGGCTTTCGGCATTCTACAGTCTCGATTTGCCATCGTGCACGATGCGGCACGATTTTGGCGACAGTCAACTCTCGCGAAGATCATGCGGGCTTGCGTCATCTTGCACAATATGATCATAGAGAACGAGCGCGACGACAATGCCGCCAACTATGACTACAATGATCATCCGGACACATCCACGGTAGTTGCGCCTGTGATTCACACTGGGGGTACACCTTTATTCGAAGATGTACTTCGAAGAAATACTGCCATCCGTGCTCAACCTACGCACACGCAACTCAAAAGAGACTTGATCGAGCACATTTGGTAACGTTTCGGAGGAAACACCGACGAGTAGCATCTTACCGGATTTTGTAGTAGGCATTTGTTTGCAAATTTAATTTTTTTGTATTTCGCAATTATGTCATGTACCGCTATTCGAATTTTAATATCTATTTTTTTTTCAAGTGCAATTTTTAAATCCAAAATGTCGAATTTATTTTTTTTGTCGCAAATATCGAATTTAATTTCGTAGATAATATATTAATATATTGGTAATATTGAATTTAATGAATTAATACAAATTCGTTGAATATATAATTGTTAAATTGTATAGAGCCAAGCAAGAGCCAAGCCATTGGAGTGCTTGGCTCTTGCTTGGTGTTTGGTTGGTGGTTAGGAGTGTGGGGCCCACGTTAAGAGCCAAGTAAGAGCCAAGCTGTTGGAGGCTTAGTGCTTGCTTGGTGCTTTGAGATGGTGTTCGCACACGTGGCAGGGAATATTCTATTTAAGAGTCAACCAAGAGCCAAACTTGTTGGAGACAGCCTAAGGGACCAAGTTGATATCAGCTAGGGAGACATCACACAAGTATATAGTACCACTGAACTGGCTTTCAGTTCTTTTGTTTTTTTTTTAAGTACTGGCATACAAAATTGTCGGACAGATATCGTATATGAGTCATGCTGTACCGTGTCAATATAATTAGGCAGGTAAATCCAAACTTAATCCATTTCTCACGTATACACTCAAAACCCATTTATGAAAATTGCAAATATCCATAAATTGTGATGTATTTGACCCTTTATAAACGTATTGTGTTAAATTTTAATAGTAAATGTTATAAAATGTTTGAACCAACCCACACAATTTGTTGACTTGTGATATACATCTATAGATAGCGCGTTACATATAGTGCACACTATAGATAGCGAGTTATCTTGAAGTTTTTAAAAATTCTTGCGAAAAAATAGAGGATATAAAAGAAGATATTATAAAAATTCATAAAATTTTATGAGCAAACATGATCATATAAAGAGAAAAAAAATTCAAACTAACATGATAAATATTAAAAAAACTCAAGACTATGTAGGGTAAATAATAAAAAAACTCAAACTAATATATAATGGTTTTTTTGTTTGTTCTCTCTCTATATATATATATGTTTGTGTTTATCAATAAAATTTGGTAGAATGTTATAATATGTCTTTATTTATGCTCTCTAATTATTTTCAAACTTTTTGATAATTTGTAGATATACCAATTTGTTAGATGAGGTATCTACTTTTCTTTTCTTTTTTTTTTTTTTTTTGTTGAAAGAGATGTGTATTACTTACTACGTTTAATGCAAAGTAATTATTTGTCATATTAACCCATTCGTGGCTTAGGCCTGTTGATAGTATGTCAAATTTATATGGACCATGTCAAATAATCAGAGAGTTAGTCCTGCTAAAGTCGTGACAACTATAATTCAGAGGAGCTCTCTAAAGTCACGCATTTAATTGTGACAACTACAGTTCATAGGAGTCCTGCTAAAGGTCCGTATTTAATTGTGATTGTTAATGTGTGAAAAAAAGTTCGAATTTGTGTAACATGGAGGATAGTGACAAACTAGAAATGTCTAGGTGTTTTTGTAAAAATTAGAGTTTAACATCATGAGTATATCCTATACATCTTAATACTTAGATTTTTGCCTAAAACTATGAATGGCTCTATCATACTTACATATAATATTATTTCAAATTGAATTTTCAATATGAAACCAATCTATATAATATTAAATCTCTTAGACCAAATTCGACAAGATGTTACAAGAGTACTTCAAAATCCATACTCACTTGCCTATAGATTTTTCTAACACTCCTTTAACCAATTAAGTGCTATTAAAAAAACTGGACACGTATCATATTTGATCCAACTAGATATCATAGGGTTAAATTTTTAGTTCTGTCATTGTCTGCAACCCAAATAATAGAAGACTGGTTATTATTAAGATTGAGTCTAATAAGGGAGGGCGCTTGAGAAGAGAGAGAATGTGCCACACTTGTGAAGAACCAAACAAAAACATTCGAAGAGTTGAGTAATCCAATGAATCAGTTCTTGAGGAGAGATAGTGGGTCATATTATCAAATATAACAACTATATTTTATTTAAATTTTTTTACTCAAAAAACATTAAAAAAACAAATCAAAACAATTTCTACATAAACATTTATAAGATGACATGTGGGTCACACCAACTTAGACCCACTTGTCATTGATTTTGATGAAACACGAATACATTTTGAAAATTTCAATGGTTAAAAAAATTTGTGTTAGAGATTAAAGGTGGGTCAAAGTGGATCTAACTTATCTATCAACCTCAGAGATACTAGTGCGCGCGTGAAACAAGACGTGTGCACCCACACTATCATGAGGTTTGTGGATTTCATGTGTCTCACTCTGCAAGCACACACTCTATCGTCTACATGGTTGATGTTAGAATTTTGCTAAATTTTGCCCATCATCTCAGAGTGCACATGAATTAGAGTGAAAACAGACACAAGGTGCATGACCTTACAAATTGTCAGATGGAGCCGATAGCCTCTGACGGTGCCGCTTGATCCAGCACGCAGATCATGGGCCCACGTACAATTGGTCACATGCTCATTGCTTCACCACTTGATGACGCACGTTTGGACGTGGCACGTACACGGAGCTTGAACGCCAGTGGTGTTGCCCTCAGCGTAAGAATCCCTCTCGTTCTGGATCGCCACCCACGAGTGTCACACAAGATCCGTACTGTGTTATCAGTACAGTATACGGACAAGAGAGAGACATTTGGCGATCTTGATCTGAAATCCATCAAGTTAGAATGCAAAAATACAAAAGAAAAAAAAAACACTAAAATTAGTCCCTGTATTGTGGGGTCAGACGGTCAGTTCAACCTTTCTTCTCCACGTCACTCGCTCTTAAATACCCACCCTCCAGCTACATCACAAACATTTGGTGAATGCTCCTCCTCGTCTTCTTGAGCTCTTCCTCACCCGAACAGCCACCCATTTCTTGGGATCTCTCTTTTTTCCCCCCCAAATTTTTCACCTCCAAGGATCTCAACTTTGCGTCCGTTGATTTCATCACAGAGCTGTAAGTTTTGTTTCTTCTTCTGTTCTTCTTTTTATTTAATTGCTTTCCTTTTCTTTTGCCATTTATATGTGCTATGAGTGTGGGTGTTGTTCTTGATTTTGGATACTTTGGTGTTGGAATGGAAGCTGGAATTTGTCCTTTTTCCTGGATTTGCACATACATTTCGGTGTTGGCTCTGTATACATAGAGGCGGTAAAGGTGGATGCTTTAGGCTTTGTACATTTTTTTCGAACAGTATAGATGCACTGCTTACTCCAATACAATTTGCTTTTTTTCTTGTTTATCTCTGACTGTTTCTTGCTCTATGATTGCTCAATTGATTGAATTTTCGCTACCTTGTTAACTTTTTTTGAAATATTCCATATTTTCTGTTTCTGCACACATCTCCTTCGTTGGTGACAAAAAAAGTATCAACTTTATCTCCTATTAGTTATTATTCATCTGTTTGGAAAAGAAATGGGTTTAACAAGATTGTGTACTTGAATTGTTCGCCAAGCATGTCAGTTCTTGGATTTCGTTAACCAGTGCATGATTTTGCTCACCCTATCTCAAGAATACTTGTTCTTTCAAGAAAATTTGCATCAAGGGCTCTTGATCAGAAATAAGTTTTGATGACTGAAGATCAAAGGCACTTCTTTGTGTTGATGATATGATCTACATGGAACATGATTAATTTTAACCAATGATTTGAGAACAAAAATGAGCTGTAAATACATTGTACATGTTACCCAACTGAGTCCTTTTGTGATGTCGACATCAGGAGGATTTTGTTGACTTCAAATGAAGTTTATTTATAATAAAAATATCAGCATGTCATTAACTCTTATTTGGGCAAATTCTCCACACAGGATAGTGAAACCATTTGACCACCTGTGGAAATCGGCTGAGATTCCATATAAAGGGGATAAGACAGCGAATGAGTACAACCAAAGTGAAGAGACGTGTGGGAAAATATGAGCTGGGCCGGACCATTGGAGAAGGCACATTCGCAAAGGTGAAGTTTGCGAGGGATACCGAGACTGGTGACCCGGTAGCCATCAAGATCCTAGACAAAGAGAAGGTTCTCAAGCATAAGATGGTCGAGCAGGTCTCTTTTAGATGCCAAGTTGCTAACTCACTACTGAGATTATACTTTGAATTATTGTAGACTTTTAGTGATATTTCACATCAAGCAGGTCGTTGGGCATGTTCTTTAGATTCCATTCCCCCTTATGTTTGTTTTTTTCCCTTTATCGGGCAAATGAAATTGACATATTTGTTCAGTGTTTAGTTGCTTTTGATTGAATAGTTTTATTGCTAACGGGTAACTCCATGGTAGTATGCAGATTAAGCGGGAAATTTCGACAATGAAATTGATTAAGCATCCTAATGTCGTCCGCATATATGAGGTAATTAAGACGGTTCTCATTCTTTTTTGAGGTTCCAGATATTCCTAGAGTACTGTTAATCAGAAAAGGGGAGGAAAGAAAAATGATAGAATTTCATGACAGGAAAGAAAACGACATAAATTTAGTACCTTGTCTAGGGTCTAGACGAAGTATCTAAATCACAAGTTCATTGTCAAAAGATATTGGAAACAATTATCAAGCATATTTGTTTTTTCCCCACCAGGTGCAATCGCTAATCTTATTTTAACCAATGTTCTTGTTTCTTCAGGTGATGGGAAGCAAAACAAAGATCTTCATTGTTCTAGAATATGTTACTGGTGGCGAGCTCTTCGACACAATTGTAAGTGATATGCTACATTCCCCATTTCCAATTTATCCTTCTTACATCTAAAATGCCGCCACCTTCTTTCCATAAGCTTATTTCTTTTCCCAAACCATCCCATAAAGGGAGATAAACAAATGCTTCTCTCATAGTGGATGCACCCTCTCACCTCTTCTGCTCTTGATCCTTGTCAACCTCCTCCACAACTCCCATAATAAAGAATCCCTCGCCTACCCATGTTTTATATCCTCTAAACTAACAACTCTAAATGCATCACAATTCACAACAAATTACACTAAACCAAACCTTTGGGAAATCAGAAGGCCAGAAATAGTGATGCTATGTATATAGTTTGTTGCTTCTTCGCATCATTATTATCATTGGCACATGACAAGTTAGAGTTGATCATTGTTATTTTTGCACATCTACCTCTTCTACTTATGCATCGTTCGTGTGTTCCTCATCATAAAGGTGAACCATGGTCGAATGAGGGAAGATGAGGCCAGGAGATACTTCCAACAGTTGATTAATGCTGTTGACTATTGTCATAGCAGGGGCGTGTACCATCGGGATTTGAAAGTAAGCCCTTTTTTCTTAAAATTTTTTCTCTGTTGCCTTCACTCAGTAAGAAATCTAATCTAGAATCTAAATTATAATACTTGCAGCCTGAAAATCTACTACTTGATGCATATGGAAATCTCAAAGTTTCTGACTTTGGCTTAAGTGCACTCTCTCAACAAGTTAAGGTAAGAATTCATTGATTTGATGCTCTCAAAGGTCAGTGACAATGCTCACAGCTCGCAATATATTTTCAAGTTTGGTCTTTGTTTGTCTTGATCAGGATGATGGATTGTTGCACACTACATGTGGGACTCCAAACTATGTTGCCCCAGAGGTATTTCACAAAATTGTAGAAACCAAAACCAAGAAAAATCATTTGTTGGTATTCTCATTTCACCAGGAATCAGTAAGAATTAAAACATTCACCCACCTTCCTAGTAGGTCCTCGAAGATCAAGGCTATGATGGTGCAATGGCAGATTTGTGGTCCTGTGGGGTTATCCTGTTTGTTCTGCTAGCAGGGTATTTGCCTTTTGAGGACTCTAATCTTATGATATTGTATAAAAAAGTAAGCATTGTACTATTTTAGGGTGCTGATGTGATCTTGCTTCGTTCATGCTTATTTGATTTTTTTTTTGCGTCCTTCATGGCAGATATCAAATGCGGAATTTACATTTCCACCTTGGACATCTTTTCCTGCCAAGAGGTTGTTAACAAGAATCCTTGATCCAAATCCAATGACGGTATGCTAGAGTATAAGAGATGCTTGAAGTAATACTAAATAATGAAGTCACTTTTAAGATAATTAAATAATGTCAATTCCTGGTCCTCGTGCAATGTCCATCTTCTAACAGATCACATTGTACCAGAAGCATTCATCAGTGATCAATCCATTGATTTTCCTAGTACTACGAGGGTGATATTCCTCTTTCGGGAAGTGCCTCTGTACTTTCCCAAAATAAAATTGCACGAATCTTAAACTGTTATGCATCTAATTATTAGTAATGACCGTTGCTTTAGGATCTGTGTAGTTTTCTTTTAGAAAAAGTATATAACTACACCTTTCTCCTTTTTTTCCCCACAAATAATGCACATCTGGGCACAGTGAAATGCAATATGCAGGAAAGAATTGAAATTAAATGCTTTTTTGACAAAAAGGAAATAAAAACATGACTCATTATTAGGATGTACCAGATCAGGTTGCAAGAAGAATAAGCTTTCTGGGCATGTATTGGCCATAATTATATTTTGTGTCTCCCTATATTTGCTCATATAAGCTCATCTTTTGATGAACTATGGCAGCGAATAACAATCCCAGAAATACTGGAGGATGAGTGGTTCAAAAAAGGTTACCAGCGCCCAGAGTTTGATGAAAAATATGACACAACATTGGATGATGTGGATGCTGTCTTCAATGATTCAGAGGTGAGTACATGGGGATGTACACTTATGAATATATGTTTTCTCCATCAAGCTGAAAGACTCCAGGATTCCACACATACCAGTTAATTCCACTTGCATGATTTGAATGGCCTTCTCCAGGAACACCATGTGACGGAAAAGAAAGAAGAACAACCAGCAGCTCTGAATGCATTTGAACTGATCTCAATGTCAGCTGGCCTCAATCTTGGGAATTTATTCGACTCGGAGCTGGTATGAGATCTGCTGTTTTCATCAGTAGTAATACCACATGAGCTTTGCACTTCTGTGACATGTGATTGTTATGTATATACATGTATATACTTTAGTGTATATGGTCAAATTTACCCATCTAATCTTAGAGATTAGTTTTCTGTTTGTATATATATACTCGTGTCTAACCCATGATCTGATCTAATTCTAACATGGTATCAGAGCTAGAATCCTCTTAGATCCAGTTTTTCCACCGACCAATCCCGGAGCTGGTCAGATCCGGCCAACTCCGGTCGCCGTCCGCCGTCGCCGGCGTCTTCTCCAGCTAGATCGGGACCAGATCTGGTCAGATCTGGCCTGCCGCTGTCGATCCGGCCTCGTCTCGGCGCTGTCCTCGCGGGCGCTGCCGCTGCCGCTCTCGGCGTTGTCTTCGCGGGTTCCGCCGCTGTGAGCTCGGGACCAGATCTGGTCAGATCTGGCCTGCCGCCGTCGGTCCGGCCTCGTCGCCTCTTCTCGGCATTGTCCTCGCGGGCGCCGCCGCTGCCGCCGCAGCTCGCGTTGCTGCTTCCCGCAGGCGCCGCCGCAGCTCGGGTCGCCGCTCCCTGCGGACGCCGCCGTTGCTTGCCTCACTTGCCTCGCCACATCTCGGGTCGCCGCTCCTCATTCGCCACAGCTTCCCGACTGGAACTCCAGCCCGTGAGCCCCGCTCCCGCTGCCGTGTACTCCAGCTCTCAAATTTGTGGTGTGCACCACTATTAGTGTACACTGCATATATATATTGCTGCCTCTCCTGTATCAGTGCGTATTGATCTCAGCACAATCTTCATGGCTTTTAGTAGTCTCCATAGCGGTGGTGCTTTTACTAGTCTCCATAGCGGTGGTGCGCTCTTGACTTCTGATATCAAACTCAATGGTCAAAATTACCGTGAGTAGTCCTCTTCGGTTCGTATGCTACTCCGGTCTATTGGTTTGCTTTCCTATCTTACTGCGGATGCTCCTACGGATGAGATGGAGAAGACTGCTGCTGCAGCTTGGCGCACCAATGATGACTGTGTTATGGGTATTTTGTTCCATAGTGCTGAGATCTCAATTCAGATGAACTTCATTGATCTGCCGTTCTCCTAGTGCTCATGATCCCGCCTTATTTATTCATACATCTACACGTGGTCGTACTCTAATCTTACTATATGTGGATGATATGTTGATTAATGGTGACGATGTGGAGTATGTTGCTTTCATCAAGCGCCGTCTCAGTGAGCAGTTCTTGATGTCTGACTTGGGTCTTCTCAGTTACTTTCTTGGGATACAGGTTATTTCTACGGATGATGGCTATTATCTTTCTCAGCAGTATTATGTTCAGAATCTGTTGGCTCGCTCTGAGCTTACTGATACACGGACGGCTGCTACTCCTATGGAACTTCATCTTCAGCTTCGCCCCACTGATGATGTTCTACTCGAGGATCCCTCTCGCTATTGTCACCTCGTTGGGAGTCTTGTCTACCTCACAGTCACTCGGCCTGACATTGCTCATGCTGTTCAAGTGTTTAGCCAGTTTGTTAGTGCTCCCACCTCGGTTCACTATGGTCATCTGCTTCGTTATCTGCGTGAGACGGCTTCTCGTTGTCTTTTTTATGCTCGTTCGAGTCAGCTCCAGTTTCATGCTTACTCTGATTCGACCTGGGTGAGTGATCGTCTTGATCGACGATTTGTTACTGGTTATTGCATATTTCTTGGTACTTTTCTTCTTACATGGAAGTCCAAGAAATAGACTGCGGTATCACGCTCCAGTGCTGAGGCTGAACTTCGTGCCTTGGCCACTACTACTTCAGAGATTGTCTGACTTCGTTGGCTATTAGCTGATTTTGGGGTGTCATGTACCACTCCAATGCCTCTTCTTTGTGACAACACCAGTGCTATCTAGATTGCCACTGATCCTGTCAAACATAAGCTCACTAAACATATTGGTGTGGATGCCTCATTCACACGTTCTTATTGTCAGCAGATGATTATCGCTCTTCAGTATTTGCCTTCTGAGCTTCAGGTTGCCGACTTCTTCACGAATGCTCAGAGTCGAGAATAACATCGAATTCATCTCTCCAAACTCTATGTTTCAGATTCTCCTGAACCATCTTGAGTTTGAAGGGGGGTGTTATGTATATACATGTATATACTCTAGTGTATATGGTCAAATTGGCTCTATCTAGTCTTAGAGATTTAGTTGTCTCTTTGTATATATATACTCGGGTCTAACCCATGATCTATTCATTGGTCTAATTCTAACAGTGATAACCTAAATCATTGTAGTAATATGTGTTTGATTTTCTCAGTTCCACTGATATTGCCCCGAACCAAGTCTGTATTATGTGCTTGAATTTAGTTGAAATCCTCTGGTGAAGATCCACTTAATCATACTGCATGACTAGTTGTACTACAATCAGTCAAACACTATGTGCCTTTTCATGCATTGAAAAATAATATAGTTGTGAACATACATTTCCCTACAGCAGTTCGACAATTTACAATTGTCAAGCTAGGATTTTCTGTTCCTTCTTATCATTTTGCCTGTGCATTCCTGTGGATTTATCAACTTTACATTTTGACTGAAAATTACACTATGTTTTGACAGGAATTCAAGAGAGAAACCAGGTTCACATCAAAATGTCCACCCAACGAAATAGTTCGCAAGATTGAAGAAGCTGCAAAACCTCTAGGCTTTGATGTTCAGAAGAAAAATTATAAGGTCTGCTCCCCACAGCAGAGTCTATTAACTGCTCACAAGAAGATTTTCCTAAAACCCAGAGTAGTCTTGATAGAATAAATAAGAATGCCAAAAGGATCTTTTCTGTATGCTAAACTCATCTGCTTCCTTTTTTTTATTTGAATAGATGAGGTTGGAAAAGGTAAAGGCGGGGAGGAAAGGAAACCTCAATGTTGCTACTCAGGTAATATGAAAAAAATATTGGATTGAAATGCATTTAAGTTAACCTGTCATTCGGTCTAACATCTCTTGTGCAATATTGTCCAGATACTTCAAGTTGCACCTTCTCTTCACATGGTCGAAGTTCGTAAAGCAAAAGGTGACACTTTGGAATTTCATAAGGTAAGCACTAAGTCTATAGGCATTTTTTCCATAAGCACCTAGAAGTGCCCAGAGAATGTCCTATGAAATGCAAGAGTGAAATAGAGTGGTTCTATAACTTGCACGTCATTTCCATCATTATAATACACCAAACCATGTAAGTTTGGTTGGTAACTGCTGAATTAGATGATCACCAACACATTTTCAGCTTTCAGGCAAAATCAATTGTTACCAACAAAAACTATAATTTGTGTACTTACCGTGGTTCAATCTCATCATGCCTCCAAAAAATTTCACGCCCTAGCTTCTAGTTTTTTTTGCTTGGTCCTGAACGGTGTGAACCTGAATAACTTACTATGTTCACCCAAGAGAGATTCAATATAAAATGTAGCTAAAATTATATGTACAACTAAAGATTAATATTCATGGATTATCATTTAAGAAGTTCAATCTGTTATTGAGACTTGAGAGGTGCATCAACTCATTTTCCTGTGCTTCTCCCGCAATTTGGATATCGAGTCTCACCAAAGTTGCTAACTATATTTCATTCTTTTATCACCTTTCTTTGCTTATCTGTACTTCGTGTGTTATGTGTTGCAGTTCTACAAAAAACTTTCAAACACCTTAAAGGATGTTGTCTGGAAATCTGATGATATGCAAAGCGAACCTTCCTAGCATGGTGAATTATTCATTTCTCGTTCATTGGCCGAGTTGATTGCATTTTAAGAGACTGAATAAGCAGACTTTGTATGCGCATTTGTATGTACTGGAGGCATCTCTGTAAATTGCATTCATCCTCCAACACGGTTGTAAATGCCAGGTTTGATGAACTTCTTGGTACAGGTGGGACGGAGCAAGTTTTTGTGAGTATATATGCATTGTGGCATATGTATGTCATTTTGGAACATTATCATCAAAAAAAAAAAAAAGCTAAATGTGTTCTTTCTTGCTAAATTGCTATATAGTACAGTACTGAACCAGAAAGATGCAATTTTTTTGTTTACTGTGTTGCTTCAGCCCAAATATGTACATTGTATGCAACTATTGTGCTGTGTATAATCATGAATTGTGGATTGGTTTTGGTAGATGAATCTGAAGCTCGCCGAGCAGACAATTTTTTTAAAATAACTCACTTTAAAAAATAATTGCAAAATTAACCTTTATTATTTGTTTTTATTCACAAAAATGACTCACTATGACCCGTCACATCAATTAGTTGTAGTTATAAAAAACCATGCATTTAGTTCTGTTGTATTCTATATATGAAATTGTATTGAAACTTTTTGATCCTTTGGAAATTTGTATGTTTTGGTCTGTAATATTGATTGATGATCTGTTTAAATCAGTAAAATTGTTAGGTTAAAATGATAATATTAACACAAATAGATTGATTAATTAGTGTTAAAATCAAAAGATATAGACCCTCAAAGAATTAAAAATTTTAATACAATTTCATCTACACAACACAATTGAGGCCGTGATATACATGTGATTATCACAATCCCTTATGGTCTATTAAGATAACAAACTATGACTAATTGATGTGGTAGATCATACTTACAAAAAGAACATAAAATATAAATTAGTTTTATAATTATTTTTTAAGGGGGTTATTTAAAAAAAACTGAGTGGAAACTTCTAACCACAATTTTCCATATGTGTTTGGGCATATATCTCCAATTAAAAACTATACACATGTGACGGAGATATTTGAATTCTATGTACATCAATGTAAGTCGGAAAATGCTTATATACTCCACTAAAAAGAAAATTGCATTCATTCTAAAGTAAATGTGTTGTTGAAGAGGTGACATACACCGAACATAACAAACAGCAAATACTTAAGGATAAGTAAAATTTTCATTTGGTGGAGTACTAAAGCACTCCTAAAGTAAAAGAAGTTTCAGAGGATTGTACAGCAATGGTGCCACCGCCGGTGGGAGTGATCCGACCGGCGAGCTCCCCTCTTCTCTTCTAACATATGGTGCCTTCGTCTGCACATGAACCAGCTGAACCATTAGATGATATTACAAATCTCTCTCAAACTTAAAAGTTTAATGCATATAATGCTTCTTGCTACAAGTTAATTATGCATAGTTATATACCGTCGAACATGTCGTCTGATTTGCAAGATCCGAAATGCAAGAAGCCAACGGCAGATCCGATATCCGTTTTTTAGAACCAAGGGCACCGATGATTTTGTTGACGAAGGGTCGAGCCTAGATAAAAAAAATCTATCAACTCCCTCAAAAAAGAAAGAAAGAGAGAGAAAATATATCATCATGCCAACCCACAGTTATACCTAGGGTTCATAATTCCGTTTTGCAATTGCTTTCAAGACCCTGTCAGACAACAAAAACAGTTCAAGCCAATTCTTTTTTTTTTTTGTTATTTTTCTCAATTTTTTGTATTTTTCCCAACTTGTATATCCACCAATTTATACATTATTGCAAAATAGCACCCTAACATATCTAATAATGCCGGGTTATATCATATATGCTTCCGGTCCAACCTAGGATGGCCGGTTCCCAGCAGCAGCCGGCCAGTTCCCTGAACCCTAGGTTAACATACATCTACAAGATGTAGGCCAGCATTGATATTACTCTTTATTTGCTTTAGAATCTGTGGTTTTCTTTTAACAAATGATGCATAGAAGTGCAACTATATAAATGCTGGTAGGGTATTAATAAATTTGCTGGATGACTCACTTGGCCATCATGATTTTGACAAACTCTTGGTAGTTGATGTGGCCGTCGCCGTCGACGTCGGCCTCGCGGATCATCTCCCTGAGCTCGTCGTCGGTGAGGGTCTCGCCGAGGTTGTTCATGACGTGACGGAGCTCGTCGAGGGAGATGACGCCGTTCTGGTCGGAGTCGAAGACGCGGAAGGCCTCGCGGAGCGCGTCCTCGGTGTCGGCGTCCCTCATCTTGCGGACGAGAAGGTTGAGGAACTCATGGAAGTCGATGGTGCCGCTGCCGTCGGCGTCGACCTCGCTGACCATCTCCTGGAGCTCCGCCTCCGTGGGGTTCTGCCCCAGCGACCGCATCACTGTCCCCAGCTTCTTTGTCGTGATCGTCCCTACGGACGTGCATGCATGCATGGATATATAGTTTAGTTGGTTAATTCAATTCATTAACGTACGTAGAGAATAGAATGAGGAGTAGGTGCGTACCGTCGCCATCCCTGTCGAAGAGGCTGAAGGCTTCACGGAACTCGCCGATCTGCTCCTTGCTCAGCTCCATGTCCATACGATTCACCAACTCCTTCACCCTAATTCTTCTTGTTCTTCTCCTGCTGTTGTTGTTTGTTCTTGTTCTTCTTCTTGTTCGTTGTTTTTGGCTAAAATAAGGACGGAAGGGGAGGGGTGCCATCGTATTATTGTTGAGCTTTTTATAGGCCGAGACAGTTTACTTCTCTGTTTATTGTTTAAACGCATATAGAATATTAATTGGAGTATGTTTCAGGATTAGTACTGTTTCGTCCGAGCTGTTGCCATCCTAGTATCTTCTGTGTTTACGGCTAAAAGAAAATAGCTTTTGTAACGCACTTATATAACCTCTCGAAGAACAAGGAAAACCAGTTGTCAAAACGAATGATCTCTCACTCCATCCAAAGAATCTATATTTCTTTGTGCAGCTGCTTTCATTGAGCGATAGCTGCTGCATTCAGAACGAGAAAAAGCAGTTGAAAGCAGCAGATCATGAAGAAACATAAAAAAATCATATGCAAAGATAATTGGCATCAAATCACTAACGATGCTTTAGAGAGGTTAATGCTGCCCTAGATCACTTATAGCTGTGAACAATCACAACCAATATATGCTGTCAAAACTGAGGAAAAATTCTGATTCTTCATCTTTGAAAAGTTGCAGACTAGCGGCTGTCGTACGATGCGAAGTGGCATACTTATTGGGCCATCCATGGGCGAACACCAAGCTGAATGGGTGAGACACATACTTGTTTCCAGCTAGAATTCTTGATAAGAAAAAACAATGGCAAATAACCTTCCAAACCGAGTCAAAGTATTCTCTTCTCATTCAGGATGCTAGGACAAAAGGATGCGCATGTATTGATTTTATATCCAATGTAGCACAAGATTTCAGTCAGTATAAACTTCCAATTATCCTCAAGCAAAGGAACATACTTCCCAATACAAAACTGAGATAAATTACCACTACAAAAGACAACAAAACTGGGAGTGGATGCTAAGTACAACTGAGACTCACAGTATCACATACTTCTCAGTTGGAAATCTGATTTTTGGTTCATAAACTAGTAATTAGCTGAATAATGCTTCCATAGATGTTTACACTTCAGCTGATGAAAGAGTTGTATCAATGTTGCTAGGCATCAACGCATTGAAGCCATCAGCTGCTGTTGATATGATCATCCCAGGTATCTGAGGGTGCCAGTGCAATTCTTTCAAATCTTTCTGACCCTGCATATAAAAAGATGAACATTATATCTTCATATGCAAATTCTTTCAACAATGCTGTATATATATGATAAGATGCTTTGACCAGAAAAGATGACAAAAGAATACTCATCTTAATGGAGCCATAGCCTAGGGAAATTTTTTATATCTTAAGAAAATAAGAACAAAATTTGTTCAGATAAACATGATAATAGATTAATGGTACCTGATGAACAAAGAGTAGTTGTGGCGGCAAATCTGCAGGGGCATTTGCCTGCTCTTTCATTTTTGCTTTGAATTCGGCCTCCTCTTCTGCATCTCTTTCCAATGAAAGATCCCAAATCCTAAAAGCAGACATTATGAGACAAAAAATTGAGGATGTTTTAGTATATTGGGAAAAAACTTCTGTTATAAAACATAAATAAGAAAAAACCAGAGGGAGGCAAAAGTAGCCAGAGAGAGAGAGAGAGAGAGAGACGTCAGTTGATGGTCAGCAGATGAAACAGCTAACGTTGATGCTTCGTGTGGACTCCACTCCACAGACGTTATGGGGTGTTTGTGGTACTCAAAATGTGCTACCAAGGAGTCACCCTGCCAATAAAACATAAGGCACAAGAAAAGAATACATTAAAAAGTACTGAGGCTGACTTAAGGACATTTCGTTCACATAAAATACCAAACACAATATCTTATATGGGCCATACAAACAAACAGCCAGATATAGGAAACAAAAAGGCAATGGTAAGATACTAGTTCTTAGCATCAACGATTTTTGCATGAGTAGTACACAATCTATATATCTACCTACAAAAGACTAATATCTACTATGGTATATATCTGACTTCAGTTCAGACATCCAGTGGTAATGTCCTGTTTTCCTCCAGGTAAAGGTTTGTCTGTATGGCATGATGCCATATCTGACAAGCACAAGACATACCCATTGACTTGTGGAGCTATTTTGATTCTGTAGATCAAATGCATATGTAGAGGCAACCAAAATTTCAAGTCAAAAGTAAATCATTTGATCATACATTTTAGGCAAGGCAAGTCTATTTAAAAGCCGAACAAAAATGGTAATGTATCATTTAAATAGATTACACGAAAACTAGCAAGCACAGAGAATCTTTTATCAAGATAAAAGTACCTTGATTAATCTAAGATCACGAATTGAGAAGCTGCCATCATCACATCCCGAAGCTATCATACAACTAGCAAGCCTGATAATGAAAGTCAAAAGGATGCATAAAAATAACGCAAAAGAAAGAATAAAACTCATCAATAGCATTAAACTTTCCACTAAATATACCGATTCCATGATATAACATTAACATCAGCATTGTGAGCCTTAACAGGAATACAAGGCTTTTTCCCTATCCGTATATCCCATATCGCTATTGTTCCATCTACTGAACAGGAAGCAAATATGTCGGCTTCTGTGGGACTCCACTGCAAACAGAGAATTACAACTGTTGAGACAATCAATTTTTATACAGTATATAGAAGTATATATGAAACACATTCAATGGCATGCCTGTAGGTCTTCCACACTTGCGGTGTGTCCAACAAATGGATTTGTATCAACATTCCAATTGTCCAAAGTTGGCTCCCACAAATGGATACACTTGTTGCAATCACCTACAGAGACAAGGCAGCAAATTGATAATGTCTAAATCCATTTCAATTAAAATAATAAGACTGATCCATGAACATCTGGCCAGAGCGATTAACATGACACATCGCATGTGACAATTTTTGAATAGGAGTACAGGACATAGCACAGCAAAAACTCTGATACCATCAGTTAGGTACAAATTCATGTACAGGCAAGCAAGTCCAGGCTAAAAGGATATTTTTTTAGGACCTCCAGGCGCTGGTTTCATTCAAGAAAGCAACAATTTATCAGCAATTCTGTAACATCCAAAACAGCACATCCCAATCCTCAGTGGCAACCCACTCCTCTGGGCAACAGAAAAGTTCAGGCTAAAAGGATGTCTCCTTCAATAATAAGAATTATCAAGTTTGTAATTGACATTCTTCCTATGCTCATTAGTCATAAGATTATACTGAAATGCACAAGATACTATGAAGTAACCATGTTCCTATATACGCAACAAGATTTCTAATTCAACTGTTGAACATGTACTTTTTAGTGTGTGACTGTTTCACATATGTGCTGATAAGCATCATATTCATACACGAAATAACCTAAATTAGCATCCGTTTCAATCTCTTATTATCCAAACTCACAAATTATTGATGTTGTATTCATCAATTGAACAAATTACTACTAAGGATTTGTTTTCTACCTGTTTCGGGGCAAAACACGACAATTTGAGACGAGTTTGAAGCAAACATGCAAGTAAACGAAGTTGAAACAGATTCAGAGAACCAAAACGTGAAGGAAACGACTGAAGTCACGCGAGACCGAGGCCAACACAGGGGCTTGCAAGGGTGTGCCCCGTGCGAGCACGCCCGTGTTGCTACCCGTGCTCAGCTCAGCCCCCAAGCCCCCACATGCACTGCACCGCAACAACCTGAGACCGCCACAGGCTGTAGCACGCCCATTCCTATAGCGAGCACGGGGCATGCCCCGAGCCCATGTTCGGCTTTGTTTACCCCCTATGTACTACGTTTGAAGACGAAGTTTGTGTCAATTTAATTATTTCGAGATAGAATTCGAGAGGATTGAGTTTTGTAATATTTCGTGTACTCTTAGGCTATAAATAAACAAGGTTTTAGCTTGTTTAATCATTCAGAAATTTAGGTTAGTTCATCCTCTCAAGTTTAAGATTTAATTTAGTCTAATTTTAGTTTTTAGTCAAGTTTTGTAACCAATCTGGATAGCGATTCTTCACCATTAATAAAATTCAATACATTTTCTTTATTTCTCTGTTATTTAATGGTTTTCTCGTTGGCTCTGCATAAGTGGTTTTCCTTCTATGGTTAGGCATGAGCTAATCCAGAAGACACGATTTTGACTCTAGTTTGTTCGAAAGATTGTCGATTTAATTGTCTGCATTCTTATACTATAAACTCCAGATTCATGCTTTTTTGTGGTATCGTTTGTATTCTATGAGACGATCGGTATTCGTATATTAAGGAAACACGCAATCACTGTAGCGATTAATCTAAAGTTTGAAAGGGGTTTTCTGCTTAATTAAGTTAGAGCAACGGACAAAATCCCATGTGATTGTTGTATGGTTCCAAACCATCAATTTAATTTATTTTTTTGAAAATCCCGATAATTAATTCGTCGATTTACTGCCTTTGTCAAAATTCATGCCTGAATGTGATGGAATTTCTAGAACCCTAGATTTTTCTAATTGTTTTCTTTCAACCGATTTACGTAGTTTTAGGTTAGCTCTCAAACACACTCAAAAACTGATAAATTTAGATTAGTAATTTCAATTTGAGAGAGGTTCATGCCTGTTCCACGTGGAATCGACCCTCATGTGCTCGGCGATAAGCCATCCTCTTGCGGTTTTAACAAAAAGAACATTCTACATATTTCAAACATTCACAACCATACTGACATACGGACATATATTAAAAGGGATAAGATTTAAGGCACACCAGAAACAAGTCTTCCAGTAACAAGTGGACTCCAATCAATTGCATAGCCTTCATCTTTATGGCCGCCAAATATTTTTGTAGCTATGTGTTTATGGATCACGTCTTCTTTGTATGTAGCAGTTCCTGATTCTGCTAAGGAATTAAGAAAGGAGCTGAGATCCCACACCTGCATATGTCACAACATAATATTGTCAGTGAAAAGGTAGCAACCAAATTTTAGGTGGCATTTAACTTACAGATATGCAGTTAAGTGCATACAGAGCAGTAATAACTCAGCACAACACATTTTTTTTCCGTGGAAAGTTTTTGAAGGAAAAACAGAAAACAGCACCAAAAGAATGTAAGAATAGTAAATGAATATGACTTGCAAATTTAGCCATTAACATGAAATCTTGAAGAATGTTAACAATGTTGAATTTAGACATGTAACTCTATTGAAGCTGCAACTATGTCAAATTATTAATAGCAATATTGAGATCTCAAAAAAAATAATAATAATAGCAATATTTACTATTAGTTAGGCAAGCAATAACTCAATGGATAAACTGACAAGTTGCTGTCATTAAGGGACAAGCATGGAAGGGCATAGCAAGGTAATACTCGTAAATGGCAAACACCAAAAGCAACAATGATGAAGACTAAACACAAAATACAACAGACCTCAAAACAAGCAGCATAAAGTTTCATGTCTAGTTGATCAGTCTATGGAGCAAATTCTCCATCTAAAATATTCCAAGAAAATAGAGCTAAATAGTATAGCTGTATCCAAGTTACACCATCACCGTGCATACCATGTGCACCAATAAACAACAGTAACTAAAAGAGAATTTTCAGGACAAACGAATCACCTGAACATGACCTGTATCTCCCCATGTAGCACATATATGCGGTTTTTGAGTCATTGAACGTATCCGGTTTACACATCCTGGATGAGCCACCTTCTTTAGCTGGTGAAATCATACACAGCAAGAATGAGCATCACATAAGGTATAGAAATGAGCTTTCTGCATTATCCATCATTACTCTTGTGTCAAAATCTAGAGTTGTGTACTTGGAGAAGAGCATACATGTAAAATGGGCTTAACATCCTCATTGGTCTCTTCATCATCTTCATCACTACTGCTGTCACTATCCATATCATTGTCATCATCAACTGCTGAAGCTGGTATTGGTTCTCGCTTCTTCCCATTTATGTTGGAAAGCTTGAAAATGCCAATATAATTCCATGAAGCCTTCTCAGCCTGAAAAAAAAAATCTAATCATTAATCTAGAGAGAGACTACATACTAAAAATTGATCTGAAATGGAAAAATATTTGGTGGAAACAATAAAATTTATCTGGTAAACAGTAAACCTGAAACAATTTTAATTTATCTTAAGTGAAGAACTATTCCAGTACTTTGCTAAAAATATAGAGCGTCAATAGAAGTATTATCTAATGCCTAATGGAGCTGTGTATTTTAGAGGGGTGAAGAGAAAACGGAACCTGAGTTCCAGCAACGCCATATAATGTGTGCGGGAACTCTGATCGAATCAGCCCAAGTTGATCGCGCACAACATCAAAACTACATTGAAAGGAGAATGTTTGAGAAAAAATCATATCTTGACCTCAAATTATAACAATGAAAAGATGTTCCTTTCAGAAAAATTTTACCTCAAGCAAGGCCATCCAACGCCAAAACCTCTGAGGTAATTGTAAGCCTCGGGATCAAACTGGAGCTCCTCCCCCTCTTCTAGTGCATCTACACCTGGTTGCCACACCTGAAAGAAGCACTGGTTAAGTGTCTTTCGCACGAGATACAGACGACTGTCCGTGCCAAACATGATTCATCAAGATATCTATCTATAACTAAACAACACTTTTTACGATCAAGCAAGAACCTACAGAAAGCAGCAATTTTTATCTCATTAACTCACCTTAGCCGGTCCAGAAGCCACCGCAGGATTAGCCGACGACGAAGCTTCGCCTTTCTTCGATGCCTAAACAACAAAAAAAGAACACCAAAGAGACAAATTAGTCAATCAAAGCTCAAACTTGCAGCAAGAAAAAAAATCCAATCCAATAGAATTCGCAGTAGAATCCTATGCCTTGGCCGCCTTCTTCGATTTGGCCTTCTTGGCCTTCTTAATAGTTCGACCCATCAGCGAAGAATAGTATTACAGAACAATATTGAACAATAATTGTATGGTAGTGTTCGGCGGAATAAACGGCGGTGAGGTGGTCGGCGGGAACTGCCGGAGAGGCGGCGGGAGACAGGGGAGATTGGAAAGGGCGGCTGCAGTGGAAGCAGCCCCACCAGGGCGTCAAGTGTTCTCCACCCAAAGAGACGATACATGACTACATGAGAGGCATTCTCTTACGTGGGTTGGGCCGGCTTGCCAATAACAGAAGCCCAGCCCAGCACAGCCCAGAAAATTAAAATAACCGATTATAAGTGAAATAAAATTGCACGCCACTGCATACTATTTTATCCATTGATTTGATTGAACATGATGCAAATTTAGGAAAAATATTTTATATACTAATTAACTTTATTTTTAAATTAATATATAAAGATGTGTCATTTTATTATATTCAAATTTGGATATTTGTTGGCCCAAAACTGCATCTATAGTTTTAAACCAAATTTCGACACAGATTTAGATAGAACAAAAACTATAATTTAAATAGAAATTTGGTAACCAAATCCTATCAAAATATTTAGTTGTAATGTCTCAAAATTTGACTAAGAATCTAAATCTCTAACTCTAGACAAAATTGAGACTTTATTGAACTCAATTGGACTTGATTGAATTCGGATTCAAACACAACCAAGTCAATCCAAGTTAGGAACAAATAAATTTGGAAAGAGATCTGAATTTAGAAGAAAGAAAAGTGATCGTGTTCATATGAAAACAAAGAATTTGAATGAGAATGAAAAAAAATTGATCTCATGAAACTATAAATAAGAGATATTTCAACCATTGAAAACTCAAGTAAAAAATTCATGACAAATCATGTGCGAGGAAGAGAAGCCGTCGCCATTTGGAGCTGCCAGAGTCGTGTCGTCATCCACCGAAGTCGCGCCGAGCCAAACCACTGCCATCTCTTCTCTTGTCCGAATGTGTGTATTGTGTTTTGCTCCTGCGAGAAATATGAGAGTTATAGTAGTTTTAAGGGTCAAGGGCCTTTCTGTAATTATTTTATTTACAGTTTAGTCTCTGGAACAGCTTTAATTAGTTTCTAGGCTTTAGATATGTAGTTTGAAGTATATATCTGAACCATAAATCCCTAGCAAATCTTAAAATCTTAGATTGAAATGTTGTGTAATTTTATTTAATTATTTTCTGAATTTAGTGGTTATTTGTATGTTTTTTGGATGAAATCGTCAGATTCGCTGCCGAACGCCAGATCAACTTTCGAGGAAAAGTTTTCAAATTCAACAAACAATCTAAAGGCAAACTGTGCACATCACCCTTGATGCATATTTCACCTGTTATACATTATATTTTTTTATTATAATCTATTATTATTTTATACATTGAAATTACATGCGTTTTGGTGCAAAATAATTAAAGTATGTATAAATTGATTTAGTGACATTTACATGAGTAGTGGTTTGGATCTATGGTCAAGATTTGTTATTGAAATCTGTCGTGGAGATTTGTGGTCAAGATCTGTTGTAAGTTGATGTATGGTTGTTGTTGTAGAAGATTATAAAATTGTTTAAATTAATAGCAACTTGGTAAGTGTTCAATATTTGTTCCGTAATCGTCGTAGTTCTGGGATGGAACGCACTGAGTTCAGTAACCCTATAGCTATAGGTAATATAAGCTACATAGTTTTCTGATAGTTGTGGTAGAAGTTGAAGTAGTGGGGTTACGATTTACTACAATGGTTTATGCATAGTCAATGTGTACGCATGTTTGGGCGGGCTCTATATTCTGTTATACAACTAAAGGCTTTGTTTTCTTAATACCAATCATACATTATAAAAAGGTAAAAGGTTGCGTATGGTGTCGACTGTTGTGTCTAAGAGATAGTGTGGTATAGAACACCTCTACAGAATAAATTAAGTGTGAATATTTGCCAACAAGCATAATAGTCTCACCAATAGAAGTTTAAACTGTTTAAAATTAGTTTTTACATGCTTTTATAGTTTTACAAAATTTATGTGCATCTTTAGCGATAGAAACTTGACCCTTGTTTGCATTAATTGTTTATGAGTTGTTCCGTGTGCATAATTATATGTAAATAAATATATCTTGTCTTACTGAGTCTCAAAGACTCACAGCTATAGTTGTATGGTGGTGTATGTAGACACTTCAGAATTGTGCCAAGAGGTGGTATCAGATGATGGCAGTTTTCAAGACCACGCCTACGAAGGAGGGGATCTTTTCTCGGATGATACTTAGCATAAAGAGTATTGACGTTTAGTTTTTGGAATTTTATTTTTTTATTTTGAATTTTATTTTTTAAAATCTTATTTCAATAATTTATCTCAAATTTTTGTAACATATTTTTAAGTTTTGAATAAAGAGTTTCTTTATCCACCGTACCAATGCATATGTATTTTCACTCTACATCAAAATGTGCATGAATATGAACTCGAACATATTTAGAAGATGTTCAAATCTCTTAGACTCTTAATTCGAGACGTTACAGTAGTAAGATAATTTGAATATCTTAATTTGTATATATCATGGCTAAGAATATCTGCATGTGCCACTAAGAAAAATTTGGAACTTGCCCAATATTCATTTGGGACTGATTGATCCAAAAGGGACAGATAAGAGGAGTATAGACATGCAAACGAATAGCCACAACCAAATTAGTGAGAAATATTAAAGATACGGAAGTGTGAAAGCAGAAGAATCTCCTAATTAATGATAACTAAATATCTTCAATATAGATAGGATACATTTATTATTTTCTAAAATTTGTTTGTCCATTCATGCTGAAGCTTCCTCTTGTTTGGAAGAGCACAACGACAAGAGCAAGTTCTCCAAGAACATAAAAAAATTCTTATGCCAAATATTTTTCTGAGTCTCGACAATTTTCAATCAAGTACTTTTGTAAGATTATTTTATAATCTAAAATTATCTATATAATTATTAGATTAATTCTAATAATTATAGATTTAATATAATGGTTACTAGATTCAAAATATTAAAATAATAGATTTAGAATCTCTCTTTTCTTCTTTTATTTAAAGAAATGATTATGTGTGTGATATTGTACTTATGTGTGAAAAAAATGTTTGTATAGGAACATTCTCGTAATGTCGAGAGTTGCAATGCAACTATTAAATTGGTAGAAGAAAAAAATAATCTAATATAAACAATCATGTAAATAAATCTTTTCAAGAGAATATCAAGCACTATAAATAGTATAATACTATTCTTCATTTGATATAAAAAAGATATTTTTTTTAATTTTGTCACCATCAAATAGAATTTGAAGGAAAATATTGAGAGAAGAAATTAATTGGTGAAGATCAAAATTATCTAGGATAAAGGATCATGGATGAAGATATATAGACTTTAATTATTAAGATTGAATCATATAGTACTAAATGTTTTAGAATTAAAACTTCCACTTTCAACCTCATATTATTTTACCATCAGTTCTTCACTTTCTACATGTTTGTTATTATTTTAATTATTAGAAATAGTAAATAAATGAGGAAAGTTAGAATTTTTATGTCCTTGTTGCAAGATTGCATTTGTTAATGTTATGTCTTTGGGTGCAATTTTTGTAGAGCTAAACTAGGATGATTTTGGAATGAGTTCAAGGAAAGACAACTACAAATATGGGTCAAAGACACCATTGAATTATCGTGAATCAGAGCTAAGCGCAAATCATCATCCTACAATACTAGTTGCAGCATCTCAAAAAAGAAATGAGCAATCTGGGTCAAGGACTCAATCAAATATGATGCATTAACAGCTCGTAAAATTACTTTAGAGGATTATCATGAACCAAGGCCAAAGCCTGGTCATGATCACAGGCCACCTATTGCAGCATCTCAAGCAAGACCTTGAGTTCTATGGAACAAGTGATGATATAATATTTTATAAGCAAAAAAATGTTGCAATATTCCTATTGTTGTACTTTTAATATTACATCTTGATAAACAGTTTTTAACTTGAGAGCATTTATTCCTAGAGATATCCTTACACTGAGTGAGAAATGAGGATTTATCTCCAACTATCATATCAGTGTTATCATATTAGTTCTCTAATTGACACATAAATTTCTTTTACTTGACTTGTGGGTTAACTCATGAACATAAAAAAGTACACAAATCATCAGTCCATAATTCCTTATGATACGGTAAAAATAGAATAACATCTCATATACGTGTGTATGGCTACATGCACATATAAGAGCATCCACATGTTAATCCACACAAATTGTTCATGTCGTGATGACGCAATGCGTGAACCACGTACCTAGAACTGCCCCGCGCAAATCACAGAGAGTTCACCGGCGCTGCCGCGACGGCAGCCGAGCCCTTCTGCCAGAGGAACGGCGCGTCGGCGTTGGCGTCGCTGCAGTAGAGGCAGGGGTGCTGCTCGAAGCCTTGCTGCCGCAGCACCAGCTCCCGGTTGCTGAGTGGACCACAGGTGCGTCTCCAACGCGCTCTGTATCGCGTTGCTTAAGGCTCAGCACGCCTTGCTCCCGGCCGCCGCGTCGTCGTCGACCGCCACGTCCGCGGACGTCTTGTCCGTCTGGCACCAGTTCAGCAGAATGCCGTCGTCGGGGCGCTGCGGCGGCGGCTCGGAGGCGACAGCGTGGTGGAACTTGGCGCTAGCGTCGGCACCGAAGAGGGCGAGGAGGTGGACGGCGACGTGGTGGGATGCGACGCCCGAGGCGCCGGAGAGGTGGGCGAGGAGCGCGTTGTAGGGGAGGAACCGGGCGACGCGTGCCGGCGTGGGAGGTTGGCGTTGTTTGGTTGGTACGTAGAGGAGGGACGGGCCAATCTGCTCCTATCGTGATCGATGAGACCGCCGCTGTGGCACTAATCGGAGACCATGGTGAAGCTCGTGCCCTGCGGCAGCCGGTCCACCAGCCGCCGGAAGTACACGTCCGTGATGAGGTTGAAGTCACAGGGCACAATGGCCTCGTCGTGCACGTTGTGCCCGTGGTGCGGCTTCAACGGCGGGATGAGCGTGCCGTGCACGCTATAATGGAAGAAGAGCACGTCCCCGATCGCCGCGCGGCCGACCATGTCAGCCAGCGCCCGCTTGATGTTGACTCCGGTCGGGAGCACGGCCGCGCCCCGCTCGTCCGTGAGCACGGTGATATCCTCCGGCCGAAGCCGAAGCAGTTGATGATGGCGTGGAGCATGGCGGCGACGTCGTTGATGCAGCCGCGCAGCTCGTTGGGCGTGCCTGCGTAGTTGCAGCCTTCCAAGGTGGCCAACTTCTTTCCCTCCATGTATGTTCTTGCAATCTCTCTCTATCGGAAGTTTTATGCTTTCTCCGTCTTTTTTTACTTGAATATTAATTGTAATAACTAGATTAAAATTATAAAAGAACCATTGTACGAAAATAAATTTCATGATAATCATATGATGAATTTTAATATTTTTTATATTAATAATTAAATTTTAAATAATTTGACTTACACATATACCAAATAACATGTAAAAAAAGATAGTCAAGTGTGTGTTTAGATAAGCATATATGAGCTTTTAATTCATGTACATTTATGAAGTGATATTGTATAGACGATGGTTAGTTTATGGTGGCACGTAAGGCACAAATCTAGTACTAAGCTTGTATTCATCTTATTATACATGTGTAGCTACGGAGCAATTATATGAAAAAGATTTCACAAGTGAATGTTGTTTAATTTGAATCTATCGTACATCCTTCTTAAAAAATTATCACCATTCATGCCCACTTAAATGCTAAAATTATTTACCATAAACAGTTTATATAAAAGACATACACAAAAAGACGTTTACTGCTTAAGCGGCGTCATTTTTATTTCTTATGTGACCGCAATTATTTTTTCTGTGACCAAATGCATGTAGATACATCACCATTTAGGCATGCAAGTACAAGCTGTCGATTGGAGCTTTTCATATCCTAGAGAATTAATACTGGATACATGTGTGTGTGTCTGTGGCAGGTTGCTTTCTAATGGAACTGGCTTTGCGTGCAAGAAATGGAATTTTATCTCAAATGGTCTTGCTGGCCTTCAAGTGTGTCCATGAGATTTCTTTACCTGCACATCTCAAGAACTTTGCATTAACGCATACTTTTGGAACGTGCAAGGGCTAGCTTAAGCAATTCGGGTTAATTAGCTGAATCTAGTGATCAAAACAGCATGGAGCAGTCCATTGCTTCCGGCTAATGATGGAACATGAAAATTACCATGGTCAAATAATAAACGATGAATCATGGGATCAAATTTCAGTTTATATATGGCTTATATAATAAAAATATGTGTGCCATGTATCTGAGCAATTATGTGATTGGTATCGATGTAATTTTAAATTTTTACTAACATAACAAATATCATAATAAAAGTAATTTGAATTAAAAAATATAAAACTGTAGTATCAAGAACTATTGAAAGTAGAAACAACTCATGTAACATATTGTATTACATCTATCTATCAGATGATTTTGATGACTCCGATTCTTATATACATATATATATGGATTTAATACGTCATAATATGTCGGTTGGATTATATATTTCAGTTCGGCTAAATCGGTTTTAAAACTTCAAACCGAAAACCATATTTCGGTTGAAAAATTTCTTAAAACTGATGGACTAACACATGGCTCGCCTGTTTAAGTCCCATGTCCGAATCCACGATTCTTTTGGGATAAGCATTCATAATTACCTTTTAAAAAAATTAGTATTTTTTTTTAATTTTTAAGATATTTAAAATACTCAAGAAGATATATGCAATAGTCTCCTCCAGAGGAGCTACTTCTATAAATGCCTATACATGATATATCATAATTCAATGGATTGCTCTTATATATTGCAACAATATGGTGTTAGATGGACCAAATAATAATATGGGTGCAAGTGAAACAACCCATTTTCTTTTTTTTTTATTGATAAGGGAATAGTTTGATCCTTAAAATTATTTCGAACAATCCATAAAATTTGATGTAATAGATCCTATAAACAAGTACTTAAAGGTTAATTCTCATAGTATTAATTAGTGCTAAAGTATTTTAATTTAATTATAGTTTAATGGGTGCAAAAGTAGGGAACAAAGTGATGGACACAAATATGTGGCACCCTCTTGAAAGGGCTTGATGGGTATTTTTGCCAGCTCAGTAAGCTTAGCAGCATGCTTTCTCTCCTTGTCGCAAGAATAAGACCCTGTTGGTTACTTGGTTACATAGTTTTTTTTTTTCAGAGTTTCATCCAATCTTATAGTTTTAAAAGAAATTGTGATATTAAAAATCAAAGAAGTGTTTGATTTTAAAATATTTTATGATTTTTGACATCATATTTTCTTTAAAATCATAATTTTTTCTCAATTTTGTAAACATTGATTTGGTCTAAAATTTGGTGCAAAACTTTGATCACAGGTGTGCACCCACACCTAGGCTCGTCGGCAGCTCTTTAACGAAGTACCGGTGGTCGAAGGTCAAATAGAGAAGTAGCCTGACAAGTCGCCGGTGCCGGACCCGAAGCCGGAGGTCAGCGAAGGAGGTGTGGGCGAAGAGGATCTGCTCGCAGAGGTCAAGGAGGCGGCGGCGGGCGGAGAGAATATGCTCGCGGAGGTCAAAGAGGCGAGTAAGGAGGTCATGGAGAGGATCTACCTCGTTGTTGGCCGTCGTTCTAACACCGGCAAACGATAACCAAGCCATGGTCGAGCTTCCTACTACTCCTACTAAGTTCGTCTAACTGGTGACCACCTCATCGACCCAATTTAGGTGAAAATCCATCACCAGCACGCTGTTTTCCTTCGCGGTAGCCATGACACCTGAGCCGCCCATCAGACCACCAAAACAGTTAAAAAATTCCGAAACTTTCTTTCTAATCGATATCTTCTGGCCTCAGAAACTTTTCTTCTCAGTTGGATCTTGAAGCCTTTACCGTGATCGTCATCACCAGCGAGCCCTCGCACCGCCAAAAAACGAGCTTTCGTTGCCAGCCCCACACAGTGTGCCGTAGTTCAAATTAATTGCACTTATTAGACCTTCTGAAATCCCTCTTACTCCCCACGAAGCGCCGCCACCTCCGACAAAACCTCGCTGGAGTTTATCGCGCTTTTCCTTTAGTCATCGCCTGATAATTTGAGGACCAATTTGAGCACCAAAATCAAATTGACGCGGATTACACCAAATTAGGACTCTAAAGTGTCAACCGGAGTTGTTTCTCATTGGTGAGCCTCGCCGGATAGATTCAGAGATGATGGCACACAACCAATTAGTCGATTTTTAGTGGTATTTCTCAAATTCCTGATTTCTCTAGTGGCATGGACTAAACTCCCCTTTGAACAAACTATAGCTTTTCAAATATTGTGTCGTATTGTATAAAATTGTTGAATATAATTTGTCTACCGTATAATTATTTGAATAAAATATTATACTAAAAACTATGATACCTAAACACCTATAAAATTATAATACTATAAAATACTATGATATTGATTATATGAAAATTTTAAAATCTTGAATTTAAAATATTGTGATTTTCAAATAATTCAAAACAGGGCCTAATCTTTGTTGGAAACAATTGTGGGTGAAGAAGAGAGAGATTATGTTTATTGGCACGATCCAACGGCCTCCCGTCCCACCTGTCTCCCCCCAGTTCAGGCGGTCGAATCGCCGCTGTGGCCTCTTCCACCGGCCTAAGTCCCCTCAGTTAGGACGGAAGGTCAAGAAGTGGTGAGCGGACGCCCTTCTCTGGTTTCTTCAACAACCGTGGGAGCCCTCTCCGTCGTCCACGATTTCTTCCTCCTCTTGCTGTTGGCCTCGATGGTGTCGCACTTTGGCCCAATATTTTGTTCCCTGTAGTGCTCAGCCTACTCCACGACATGCACGCGAGGCATTGTTCAATCCAGTCAAGCCACAAAGCTTTGCTTTCTTGGTTTTGGGTGAAAAAAAAAACAACTTTTTCTTGGTGGTGGTGGTACTACAGGTTGCACTGAGTAGACGCTTTCTCGAACTGCTGATGAGCAGAAGAATGGGTATTGATCTCATATCTATTCTTAATGTTGCTGTTGTTTTCTATGTGTTAATGTACTTATCTCTCTTTATTTTTGACAGCTTTGTTAATATACTTGTTGCTAACAATTGAAACCTCATAATATATCTTTCATTTAATATCAAGAAACTTATACACTCTTCGTTCAGCTTTGCTTATCTGACGTTCCTACCGTCGCAGATACTGTCGATGATGCAGGACCTACATCTCTTCGGTGAGTGCAAATTCATTGCTGAGTTTGCATGTTAAGTCTTATCAAATTTGCAAAATGCTAATTCTTTTCGTGCTTGTTGAGCGATTCCTGTTTTGATGCGACATTCAATGTTTTTTTTAGAAAATCCATTATCCAGCAACTCACCAGATAACAGGGGTTTTAAAATTAGTCATAAAGAAGTTTAGTTACAAATAGGAGGGTAACAGCAGATCCGAAGATGCTGCTGTAGCCTAGAAACCATCTAGGCTTACAACTTCAAAATGCGACATTGAATGTTACGATGATAGATGTCTGTTGAGTTCTGTATTTTTTTTTTCTGAATTAGAATATTCTCTTCTGTTCCCAAGTTAAATAATTTGGCTGGGTTGTTGTGTGTTGCAAGCAGGTATCAGTGCCTTAGGACTAGAAGTAGTCAAGCCAGTTATTGAGTGGACCAAGCACCGGTAGGCTGTAGATGCCTGGTATCCAGTGCTGCGGCGGGCGGTGATCACCGGTAAGACAAGAGGATTCTTCACATGTAAAGTTTTCCTTGCAAGTACTATTTTTTATGGTAATACTCATGTATAGTTCTTCACATTTTAAAATTGCAAATCTTCATAATTTTATACATGTGGGTCTTCACATTTTCTAAATTCAGTAATTCATGAAGTTCCTGTTTTAAAACAGAACAGTAGAAGATATTTACTAAATCACAAATATTACTATTTACAGCCTTACTTTTTGCCCACCAAAAAACACAAGTAACTGGTAAACATGTCAATGTTCAGACATAATGGCAAAACCCTTCACACTAAAGCACATAAAATTCTTTTATCTGTTTTTCTCTTGGAGGGCATCATTAATTTTTGGTATTACATAAATTCTATCGCCCTAGAAGGTCATTTGAATCAGCATCTAGCAAGTTCTACCTTTAGAATATATTTAGTGTTGCGGGCCTGTCTGCCATTATTCCATTACTGGGGCTTTAACAACTACTTCTAATCATACTGTTCTGGTACTGCCAGGAATGGCTTGAAGGTTAGCACAAGCCCAGCGAGCTCAACCAAATTTAGAATAAGGAACACCATTTGATCCCCTGCACACAAGAATTTTAATTTAATGAACCAAATCTATCATTAACATTTACCAGCATGCATGCTGATATTGCAGTTGCCTAATCAAGACTAAAATATCAACAAAAAACACATGCCTGCTAAAAAGAATATTGTAATTTAGAGAACAATGACATACCTGGAAAGAAGGTAGCAGTTTGCCGCTTTTGGGCCCATGAGAACCTACATTAATAAACTCTTGAATAATGTATGTAATATATACGGACACCATTTGCACATGAAATCTACTACCAGCTTGTGGCATCAAAACAATGTATACAACATTCACACATGAGAATTAATGTTACAATCTTGCATCAACATTTCTCATTTAATTCTAATTGTGAATTGACCAAGTCATCATGCATAGCTTTTGCACTGTCCATATTTACTAAATCTTAGTGCTTTAAGAATACTATCCACTGGGTAGGCATCAAATATTATAAAATATCTAGAAGTCCACACATTAATTTTGGTTCAAACAAAATTGGGATGAACAACTAAGAAACTCACAATGCACCTGCTCCTGCTGGAGCAATAGCCTTGAAGAAGGACATTGCTGTCGTGGAAATGCCATTTGCAGCACCTCTTTGGCTTTGTGGCTGTTATTTTGGAGCAAATTGAATTAGCTAACCTCAGTTGCATTTGATAATAGAGAAGCATGATCAAGTAAATTGACTTGATACTTGCCACAGCATAATTTTGCAGAAGGGAAGTACCCGTTATGATTGTTATCTGGTCAAATTTGTCATAGTGTAATGTTAGAAAGAATGAATAGAAACATAACATAATTTTAATCATAGTTTTCCTTGATCAAGGTATATTCTGTAGTAACTTTGAAGCAACCAAAAGATTAGCTATAGTTGGTAGAAAAAAATTATAAATAAGGAGATCAAGTTTCGCCAACTTACAGAAAGAACACTTTTTATGATGGTAGCAAGATAAAGAGCAACCCCAAGTCTAAACCCTGATAGGTGTGTCATGAAGGGATATGCAGCAAGAATTGGTATGGATAGAGCCTGCAACTTAAAGTTATTAGCATAAAAACATGGTTGGATAAGAAAGACGTGTGAAATTTTTAAGAAGAAAATTCATGTACTCACAGATGCAGCACGAGATGAATTGACAGATCCAAGAAATTTATGAACCGACTGATAAATGAAGAGCTGATACGCAAGAAGACCAGCACCTAGCATGAATTGAAGTTACAGCAAAGGATTTAGGCACTGATGAACTACAGCAAGAACCTATAATGGATCAAAATGGACAATATGTAGTACAGATAGGTGAATTTTTTTTATTTAATTATATCACACCATTATAAAGCATGTTGTAGAATTATGTACATCTTATAAGAAATTTTGATATTGTGGTGTGATAGTTTAGTGCTCAAGAACGGTATCTGTGATAGTTAGTATGAGAAGCATTTCCTTAGCATTTTAGAGTAGCCAAACTTGAGAGTAGATGATTTAAATATTCTTCTACAATGTCCAAATGGTCCTAAGAAGCTATATAAGTTAAAGCATAGTGAGCTTATACCTGCAACCGCAAGAACTTGGCCAACATCTTTGGATGAAAAACTAAGTCCACCGTACGCTTTGTCACTTATAGCCCACAAGGAAAATATCTGATATAAAGAAAGAAAATAAACAGTTCTGCACCGGAATTTAATTCCACAAGTAATATAAACCCAACATGCAAAAGTTTGTGTGGTAGTTTGAGGTTATATGAAAAGAACTTGTAAATATTTTACATACTAATGCATGTGTTACCAAATACTGGCATGCTTAGCTAGAAAAGGAGTATGGGCCCATTTGGATGTCTTGCCCTACTAGGACAAAAGCTTTCCATCCTTGTTGGGTAAGGTCAGCTGTTTAGTATGGCCTTAAAAAGTTAACCTTTTGAGGCAAACTAGCCTAGCTGAGTGAGTAAATCCTTGCCTGAGTAGTGTTGGGGAAGTTGGGAGATTCACATGATTTCCATATATTAACTAACTTTGAAATCACCTTTTTCATTATATTACAGTGGAACTTGCCCTGATTGGTATTGCACTGTTAATAACACCTTCAAAAGCTAGTTTTCATGGGAAGCAAGCACCATTCTACTGAAGCTTGCTGACATCCTCAAATACAAACACTACTGAAGCTAGGGCTAAGTTGGGCAAAAGACATATAGCCCATACATTTCAAAATATTTATTTGGAAAAATTAGCACTATAGCATTTCAAAAGTGTCATTTTAGCAAATACCACTAACAGCGATACTGACAAATGGGGCCTGGGCTGACATGTAGACATTGGTATTTTTCTAAATACCCAATTTTTTCTGTGATATGGGCTAATTCTCCTTTATTTGTTTATAGACCTATGAAGTACTAATGAGAATATTGATGGTCAAGTAAAGGAGGATCTGTTGATAGACTGATATAAGTGTTGGTGCTGTTTGTCAATAGAAATTTTTTTTATTCAAAACAATAAACACAAGTTTCCATACACAAGAAAAACTTGTGGGTCTAGCTGAAAGACGAAAAAGGAAAAAAACTAGTACCTGTAGGCTACAGTGTAGTACAAAGAAGAGCTATTTCTGGCCCAAAAAAAAAAACATCCAAAGTGTACAAAATAGCTAATTCCATTGATGCAAGTTAATAAATCTCTTTCACATAAGTACCAGAGATTATTTTTCTCATGGTGGTAATATGATGCTAGGACATCTAAAAGTTCTATGCCATTTTTGTAGTCTTTTAAGGGGCAATTGCATAATATCAAAATTGTTACCTCACTGTATGCTGTATCATGAAGGGTGAAAACACAGTATGTGATGATAGAAGACATCAATGGCCAATTCTTGTATAGGCTCTTGTTTGGATGCAGATCTTCTCTTGGTAGATTTCTTGAAGCTTCGACTATTTCTATTTCCCTTTCCAAAGTTTTATGCATATGTAGTGTCTCCTAGTAACAATGTTGTAAAATGAGATTTTCTTTTGTTGCATATCTTAAGAATTTAATCTTACCCAAAAGCTAGATTTTAGTAAGTAAACAACACTTACTAGTGAGCAATAGTAGTGTAGCACTTGAATTTTATAATTAAAACAATTTAACTCATTCATGGTTCTTCATTAAATTTTTATTTTTGTATTTTCTTCTAAACATAAAATAGATAGCATGAAAACTGAAGAAACCAATTCATTTAAATTCAAGAGAAACCATTAGCAAAACAAATAAGGATAGAAATATTACATACCGGTAGCCATATGCAGCTTATGAGAACAACAACAGCAAAAAGTGAAATACAGAGGCATGGCAAGAAATATGGGAACCTAAAAAAAATGCAGTTATTAGAGTAAATTAAATGAACTTATCTAGTTGACTTTGAATAAAACTTAATTTAGGTTCATAATAGTTTACCTCCCAAAGATTGAATTGTTTGAAAATAAGCGTGGATATTGCTCGGCAGGCTGACAGACAAAAAGTGAACAAATATAAGTGCCAAAAACAATTATAATTTTTCAAATAAAAATGTTCTAATAAAATGATTACTTGTGCAAAATAACCTCCAACGGCTGGACCAACAACAAGACCTATGCCCCAAGCTGAGCTCACCTATTCAATTAATTGGCTAGATCAACTTTAGTAATGATAAATGAAAATGGTTGTCATGTAGATAACATGTACATAAAGTTAAAATATAATGTTTATTCATTTACCATTGATAATCCTAGAGCTTGATGTTCAGGTCGACAAACTTCAATTGAATAAGCCTGTGAAAATTGAGAAATATAGTGTAAATATACTTCTATAACATGAAGATTTTAGTTGCTATAGCATTATTTTTGTGTAATTATACATCTTCGAGTACCTTTATTGGCGCGAGCATGCCATTTAGAGCACCGAGAATCATTCTTGTAGTAATTGCCATCCAATACTTTGTACTTAGTCCAAATAGAGTGTTAAATATGATCCTAAAAATAGATTACCAAAGCTATATAAAAATTGCCATGTAAAAGTGGTTGTGTTTTAATGCAATAAGAAATTTTAATTTCCCAGCTCACACTTTTGAAAAATAGAAGCTTACTCACACTGAGAAAATGGAAAATGCAATAATAGGTTTTCTCCCAATACGATCCGCCACTGCACCCCAAAAGATTGAGGCAAAACATCTACCAACCATGTATGATGCACCTGTATGCAGTATACACTGTTATATCACATATTTTAATTGTGAATTGACATATTTGTTGAACAAAAAGAGAGTTACAAGCATTTGGATTTTCTTATATTTCAATGACTCAATGAGCCATAACTTTCTTACCAAGAAAACCGGCATATAATCCAATATCTTCTTCGTTTTTTGCAACATGCAAGTCTCTTATCTATTATGAAGAAAGTCCAAAGTGAGATTATATATGACGAGAAATATTAAATAAGAACCCTAAAACTGAAAATGTGAATTTACATTAATCAACAAAAAAAAAATAATTACCCACATTTGGAAATCCTTTGGAATGTTTGTAATGAATTTTGATAAAATTTCGTACTCTTAAGTCTTGACACCATGCTAATATGATATAGCATTCATTTTGAACTTCTAACAATAAGCTAAACTAGCATTAAGCTGATCCAGGTGCTCTGAAGTTGAAGCATCCCATGGAGATAGTTTCTATATTCTAGCTCCAGTAGTTATCTAACACAGTCTCTAGCAATTTGTCTTCTTTCATAATACACATGAGTTATTTTTAGGCTGTTGTCATCACTGGTGTTTGACATTTTGCACTTGATACATCAATTCCCGTAGGGAGGAGCCACTGCTTGCATATTTTTGTGAGGTTTCTTTCAGCAGAGAAGTTCCAAAGAGTACCACAAACAAGTACGTTTTCGGAGCCTGGAGATATGCATTGATTGGAGGAATAACCAGTTGCATTTTATATTGCCAGTGTTTACTCCATTTTGTGGCTAAGGAGAAGTGTGCTAATTGACTAATCTGACTTGCATGAATCATGTTGTCCGCTTTGTTTTTCAGTAGAAGTTGGCACTATAGACAGTGTTGGAGTACGTGTGCTGCATAGTTGACTACCATGTCCTATTGGAGTTAAAAGCGACTGATTGTTATACATAGTTGTAAAGTATTACAGTATACTTCAATTAGATATTACAAATGGTAGTGCAAAGCACCGCCAAAGTGGATCACTTAAGTTGTCTCGTACATTATAAGATAATGTATCAAATGCTTAATGTTGGTTATGTTCGCAAATTGTTTTAATTAAATGTTGTGTCATCCAGTGACTGTAATGTCAGTTGATGATTGTTAGCTCAACCAGTGAAGGTCCTGCAAATAGCATCCAAAAGAAAAAAGATGAAAGATATGGCAATAAATTAAGGTGATGAGATTAACTTACCATGAAGTATAGGAAGGGGAACAATGATGATATTGGTAAAGCTGAAAAGCACATATGTATCTTCCATCATTAGATATACTTTATCTGAATTATCACAAATGTTAAGAACAAAATATCTACATGATTCAAAAGGCATAAAAAACAAGAAACCAAAGAATGACCATAAGTACAGATATATGTAGTGTAGGATGCATCAATCACACGTACAAGAGGCCAGGGTGGTGATGCCAACAAAGAAGAACTCCTTGTACGGAATGCCGGTGTTGCTCTCCTTCTTCCTCTCCATGGCGCAGCCGGGGCAGCCGTCGTAGTACAGTGCCCTCACCGGCGATGGTGGCGCCTCCTCACCCATTAATTACTCCAAATTAAAGTACGAGATTTAATTACACGCTGTGATTAAAAAAACACTAGGAGGGCTTGTTTAATTGACAAAAGGCTAATGAGATGCCGATTAAACAAGAGATGCATGTGATGGTAATATATAGACATCCGTTTACTCGGTTGCAGTAGTGGGCAGCAAAAGGCTTGCCGTTTCAGTAAGGACTCATGCTTGCGTATGAAAATAATATTTGTTTAAGTACCTGAGAAAGGAAACTAAAGGTGGATGATAGAGATCAGGGATGGCGCGAGTGCTGATGCATGCATGTAGTGATAGGGTAAGCTAAGTACGTACTAAATGGCATCCGCATCACCTAGGGACTGCAACAGTGCAACTCATCACGCATACTCCCAGCTACAAGATGACAACGTGAAGTGTGCCGCTCGCCCGTCCAAGAGTAAGAGCCCAGGTGCTTCTTGGAACTTTGCGTCGCATCCTCGTCTATATGCTTAGGTTCCTTTGAACTTTGTCTAGAATCTTGAGAATTCTAACCTGATTAATCGTCTCTGAAATTTACTTGATTTAATAGTAATAGACTAATCAAGTATGCTTGATTTCTCAAAGTGTTTGATTTTGAATGTCTGAGACTTCAAAACATCTGTAAGTAAAGTTTTAGGTGTGCATCACTTGTTTAGATTTAAATCATAGAATCTCCAAACAAATTTTCGAAAGATTCAAAATTATATATTTTCAGTACACCAAACAGTCTCTTTTTCATGCAAACCAACACCTATATACTACATTTGTGAAAGGTTTGGATTTGTGGGCACGTAGGCAGTTGTAGTCGTAAGTGGTCCAACGAACCACCTGGTCTCGATACTAACAATTGGATTTGGGAAAAAGGTTTTAGTTCATTCATCAACAAAGATATGTATCTCCCTTGCCCTTTTTTACAGTTAACATATCATATTCTTTGCCTACTTACATGTATATCTACCTTCTTCTTATCTCTCAACACTTCTCTTCAAGATGGATGAAAAATATAAATTAATCTTATTTTGTTACAAAGTTTAGACAACACTATGAAATTAAGACCCTTTGTAAGACAACCCACCACTTGGTCTCTAGAACAAACAAACTCAAACTTCAATACCCCATTCTCTAGCTTCTCCTTGATGAAAAACTGATCAATCTTAATATGTTTAGTCCTATCATGTTGAATGGAATTGTTAGCAATATTGAGAGCTGATTGGTTGTCACATATAAGTTTCAACAGATTGCGCTGATCCGTCTTCAACTCTTCCAAGAATGTCTTCAACTAAAGTAGTTCAGACACCCCTAAAACCATGACTCTGTACTTAACTTCAGCTGTGGATCTTGCCATAACTGATTGCTTCTTGCTCCTACAGGAGACCAAGTTTCCGCCTACAAAGATACAGTAGCTAGGGGTTGATCTTCTGTCATTAGCACAACTCGCCTAGTCTACGTCACTATAGGCTTCAATGTCTAAGTGATCATGACATTGGAACAACAACTCTTTCCCAGAAGTTCTTTTCAAATACCTTAGAATATGATAGACAACATCCATATGCCCTTTCTTAGGATCATGCATGTAGCGGCTCACCACGCTGACAACGAATGAGATATCAAGACGAGTATTACCTTGATATATTAAGCGGCCCACTAATCGCTGATACCTCTCACAGTCCACTGGTTCTCCTTCTTCCGCGCATAGCTTGTATCTCTAATCAAGAGGAGTAACAGTGGGTCAACATCCTAATATACCAGTCTCCTCAAGTAGATCCATAACGTACTTTCTTTGAGAAAGAATGATTCTTTTGTAGCCATAAGTGACCTCAAATCCCAGAAAGTACTTCAGCTGTCCTAGATCCTTCACCTCAAATTCCTTTCATAACCTTTTCTTCAAGTGAGTAATTTCCTCCTCATCATTCTCAGTGATGATTATGTCATCTGCATACACAGTAAGCATCATAACTTGTGAGCTTCTGCGCTGAAAGAATACAGTATGATCAGCATTGATCAGCTAATATCCCATCTTTACCACTGTTCTTCTAAAGCGATCAAACCATGCCTGGAGAGACTGTTTCAGCCCATAGAGAGACTTCCTTAACTTTCACACCTTCCCAGCCGTTTGCTTTGTATCAAAACCCAGTGGAACTTCCATATAGACTTCCTCCCATAGGTCGCCGTGAAGAAATGCATTCTTCACATCCATCTGGTGTATTTTCCATCCTTCATTCACAGCAAGTGAAATCAGAATCCTCATTATGTTTATCTTGGCTATTGGTGCAAAACTCTTGTCATATATAGTCGATTCCATAGATTTGACCATAGCCTTTGGCAGCCAGTCTTGCTTTGTAACGCTTGACATTCCCTTCTTGTGTTTGCTTCACAATGAACACATATATGCACCCAATAGCTTTCTTCCCTATTGGTAGTGGTACAAACTCCCAGGTATCATTTTTATCAAGAGCACCGAGTTCTTCCAGCATAGCTGCTTTCTACCTCGGGTCTTCCTTAGCAACTTGTCAACACCTGAGAACAGAAACAGAATGCAGGGATACCACAAAGGCTTTATGTGCAGGTGAGATGTTGGAGTATAAGATAATGTCATGTTCAAAATCAAGACGATTATGGAGATTCCCTGCATTTCTATGAGAAGTCCTTCTTAATGAAATAAGAGATGCACAAGGAGGGATCATACCACTGTAATAAGAAGGATTCTCAGTAGGCAACGAAGGTGCTTCAGGAGTCAAGGTAGGTAGAGGCTCGAGACTTAGACTTGGCACAGAAGATTAAGAGACAATGGTACCAGCAAACCTTATTTTTCTCCCTTCTCCTGTACACAATCAACTATCTCTCCCTCTATAAGGACCCCCAGTAAACTCCCCCTCAATAACATGTGCCTCCTCATCCTCATCCTCATTATCATCATCCTGTAACTCCACAACGGGTGTTGTTGAAATCAGGCACAAAACGGGTGTGGTCGAAATCAGGCACGGAATAGACCCTACAATCAGCTCCGTACTTCTCCTCTCCCCCTCTCGACTATCACCACCTGTGATGAGAGAGCTATGATCTGTGGGTGATGAAGTGCTATAGTAGAGTTCTCATTCCCTGAATGTTACGTCCATACTCACATGGACCTTCTTCTCCACTGGGTTTCAACAAACATATCCTTTCTGAATCAGAGAATATCTCACAAACATATATTTCACAGCATGAGGATCAAACTTCCCAACTCCAGGTCTATTGTCCTTCACAAAGCAAACACAACCAAAGACTTTCAATGGAACGATATATTCATTCTTCCCATGCAACAATTCATATGGAGTCTTCCAGTCTAGAATTCGTGAGAGCATTCTATTAATCATATAGGCAATAGTTAAAATTGCATAACTCCACAGATTTTTGGGAACATTCACTTCCATCATCATGCATTGAACCACCTCCAATCACATTTATAATTATTTATATATAGATATACAAACAATTAGAAAACATATGAATGATATAAAAATGCATGCCATACTTCATAATTTATTGTTAAAATAAAATAAATTACATTAACCTACTAATTAAGTGTCTAACAAGTATATGCACGAAACCTAATACAACTCCTCCAAAACCATACAAACCACACAAAATTCTCTCTAATACTCCACTTTATCTCCACTCTTAGATCTTTCCGCCTCCCATCTCATCCATCTATTTTACCTAACATGATAACCACTCACCTTCACATCTATTCATCTCCACCCTCCACTCCCACTTATATCTCCACACCTATCCATTCCTCTTATTAAACTAAGCTATTAATTTTCACTAAAAACCACAACAATTCATAAAGCATCTTGCAATCCTAACCATCCATGTAACTTTGCATCTTACCCTTCATCTATCCTAGATCTAATAATAATCACAATCAAATCCCACATCCATAAGAAAACCCTAACCTCCATGCATCTTCTTCTTCTTCCCCGAGTCACCATGCCATCCTCTCCTCTCTCTCTCTCTCTCTCTCTCTCTCTAAAATCCATGGCATGGTGTTATGGTTCTAACTCCTCTAGGACACCAAGTCCACAAAACAAGTCCAAAATACATAGTACTAGATAGCTAACTGGGCTCAAAACCAGATAAACAAAAGGCACACCTCCTTTAATATATGCCCAGCCCAATCAGTCTGCAGGGCCCAAAAGAACCATCCATATATATATAAACACTATTCTACACCCACCCCTAGAATAGCTATTTTATATCCAGTCTAGAAACTGTCTGATCTAACTTATTAGATCAAATTACAACCGTTGGATAGAGATAATGGTTACCCTCTGTTTAAAGGAATTTAACATCATTTTATTCCATAACAACAGTAAATATTTGAAATATTTTCTTATTATTGATTGATATCTGCACCAACTGCCTCTTCATCTTCCCCATTAGACCACTATGCTCCCACGTCTTGTTCATGTCCAGTAAATTTGTATTATACGACTAGTAAATTTACTGAGAAAAATCTATAATATATATTTATAGTATACGACCAGTAAATTAATACTACAAGACTAATAATTTACTGGTCATATACTATATATTTATTGGTCCGTCCAGTAAATTTGTAGTATACGACTAGTAAATTTATATTATACGATCAGTTAATTTACTGACAAAAATCCATAGTATATGACCAATAAATTGTAGTTGATTGGACCAGTAAATCTATAGTATATGACCAGAAATTTATCATTACAACATGTAAATAGAAAGACGTGGTATCTAATAAAACACTAAAGTGAAACTAATATGATAGTAAATGTATCATTATGACCAACAAATCCATGTGACTGAAGATATTTCGATTATATGTCGACAATGTAAATCGTGGATAGTAAAGTAATATGAAAACGACCATTAAATTTATAGTATATGACAAGTAATTTTCATTACAACATGTAAACAGAAAGACGTGATATCTAATAAGACAGTGAAATGAAACTAATATGACAGTAAATGTATATATACAACTAGTAAATCCATGTGACTAAAAATATTTTATTTATATATCGACCAGTGCAGATTGTGAACAATAAAGTGACAGTAATATGATAATAAACTAATATGATTTTGGTTCTTATTTTTTAAGCGGTTCCTATTTTTTAGGGATAATGGGGCGGTTCAATCAATTTACTATCATTTATGTTAGTTACTGCCGTCAATAAAATTCTAATCTCAATGTATGATCCAGCGATACATAAGATGGGTATAAAATAGCTATTCTAGGGATGGTACTACAGATTTATTAGTTGTATAATATAAATTTACTAGTCGTATACTACAGATTTATTGGACGGATCAGTACATGTATAGTATATGACTAGTAAATTTACTAGTCGCATACTATAAATTTACTGATCGTATACTATAGATATATATGATAGATTTTTATTAATAAATCTACTGGTCGTGTAGTATAAATTTACTAGTCATATACTATAGATATATACTATAGATTTTTAGCAGTAAATTTACTGCTCGTGTAGTATAAATTTACTAGTCGTGTACTATAAATATATATATATTATAGATTTTTGTCAGTAAATTTACTAAATGTGAACAAGACGTGGGAGCGTAGTGGTCTAGTGGAGAAGATGAAGAGGCGGTTGGTGCGGATATCGATCACTAAAAAGAAAATATTTCAAATATTTACTGCCATTATGGAATAAAACGATGTTAAATTCCTTTAAACAGAGGGTAACTGCTATCACTATCCAACGGTTGTAATTTGATCTAGTAAGTTAGATCGTACAGTTCCTAAGCTGAGTATAGAATAACTATTCTAAACTAGGTGTAGAATAGTGTTTATATATATTAGAGAGAGAGAGAGAGAGAGAGAGAGAGAGAGATAGATTGTAACGTTGGTTAGTTTAAATGTGTAATTATGGCCAACAAAATGTCACTGGATTAAATATTGGAAAATCTACAAGTAGTCGGCAAAATATGTATTTGGTGCGAATCAAAATCTATTATTTAACCAAAACAGTACTGAATTTATGGTATTATTGTTGATGATTAATTTTTATCAAGATAAATTTTGACATTGTTAACACAATTTGACTCTCATTTGCTAATATTAATATTGGACTAGCCAATAGACTAACTAAGATTGATTATTTTTTTATTCTATCAATAGTCAAATGTGTGACAAATAATTTATTTATTACACTTTGGCTACTGAATTTGATCATAACAACTATGTGAGTTGACTATCAAATCAAGCATATCCTTGTTTCGCCGAGAAGATCTCTCTTCTAGGAAATTAGTATCTTTTTTCGTGGTGCGGGCGTGCCAGTATACATAAGTATACAAATAAAGAGTAGAGAATGCATAATATTAAGAAACACTGTACTTTATTAATTCTAAAAAGAATTACAAGTTGCAAGTCCTTTTGAGATTTACAGTCTCTCATTGCGCCAAAGAAAAGTACATCTTTGCTTTAGGAGATTGCATGGTTCATGGTTCCTCAGGTCTTTTGAAAAGCTCCTGGTTAATTACATCTGCAGAACAAGTCCACATAAGACCTCTGATTAAGCTGTGTTGATGGTCGTCGTCTTCAAGCTTCAAAATTATTTTGCCCTTGAATGAATAAATGCAATGCGTATGCCCATGCATGCAAGTATGCAAGTCCATAGCTTCGTTAGTCTATGGTGCTATCACAAGATGTGGCCTTTGCCTCGTCGGTGCCCGGCCAGAGGGTTGTTCGGCCTTGTCGGTCGCGAACAAATGGATGCCTTCGCCTCATCAGTACCCAGCATGAATGGTGTCCGACTTTGTCAGTCACGGACAAAATGCATGTTGCCTTTGTTTCATCAGTACCCAGCAACATGTAAATTATAGATGGATGACTTGTGATAACATCTTTGACTTCCTTAGCTTCAGGAAAAGCACGTTGCATGATGGACAGCCCATTGGAATATCCATCAAGGATTTCCATTGATTTGACATCTTTGCACACAATTGGTCCTTAGCTCTCATTCTGCTACTTGGATGAGGGTTTTTCTGACTTATGATAGGCTTAAAACTTGAAGGAATAGTCTCTGGACAAATCCTCTATTGTTCATCAAAATTTGAGATTAATCAGACCGTCTGATTAGAAACTATCTTCATTGCATTACTTATACGTCAAGCTGGAATTCTGCAAGACAGAGTTATTTGCAATGGTTTTGATGATATTTTGAACATCTGATCAAGGTAAAACTTGAAGGGATAGTTTCAGTATGAAACTACTATTAAAAATTTGGGGTTGATTGGACTTCTAGTTCAGAAGTTATCATCGATTTTCTCCCGTGGGACAAAATGAATAAGTTTCTAAACAGAACATCTCATTTGGTCAAATTGAACCTTAGAGATCTTTGATTGACTTGAAAATTGGTGGAAGGGTTTCTCATAGAGTCCTCTATTCACCATAAAAATTTGGGGTCGATCGGACTTCTGGATTAGAAGTTATCATTGATCTCCTCTTATGAAGCAAGTTCAATCAAACTTCTGGACAGAGTATCTCTTTTGGTCAAATTGAACCTTAGAGATTTTTAATTGACTTGAAAATTGGTGGTAGGGTTTCTCATAGAGTCCTCTATTCACCATAAAAATTTGGGGTCGATCGGACTTCTGGAGGATTAGAAGTTATCATCAATCTTCTCCATTAGGGCAAACTCAATCAGATTGCTGTTTTCAAATCTTTGCCCGAAAAATGCTCAGTTCCTACCGCAAACACACTTGATTTCGATCAAGTTGATGTTATTTGGTCTCTGGCCAGAGTACTTGTCGGTTTTGACAGAAAACACAATTGAAGATCAGATCGAATGCTAATCATATCTACTGCTCGAATTGGGTTCGAGGAACTTTGATCGAAAAGTGATTCAGAAATTTTCATCGATCTTCTCTCATGAGAGCAAACTCAATCAGATTGCTGTTTTCAAATTTTTGCCCGAAATATATTCAGTTCCTACTGCAAACACACTTGATTTCAATCAAGTTGATGTTATTTGGTCTATGGCGAGAGTACTTGTCGGTTTTTACCGAAAACGCAATTGAAGATCAGATCGATTGCTAATCAGATCTACTGCTCGAACTGGGTTCGAGGAACTTCGATCGAAAAGCGATTTAGAAAGTTCAATTAGATTACTGTTTTCAAATCTTTGCCCGAAAAATACTCAGTTCCTACTGCAAACACACTTGATTTCGATCAAGTTGATGTTATTTGGTCTCTGGCCAGAGTACTTGTCGGTTTTGACTGAAAACGCAATTAAAGATCAGATCGAATGCTAATCAGATCTACTGCTCGAACTGAGTTCGAGGAACTTCGATCGAAAAGCAATTCTGGATCTGACACAGTCGGGCTCGGGCTGGCATCGATAAATAGGCCTCTACCTTTGATGATGATTGTTATGCTTATGATAAGCATTCGCCCATGATCATCTTCAGAAGGGACAAGGAGAAGAACTTCTGGTCTTCACGTCGTCTTCTGGCCCCTTTGCACCTCTATCTTGCTCCTCACGTGCCTGTGCCCGTCTTGCCTCTGTGAAAAAAGGTTAGCGCTCTCTCTCTATTTATAGAGACTCTAGGTTGGTTACAAACATCCAACAACTAGAGATTTTTAGGGGATTTGAATTCGAGTAGGAGATATACTTTGTTATTTAAATAAAGAAAATGATAAATGGAGGGATTATCTCCTTTTTTGAATTTTAATAAGAGATATACTTTGTGACAACAGGATAAAGAGAGAGATTATCTTTTTTTTAATTTGAAAAGGAGATATATTTTTGTTATTTAAATTAGAGATAAATCCAACTCAAATTCGGTCTGCATGTCGGTTTGACCAACGTTGACCAGGTTTGACCACGTTTGGCCAGTGTTGATCAGGTGTTAACTAGTGTTGACTAGTGTTGACCAGGTTTGACCAAGTTTGACCAGGTTGTTGACCAGGTTTGACCAGTCCAATTTTGACGATTTTTGACCAGGTTTGACCAGATTTGACGAAGTCAGTTTTGACCAATTTTTTGACCAGTGCAATTCTTTGTCCTGGTTTTTATCATTATTTTTTATAACCCAAATATACATGTATTTTTTTTATTTTAGCCCTTTTGACCATATGGGATTTTTCTAATGAATTTTTTATTACAAAACACATCAAAATATATCACATCAAATGCAATTGAACTCACATATGAGCTTTTGGTGTGTTTTCCAAACTCATATGCATCACACACAAGTTTTTGTCTATCTGCTCTCATAAATAAGTTTGGAAATACTCTACTCAAAACAAGAAAAGAATAATGTCTCATGCGTTGATGAAGTAGTAACAGCTACTGCTCCACACTTTGCAACTTCGGATCAGCTGAAACGGTCATAACTGTTTTGTCCAACCCATCTCAGTCTGATCCGGGAGGATCTTCAAGTCCTGATCGCATACGGCTTCGCGACCATAACCGTGTTCGGAAAGGTTTTGCGACCATGGGTTGGTTCGCGACTAGGAAAAGGAATTTGTTCCCTGTTCGGAATTGTAATTCGATCCATATATATATAAATAAGCTTATCCGTTTAAGATTAGTTAGCTAGTTAGTTATATGAGTCTAATACGTTTATGTTACTGAGTTTGATACGTACTCATACAATTGGACTATAAATATCTTGTAATAGGTCTAGTTTAGATCATCGAATATTATTACAGTCTTGGATCATATAACCAGCTTATAGTTCCTTCGATGTAGGCGAGTGCGACCTAATGTTCGACGTGTAAAGCCTTCTTTGAAATAAAGAGTTGTGCAATTACTTTCAGCTGTGTTTTCGATCAACCTTTGGGTTTCGGTATTTCCGAGTAAGATCCCGTTATTCCGCATATTAGAATCTGGGCGAGCCTAGTGCGAAAACCAAGGCTAGGTCTCAAACAGATCAAGTTAGTATCAGAGCAACTTTCCTATCCTGTGGATGGTGAAGACTGTTGCATCTAGGCCTTTCATGCCTAACCCTGATGTGTTTTGATGGTTGATGATAATAAGTATTTTTGGACTAACTATGTGTTTGAGTTAGTGTTACAGATTTCAGACAACCGCACAAAAAGCGAGGGCTGGTGATCAAAATGTTGAAGTTCAATTTAAGTCGTTCAAAAGCATAAGAAGACGCAAAAAGAAATTGTTTTTGCTGGACTAAACTGATGCATCGAGGTATGTTGTAGTTCTAGGTTTACCGATCTCAGGGTGCATGAAGATCGATCGGTTTAAGAATTTTATTCTTAGTTTAAACCTTACTATAAAGAGGGGACGCAAGTTCTCTCTACATCTCCAATTATACCGAGAAAAATCTAGGTCAATGCACGCATATCATTATCTGTGGTTTTTCGACAATTTGTTTTGATATATTGAATTTTGTCAACAGTTGAGGTTTTTACTTCTTGAGAAAGATCTGAAAAGATCTAATTTTTGTTGCTGTTGTCAAAAATGTTCTTCTCGAAAATATCTTCAAAACAAAACTGAAATCATTTGAATCAGATCTCTGGATTTTGAGCTTTCTCTGTTTTTATTCAGACTGACTGTCAGTGTTCATAACTGACTGTCAGTATGAATGTCAGTTTAGTAAACTGACTAATCTCCAGAGAGTATGTTTCTGTTGAGCTGATTTTTTTTTACTAGACTGACTGTCAGTGTTGGTAACTGACTGTCAGTATGAATGTCAGTTAGTGCAAACTGACAAATCTCCAGAGAGCATGTTTTTCTGTCTCAAATTTTTTTTTTTTTACTAAATTGACTGTCAGTATGAGTATACTGACTGTCAGTGTGGGTTTCGACCACAGAGAGTTTTTGAGTTGGTTTTTATTCTGTTTTTCTCTGTGTTACTGAAACTGAGACTGACTGTCAGTTTGACACACTGACTGTCAGTTTGGGCAGTAAATTTTTTTGCTGTTATCTGCTTCAACGGTTATAAAGTTTTTAGCCGTTGCTTTTCACTGTTGATTTTGTGGACACTGACTGTCAGTCTTTGTAACTGACTGTCAGTCTTTGTAACTGACTGTCAGTATGGACTGTTTCTTTTTACCGTTTTAGTCCACAACGTTCGAGCTGTTGTGATCCTGTTTTTACTCTTTCTGGTGATACACTAGACTGACTGTCAGTTTGTGAAACTGACTGTCAGTATTGGTTACTAATTTTCAGCTCGAGCACAAACGCTCTTTTGACCACGAAGGCTATAAATAGAGGTGTTGAGCTGCTGTTTTAATACAAGCAAACACAGCAACATAGCCTTTCATACTTTCTCACTAGTGCTTCTTCGTTTTACTTAAAACTTGATCTTTTGATCGAGTCGTGAGAGTATTAGCCACATCGAGCATATTGTTCTTGCATTCCCATTTCTAGATATTTTCTCGGTGTGCATTGGAGGTCTAGAGTAGACCTTGCTTCTTATTACTCTTGGTGAGCGCCCTCACCTAGACGGTTCGGAGGCGGAAATCGCTGATCTCTCCAAATCGGAGATTGTCGGAGAGACGCGATAACTTGTAAAAGGCTTGGTGCTCGCCTTTCCGGAGGCGACAAGGAGCAACCTTAGTAGATAGTGTCCTGTGTGGATACTGAAGCTATACTCAAGGACTGAGTGCTTCAACGAGGACTAGTGGAGACTGGGCGTGTCTCCGATACCTCGGGATATATCGGTTTCAATCTCTTATCTTTTACTATTACTTGCTTTACCTTAATTTGGTTTTTCATTTGCAAAAACAAATTTTCAAAGTCTCCTATTCACCCCCTCCCCCTCTAGTCGACATCCTGATCCAACACGTGGTATCAGAGCACGGTCTCTCATTTATAAGCTTCACCGCTTAGAGAGAGGATGTCGTCTACTGATGGCTTTAATCTGGGTCATACTAGCCGTGCGCCTATCTTTGATGGGACTAACTATCCCTACTGGAAAGTGCGTATGTCTGTATTTCTAGAAGCCATGGGATTAGATGTCTGGTTGATTGTTAAAGTTGGTTTTTCTCCTCCGGATGATCCGGAAAGCTATACTGAAGATGATAAGAGAAAACAACATCTGAATGCTCGTGCTTTAAATGCTTTATTTACTGGTTTATCTCTAAATGAATTTAATCGTGTAAGCAACTTGAATACTGCTCACAAAGTTTGGAAAACTTTAGAAGAAATATATGAAGGAACTACTAAAGTAAAAGAGGCTAAACTTTTAATGGTTAGACAAAAGTATGAAACTTTCAAAATGTCTTCTTCTGAATCTGTTGATTCTATGTTTACTAGATTGAATAATATTGTGAATGAACTTAAAGGTCTTGGTGTTATCTTTACTGATCTGGAAATTGTCAGAAAAATGCTTCGAGCTCTCCCAGAAAGCTTTGACACTCTTGTAACAGTTTTGACAAACTCCGATCTTTCTACAACTTCACCTACTGATCTCTATGGAAATTTGATTACCCATGAAATGCACAAAAAGGAGAAGAAGGAACTGAACGAAACCTCTGATGCAAAGAAAAAGACGGAGGCTTTCAAAGCAAATTCCAAGGACGGCACAAGTGAAGGTTCCTCCGATGAAGACTTGGCTCTCTTGGTAAGAAATACTCAACGTCTTCTTCGCAGGTTACACAAGAAGGGAGTAAGCATCGACACTCGTCCAAAAGGTTCAAGACCAACAAACTTCAAAGATGTGATATGCTATGAATGTCATGAAAAAGGACATATAGCATCAAGATGTCCGAACAAGAACAAATCTACGGATAAAAAGAAGAAGAACTTCAAGAAGAAGTTTAACACTCCTAAAAAGGCATGCTTTGGCGAATGGATGTCTGGAGATGAGAATTCCGACTCCGACTCTGATGATGAGAGATGTACAAAGAAATTAGCCGGAATCGCCCTCAAAAATTTATCAAGCTCTCCAGTTTGCCTTATGGCAAAAAGGAATGAAAAGGTAACTTCTTTTGATCCCTCCTATGATGATCTAGTTGAAATGCTAAATGAAATCAATGAGGCCTATGGCAAAACTAAAAGAAAATATAAGACCCTTAAGGAAGAATTTTCAACTCTTTATGATCAACACTCTGAATTAAAGGAATCATATGAAAATGCTCTTATGAAAGATGTCTCAAATTTGTCTTGTAAAGCTAGCATTGGTACTTCTTGTGATGATATTGATAATTTTCAACTAGATATACCATGCGCTTCAAATGAATCCATTCTCTGTGAAAACATTAAACTTAAATCTCAAGTTAAAAAATTAGAAAAAGGGTTAGAAAATAGCTATAAAGGTAAAATATCTCTTGACCTAATTTTAGGTAGTCAAAGATGCACCTTTAGAAAAGAAGGTCTAGGATATTTTCCTAAGAAAGATAAAAAGATAAAAATTAGAACTGTTTTTACAAAAGCATGTAACCTGTTTTGTCATAAATGCCATGAAGTAGGTCATTCACATGATTCATGCCCTCTTATGACATCTGCATATTTTGATGCTTGTTACATGCTAAAACGGTCAAAGAAAGGTTATGCTATTGCAAAGTATGTTGGTGCACCAATGATAAACAAAAGAAAAAAATCTATTTGGGTGCCCAAAACTTTGATCGCTAATATTAAAGGACCCAGAAGTGTTTGGGTACCAAAATCAACTTAAATTCTTTTGCAGGTAAACTACAAAAATGGTGGACGTCATTGGGTGCTTGATAGCGGATGCTCCGAGCACATGACCGGAAACGCCAAACTGTTCACCACAATCAAAGACAATTCCGACGAATATCAAAAGATCACCTTTGGAAATAATCGTCAAGGAAGCGTGACAGGTTTGGGTAAAGTTGCCATTTCAAATGATTTAACAATTTCAAATGTTCTTTTGGTTGAATCTTTGAATTTTAATTTGCTTTCAGTTGCACAAATTTGTGATCTTGGTTTCCGCTGTATCTTTTATCCAAATGAAGTTTTGGTTGAAAATTTAAAAGACAATTCTTTGATTTTTAAAGGTTTTCGTCATGAAAATTTATATCTAGTTGATTTCTCTTCAAAAGATGCATCTCTTGCAACATGTCTTGTCTCACAAACATCTAAAGGATGGTTATGGCATCGGAGACTTGCTCATGTTGGAATGCATCAACTTAAAAAGCTTTTCAAACGTGATTTAGTTATTGGCTTAAAGGATGTGGTCTTTGAAAAGGATAAACCTTGTAGCGCTTAGTCAAGCAGGCAAGCAAATAGCTACCACACATCCAACTAAGCGAATACTTTCTACAAGCAAACCTTTGGAACTTTTGCATTTGGATTTATTTGGATCCTTCAGAGTTCCAAAGTATTGGGGGAAATACTTATTGCTTTGTTATTGTTGATGATTTCACTCGTTTTACTTGGGTTTTCTTTATTTCTCAAAAATCTGAAACCCCCGATGTTTTCAAAAGTTTTGCAAAACGTGTTTCTAATGAATTCGAATTATCCATCAAGAAAATCCGTAGTGATCATGGTGGAGAGTTCGTTAATTCAACTTTATTTGATTTTTGCGACTCTCTTGGAATCAAACATGAATTTTCCACATCCTACACTCCACAGCATAATGGAGTTGTTGAAAGGAAAAATCGAACATTAATGAAGATGGCAAGAACCATGTTATGTGAGTATAATACTCCTATTCGCTTCTGGGCAGAAGCAGTTCACACAGCTTGCTATTCTATTAATCGACTCTATTTGCATCCTCTTTTGAACTTGACACCTTATGAACTTCTTTTTGGAAGAAAACCAAATATTTCATATTTTCGTGTTTTTGGTTGTAAATGTTACATCTTAAGGAAAAAGAAACTTTGGTGGAAAATTTCAAAGAAAAGTTGATGAGGGTTTTCTAGTTGGTTATTCTACCACTAGCAAAGCCTATCGTGTTTTTAACAAAACGTCTGATTGTATTGAGGAATCTTGCGATATTGAGTTTGATGAATCTAATAACTCGCAAGAAGAGCAAGCTGTTCATGACACTTCAGGTGAAATTCAAGAACCTTTGAAAGAACTTACCATTGAAGAAGCTGAGGAAGTTGATCAAGATAATGATGGAAGTGAAGACAACAATGAACAACCTGGACCTCCTGTGCAAGTTGAGTCTGCTGCAGAAGAAGCAGCACAAGAAGAAGCGCCAAGCCAGCATAGAACAATTATCAAGGATCACCCTTTGAACCAAGTTCTGGGTGATATTAGTAAGGGTGTTCTAACTCGATCTCGTATTGCTTCTTTTTGTGAACATCATTCATTTGTTTCTTCTTTAGAACCTACATGTGTTAGTGAAGCTCTAGATGATCCTGACTGGATAAATGCTATGCATGATGAATTAAATAATTTTACTAGAAATAAAGTCTGGAACTTAGTAGAAAGACCTAAGGATCATAATGTCATTGGAACAAAATGGGTTTTCAGAAATAAGCAAGATGAAAATGGACTAGTAATTAGAAACAAGGCTCGTCTTGTTGCTCAAGGTTTCACTCAAGTCGAAGGTTTAGATTTTAGTGAAACTTTTGCTCCTGTGGCGAGACTTGAAGCAATTAGAATCCTTCTTGCTTATGCTTCTCATTTTAACATTAAACTTTTTCAAATGGATGTTAAAAGTGTTTTTCTAAATGGTGAAATTTCAGAACTTGTATTTGTAGAGCAACCTCCCGGGTTTGAAGATCCAAAATTTCCAAACCATGTTTTTAAACTAACGAAAGCTCTGTATGGCCTCAAACAAGCTCCTCGAGCTTGGTATGAATGCCTTAGAGATTTTCTTCTTTCTAAAGGTTTTAAAACTGGGAAGGTTGACACAACTCTGTTCACCAAGAAAATAGATGATGATTTATTTATTTGCCAAATTTATGTGGATGACATAATTTTTGGATCTACTAATGAATATTTTTGTCAAGAATTTGGAAATATGATGTCTAGGGAGTTCGAGATGTCCATGATTGGTGAGCTGAGCTTCTTCCTTGGACTTCAAATCAAGCAACTCAAGAACGGTACGTTTGTGAGTCAAACAATGTACGTGAAGGATCTGCTCAAGCGCTTTGGGATGGAAGAAGCTAAGGCTATCAAGACCCCCATAGCTACAAATGGACACCTCGACATGGACAGAAATTCAAAATCAGTAGATTCTAAACTCTATAGGTCTATGATTGGTAGTCTTTTATATCTTACAGCATCTAGGCCTGATATCATGTTTAGTGTGTGTTTATGTGCTAGATTTCAGTCAGAACCTAAGGAATGTCATTTAACTGCTCTTAAAAGAATCCTTAGGTATTTAAAATGTTATCCCAGTTTAGGCCTTTGGTACCCTAAAGATGCAAATTTTGAATTAATTGGGTATTCTGATTCTGATTATGCTGGGTGTAAGATTGATCGAAAGAGCACATCTGGTAGCTGTCAGCTGTTGGGGAGATCATTAGTATCATGGTCATCTAGGAAGCAAAACTCAGTTGCTCTCTCAACAGCTGAAGCTGAATACGTGTCTGCAGGTAGTTGTTGTGCTCAATTATTATAGATGAAACAGACATTTTTGGATTATGGAATTAAATTTGATAAAGTGCCACTTCTGTGTGATAATGAAAGTGCCATTAAAATTGCTAATAATCCTGTTCAACATTCTAGAACTAAGCATATTGAAATACGGCACCATTTCATAAGAGATCATGTGACAAAAGGAGATATTGATCTTAGTCATGTAAGAACAAATCTTCTACTAGCAGATATCTTCACCAAACCACTAGATGAATCTAGGTTTTGCTTTCTTAGAGGTGAACTAAATATTATAGATGTTTCAAATGCTAGTTGATAAAGTGATATTTTTATTAACTTCATCATACTATTGATTGCTTATCTTGATTAATGAAGTATAATATATATATATATATATATATATATATATATATATTGGATATATTTTATTATTAAATATTTTCTCCCTTAGAGCTCTCTCCTGGTTGAAGTCATAACTGACTGTCAGTATAGTGTTGTTTCTTGGTCGTAGGGTTCTGGTCGTTTTGAAGTCTCACACTGACAGTCAGTTTGTGAAACTGACTGTCAGTTTGGGTCCTTAAAACCCTAAACCGAGCTTTCTTTTTATCTTCTTCGGCCGCCGTTTTTGTTTTCATCGCCGTCGCCGTCGCCGTTGCTCCTCCTCATCGCCGTCGTCTCGTCGTCCTTCTCCCGCCGTGAGCTCTCTCTCTCTCCTCCTTCTTCTTTTTCTTCTTCTTCTTCGTTATTTTTTCTTTTCTCTTCTCTTTAATTCTTTCTTTTCTTTCTACTAATCCGAAATTGCTTTTCTATTTTCTTTCCATGATCTGCAATAGCACTATATCTTCACAATCTTTGCAAAATTCCCTCTCAAATCCCCACAAAAAACTCGCCATTTCTCAGTTCGCTGGTTCTAGGTTGAAACTGACTGTCAGCATCAGGTTCGAACTGACTGTCAGTTATAAAAACTGACTGTCAGTCTGAACCCTGAAAACAGAAATTTTTGTTTTCTCCACCCTTGTTCATCCTTGCATTCCTTCAGCTATCCACTATGTCTGATCAGCCTCATCGCCGCATTGCTCGACGCAAGACCGTTGCGTCCAGCAGCAGGCCTTCGGGCCAGTCCTCTGGGGCTCGGCGTTCCCCCTCTCCAGAGCGTGTCCCCGTGAACTATTCGCGGTGGAACGCTAGTCGGCTTCGGACTCTTCGTCAGCCGAACCCCTATCTATCTCCTCGTCCTTCTGGCACGGATGCCTCGCCACGTACCACCTTCTACACCATCACTCAGTTCGACATGTTTGAGAGCATCTACTCTCACATGCCCTTCTTTGTTCATCGTTCTGTCTCTTGGCAGACGATAGTTTCTCGCACTGGCATCGCTTCTCTTTCTGATGCTTTTGCCTCTGTAGGGATCCGAGACTTGGTCTCTGATTCTTCTTTGACCTGGGCAGAGGAGCCCATTAGGCAGTTCTATGCCACCCTCCACATTTCTCCTCAGCGTGACTCACTGACCTTTATGACCGGCCTCCAGGTATACACGGTCACAAAGGAGCAGCTTGAGGCCGCTTTAGGACTGGTTCGTCCTGCTTCAGGGCGCCAGCTCCACACTTTACCTGATCTTGAGCATCGTGAGGTCGCTATGCTCTACTCCGGCGCCTTCCAGGTTCGTCACATTGCCGGCATGCGCCGCGATGTTGACCTGGCGCTGAAGATTCTTCGCCTCACTCTTCTTCCGATCACAGGTGACCGCGCCAGGGTTACCTACATCACCCTCCATGTTCTCATCTCGATCTTTCGAGAGGAGCCCTTCGACATCGCTGATCTCATCATTAGTGAGCTTCAGCACGTTCTTCTCTCTCCTCGTCGTCGCCTGGTGTATGCCCCATACATCATGGCACTACTGCTCCACATTCGAGCAGTAGACACCGCTCTTCCTCGCCCTCATCAGCTTTTGGCCTTCTATCCCCCTGGCCAGGCTGATCGTCGCCTGGGCACTCGTCCTCCAGCTCCTAGTGCTCCCTCCTCAGCCTCTGATGATGATGAGGATTCTGAGGACGCGACTGCAGCTCCAGCTTCTGCCTCTACTCCTGCCCCTTCTAGCAGCTCCTGCACAGCTTCCTCTCTTGCATCTCTGCAGGTGTCTCTTGACCAGGTCATTCAGACACAACAGGTGATCCAGAGTACCTTGGCAGCTCAGCAGGAGATCCTTCAGCAGATACTGCAGCGACTTCCAGCTCCTGATGCTGCGATGGCATCTGCTTCCCTTGCTCCTCGCAAGAGGGCACGGCCTGTAGTTTCTTCACCAGCATCATCTGCCGGCACCGCTCCAGTTCCAGCAGGACCTGCATCTCCCGCCGTCGTACCTTCCGCGTCTCCTACAGCTTCCGGAGGCACTGAGGTTCTAGGAGACTCAGATGACCAGGAGTAGATTAGGATTAGTTTCTCATGTTAGGCCTCCCTTTTTGTGCTTGATGCCAAAGGGGGAGAGATGGATGATGTTATGATATTTTGTTTAGATGGATGAATATTTTGTGCTATGATTGATGTTATGATATTTTGTTTAGATGGATGAATATTTTGTGCTATGATTATGATATATTTCTTTTCTATGAGATTTTTTTTGATGCGATGATGCGATGTGATTTGTTCTTACATTTGTATGAGATATCAATGTGCTCTGACGTGATTTGTGGTTCTCTCTCTCTTATGCTATGATATGCTCTGATACATCTTGAGGGATGTGCACACTTTCAGGGGGAGATTTTTGCACAAAATCAGGGGGAGTATTAGTTGGTATTAGTTTATTAACTTGTTGTCATTAATCATCAAAAAGGGGGAGATTGTTGCATCTAGGCCTTTCATGTCTAACCCTGATGTGTTTTGATGGTTGATGATAATAAGTATTTTTGGACTAACTATGTGTTTGAGTTAGTGTTACAGATTTCAGACAACCGCACAAAAAGCGAGGGCTGGTGATCAAAATGTTGAAGTTCAATTTAAGTCGTTCAAAAGCATAAGAAGACGCAAAAAGAAATTGTTTTTGCTGGACTAAACTGATGCATCGAGGTATGTTGTAGTTCTAGGTTTACCGATCTCAGGGTGCATGAAGATCGATCGGTTTAAGGATTTTATTCTTAGTTTAAACCGTACTATAAAGAGGGGACGCAAGTTCTCTCTACATCTCCAATTATACCGAGAAAAATCTAGGTCAATGCACGCATATCATTATCTGTGGTTTTTCGACAATTTGTTTTGATATATTGAATTTTGTCAACAGTTGAGGTTTTTACTTCTTGAGAAAGATCTGAAAAGATCTAATTTTTGTTGCTGTTGTCAAAAATATTCTTCTCGAAAATATCTTCAAAACAAAACTGAAATCATTTGAATCAGATCTCTGGATTTTGAGCTTTCTCTGTTTTTATCCAGACTGACTGTCAGTGTTCATAACTGACTGTCAGTATGAATGTAAGTTTAGTAAACTGACTAATCTCCAGAGAGTATGTTTCTGTTGAGCTGATTTTTTTTCACTAGACTGACTGTCAGTGTTGGTAACTGACTGTCAGTATGAATGTCAGTTAGTGCAAACTGACAAATCTCCAGAGAGCATGTTTTTCTGTCTCAGATTTTTTTTTTTTACTAAACTGACTGTCAGTATGAGTATACTGACTGTCAGTGTGGGTTTCGACCACAGAGAGTTTTTGAGTTGGTTTTTATTCTGTTTTTCTCTGTGTTACTGAAACTAAGACTGACTGTCAGTTTGACACACTGACTGTCAGTTTGGGCAGTAAATTTTTGCTGTTATCTGCTTCAACGGTTATAAAGTTTTTAGCCGTTGCTTTTCACTGTTGATTTTGTGGACACTGACTGTCAGTCTTTGTAACTGACTGTCAGTATGGACTGTTTCTTTTTACCGTTTTAGTCCACAACGTTCGAGCTGTTTTGATCCTGTTTTTACTCTTTCTGGTGATACACTAGACTGACTGTCAGTTTGTGAAACTGACTGTCAGTATTGGTTACTAATTTTCAGCTCGAGCACAAACGGCTCTTTTGACCACGAAGGCTATAAATAGAGGTGTTGAGCTGCTGTTTTAATACAAGCAAACACAGCAACATAGCCTTTCATACTTTCTCACTAGTGCTTCTTCGTTTTACTTAAAACTTGATCTTTTGATCGAGTCGTGAGAGTATTAGCCACATCGAGCATATTGTTCTTGCATTCCCATTTCTAGATATTTTCTCGGTGTGCATTGGAGGTCTAGAGTAGACCTTGCTTCTTATTACTCTTGGTGAGCGCCCTCACCTAGACGGTTCGGAGGCGGAAATCGCTGATCTCTCCAAATCGGAGATTGTCGGAGAGACGCGATAACTTGTAAAAGGCTTGGTGCTCGCCTTTCCGGAGGGGACAAGGAGCAACCTTAGTAGATAGTGTCCTGTGTGGATACTGAAGCTATACTCAAGGACTGAGTGCTTCAACGAGGACTAGTGGAGACTGGGCGTGTCTCCGATACCTCGGGATATATCGGTTTCAATCTCTTATCTTTTACTATTACTTGCTTTACCTTAATTTGGTTTTTCATTTGCAAAAACAAATTTTCAAAGTCTCCTATTCACCCCCTGTGTGCAAAAACAAAGATGAAGACGAAGGCGACCATAAGACCGGCGACCTCGCCAACACCTCCTTAGCTGTCGGATCTTTTAAGGTCGACGTTAAGATTGATATACCCATATATGATGGGGTGATCGATGCTGAGAAACTGGATTCTTGGATCGACCAGCTTGAGACCTACTTTGACTTGAAAGGGTTTAGTAGCGTTCAAAAGGTCAAATTTGCACTTTTGAAGATGAAGGACCACGCCAAGACTTGATGGAAGACCCTTGTCGCCAGTGGTGAAGCTGACGACCTTGCGTGGGGTCAATTCAAACGACTTCTGCGATAAGAATTCTATCCGATGGGTTACCTTGAGGAGAGATGGGAACGTTGGCACAGATTGTACCAACGGCGCGACCAGACCGTCTAAGACTACACAACAGAGTCTCGGAGACAAACAATGGTCATCGGCATCTCACTGTCCGATCCTCAGGTATTTTGGAAATACACATCTGGACTTCAGAAATCGATCAGTACTGAGCTAAGTCTGTTCGGCATCCAAGACATTGCGACTGCAAGCACAATTGCTATGGCGATCGATAATAAGAATAAATCCCGCAGCGACAAAAGCACGAAGGAAAGTGCGATCTCGACAAAGAAAAAGCCAAGTTCGAAGAAGAACGCTTCAAAATCGGGCACGGGTGCCTTTTGTGAACATTGTCAAGTCGCGGGACACACCAAGGACAAATGCTACAGCTTCATCCTGAACTTCGACCAAAAAAAAATGGACCAGGGAAAAGAACAGCCACGGCTACTGCGACTTCACCCGACGAAGAAGTTGTCCGAGTGAATTCGGTTAATGAGGCGGATACAACCTTGTCTCTAATGATAATGCCGAAGGAGAAGGGTTCTGATCCCCCGAACGACCATCACTCAACGGAGGACTTGTTCACCATCAACATCCAGGTGAAGCACAAAGTGGTCGCAGCGATATTCGATCCCGGAAGTCAGAAGAATCTGGTCTCCGCTGGACTGGTTTGGCGACTTGGTTGGAAGACAACCACACACCCACGACCATATCCTCTAGGCTGGTTTACATCCAACGTGAACCAACAGATTACGAGTCAATGTGTGTTGAAGTTTGTGATCTCTGCACGATATATCGATGAGGTGCAATGCGATGTTGTCCCTATCGATATCTGTCAGGTGATCTTTGGGAGTCCGTATCTGTATGATTGAGACGCTCACTTCCATCTGCGAGCGCAAGAGTACGACCTCACCAAAGACGGAGTTAAGTTCGTGATCAGTAGAGACATCCACGTCAACACTTTGAACTTGATTACCGCAAATCAAGCCAAATGAATTGTTAATGCATGTCACAAGTATGTGCTTGTCATGATTCGACCCATTGGTCAAGGTGAGGGTATTTGACCAGCATTGTTGTTGGCGTGCCGAGAGGATTCTGGTCATTTGTTGGGACTGCTGGAGAAATACAGTGATCTGTTCGAGACTACTCAGGGTCGTCTACCGAAACGTTCAGTCGAGCACGAAATTCAGCTTGTGTCTGATGCGACACTGCCCAATCTGAGTATGTATCGCAACTCAGTATTGGAGAATGAAGAGATCAAGAGACAACTTGGTGAGTTGCTGAACAATGGTGTCATTCAACCGAGTAGTTCACCTTGTGGATCTCCTGTGGTGTTAGTTCCAAAGAAAGATGGGACTTGGTGTATGTGCATGGACTACCGAGCACTGAACAAGATCACCATCAAGAATCGATACCCCCTTCCTCGTATTGATGACCTGCTAGACCAATTGAAGCATGCCGTTGTCTTCTCCAAATTGGATCTTAAGTCAGGATATCATCAAGTCAGCATCCGAGAAGAGGATACGTGGAAGACCGCGTTCAAAACACGACAAGGTCTGTTCGAATGGCTGGTTATGCTGTTTGGTCTCTGTAACGCCCCGGCAACTCTCATGCGTCTTATGAATGACGTATTGAGACAGTTCATCGACGACTTTGTGATCGTTTACCTCGACGACATACTAGTTTATAGTCGTTCGTGGGATGAGCACCTCATTCATGTCGAAAATGTGTTCGAAGAGCTTCGGCAACATCGACTTCATCTCAACCGTAAGAAGTGCGAGTTCGGCCAATAAACTCTACTTTACCTCGAATTCATGGTCGGCAACGGTACATTGTAAATCGACTCGGATAAGGTAAAAGTGATTCGCGAATGGCCGCGACCGCGAACAATTACGGACATGCGTAGTTTTGTGGGAGCATGCCAATATCTTCGGAAGTTCATCCGACACTTCTCGATTGTGGCTTCTCCATTGCATGCATTAACCAGGATCGATCAAAAGTTCGAGTGGACAGGAGAAACATGAGGACACGTTTCTCTTGCTGAAGAGGAAGATCAGCGAGGCGCCTGTGTTAGATTTGCCGAATCTCCAGAAACCATTCGAGTTAGAAACCGATGCCTCAGGTTATGCGATGGGTGCAGTGCTCATGCAAGAAGGTCGACCCTTGGCATATCACTCCGAGTTATTCTAGGGAGCTCAGAAGAACTACCTGACTTATGATAAGGAGTTATGCGCACTGCATCAGGCCGTGAAACATTGGCGATGTTATCTCTTGGGTAAAGAGATTGTTGTCCACACCAACCATCAACCGTTGCAATATTTGCAAACTCAGTCCAAGCTACAGCAAGCTCGGCACATGAAGTGGATGCCGTATCTGCAGCAGTTTAATCTGGTGATTAAGTAGAAGAAGGGCGTACAGAACAAATTGGCGGACATGTTGTCGCGACCACTAGTTACGACTCTCTGTTTATCAGCATTCATATAGATCGAGCCCTCATGTCATGATAACTATGCCAATATGTACAGTGAAGACCCTGATTTTCAAACAGCACTGATTGAACTCGAAACAGGGAAACCTATAGAGTTCGTTCGGCGAGAAGGACTCTTGTACAAGGGCAATTTATTTTGCATACCTCGTGGAGCACCTTGAATTCAATGGATGCGAGAAGCGCACACATCGAAGGTAGCTGGTCACTTTGGGGTTACAAAGACGTTGCAAAATCTTCACCGACATGTGTTCTTGCCGCGTATGCAGCAAGATGTGGCTAGTTTTGTTCGAGGTTGTGGTCTTTGCAGCATCTTGAAACCGACAAACCGAAAATTAGGTTTTTACACTCCTTTGCCAATTCCGTCGCGACCATGGGAGAGCATATCCATGGATTTTTTTGGGAGGATTGCCTAAGACCTGACGTGGCAACGACTATCTATTCGTGGTCGTTGATCGATTCTCCAAAATGATTATTCTCATACCTTGTCGGAAACTATCATGGGAGAAGAAGCAGCTCGGGTATTCTTTCAACACGTTTGGACACACTTTGGAGTGCCGACTTCTATTGTGTTTGATCGCGATACCCGGTTTATTAGTCACTTTTGGCGATCGCTCTGGACGATGATGGACACCAAGCTAAAGAGGAGTACTGCTTTTCATCCGCAAACTGATGGTCAAACCGAAGTGGTAAATCGCACAATCGTTCATCTTTTCAGAGGATATAACTCGAAGCACCCGAAGACCTGGGATGGAAGCATACCGTACCTGCAGTTTGCTTTTAATTGAGCAGTGCATGGTTCAACTGGAAAGTCGTCGTTTGAGGTCTGTTTAGGATTTCTACCACAGAGTCCATTCGACATGGTGTTTGCGATCCCTACCTCAGCACAGAACAGCAAGGAAGCATCTGATCAGGATCGAGCACAAAAGTTCCTGGAAGGTATTCAACGACTCCATCGAGAAGTTGAACAGAACTTGTTGAAAGCTCAACTCAAGTACAAGGCGCGACATGATCGGCACCGAGTTGATCCGCAATTTCAAGAAGGTGATATGGTATGGTTTCATCTGAGTAAGGAGAGACTTAAAGGTGAAGGTAAGAAACTCAAACCCATTCGTTGTAGTCCTTTTTGGATTTTGCGAAAAATGGGTAATAATGCTTGTCAACTCGAGTTACCTACATACATGGATATTTACTCGGTTGTTAATGTTGAGCACCTCAAACTCTTCGAGCCTTCAATGCTGGATGATGAGCCAGATACCATAATACCATCTGTTGAAGACTTGGTCTATCAATGAGACGAACCTCTACGTGAAGATGTGATTCTGGAGAAAAAGGTGACTACCACCCGCAGTGGCACAAAGGAGACTTTTCGAATCGGTCGGAAAGGTCAATGAGTACGCGCAGCAAAGTGGTAGACCAGAGAAGATGGATAAGCCCAATTTCCACATCTCCAGTTTGATCGAGAGGTCGTAACAGGAGTTGGCTCCTCAACAAGGGAGTCATGATCCGGGAGGATCTTCAAATCCTGATCGCATACGGCTTCGCGACCATAACCGTGTTCGGAAAGGTTTCGCGACCATGGGTTGGTTCGCGACCAGGAAAAAAATTTGTTCCCTGTTCGGAATTGTAATCCGATCTGTATATATATAACTAAGCTTATCCGTTTAGGATTAGTTAGTTAGTTAGTTATATGAGTCTAATACGTTTAGGTTACTGAGTTTGATACGTACTCATACGATTGGACTATAAATACCTTATAATATGTCTAGTTTAGATCATCGAATATTATTACAGCCTTGGATCATATATCCAGCTTATAGTTCCTTCGACGTAGGCGAGTGCGATCTAACGTTCGACGTGTAAAGCCCTCTTTGAAATAAAGAGTTGTGCAATTACTTTGAGCTGTGTTTTTTATCAACCTTTGGGTTTCGGTATTTCCGAGTAAGATCCCGTTATTCCGCATATTAGAATCTGGGTGAGCCTAGTGCAAAAACTAAGGCTAGGTCTCAAACGGATCACAGTCCTCTATGCCAAGTTCGTGCCAGTTCCAAGTCTTTTTCTCCACCCCTTCTCCTGGATCTCCACCTTAAGAATGTCGAAGTGAATAGTGCAGTTAAGTTGAAGGATAAGAGCACTAATGGATAGCAAGCTAACAAAAAAGAAGGAACATGCAAAACATTAGGTAATGTGAGGGACTCAGTGTATTTGACAGAACTAATACCAATCATAGGTTGTGTTGTTCCATCAGTAGCGGTACTCCCATCAGGTTTGGACAGATGAGTGTATGTCTCAAACTCTTGTTGAGCACCTGTGACATGATGGGATACATATGAATCTAACACTCAATCCTGTGAGTTGGGTAGGCATATGGATGCAAGTGTTTGTGTGGAAATATCTGAACCAGAGTGTGCAAAAGTGGCAATGTTACCCATGGATGAGGATGATGAACTGTTGGTTCCCTTCTCACTATCTCCTGGAGGTTTTGCTTTTCTCATCAGCTCGATCATCTCCTTCTCATGTGCACTCAGCTCCACAAGGTAGCCAGAGTAGGACTCCTCACCAGTTATAGCTAGATGGGCTCTATAGCCTCCAGATGGACCTCCCCGGCCCCCTCTACCTCTTAAACGACCCCCTCGGCCTCGGCCATGACCCCGATAGGCATGTCCCCTTTCTCTCTTAGGATAGATTCGAGCGATGTGACCCTTCTCTCCACAGGTATAACATTCCACATTCTGCATTGAGCCTCCGAGAGTCTTGAAGTCTGAAGCTGCAAGTGTTGACTTTGCTTCAACTACACCTGGACCCTCAAGCATCAACACTGGACCCTCAAGCATCAACACTATCCTACTCTCCTCATTGCAGCTATGTCTTCATCAAGAAAGGGAATCTCCTGCAGCCCGAGTACCAACTTTCTTTGGTGGAAAGCACTATTGAGACCCTGTAGAAATGTCATGGTTCAATCTTGACCCATAGACTTTACCCTCACACAATTTGGATTCTCACACCTTCCACAGTTGGGGTCATCACACACACCCCTATCGAAATAGTCAAGGTCTGTCCAGAGTCTGTAGCTCTGTAGCATACTCCTGGACTGAACGGTCACCCTGTGAGGCACTTCTAATCTACTCCTTTATCTGAAAAATCCTCATATTGTTACCCTCACTGGTGAATCTTTTCTGCAAGTTGCTCCAGATGTCTCCCATTGACTGTAGCCCATCGACAGAGCTAGCGATCAAATGTGCCATGGAGGCAAGAAGCCACACATAGATCGTCATGTGAGTGGACCTCCATGCCTGCCACTCACTGGACCTTCGATCTGCTGGTTCCTTCACCACTCCTGTCAGGTAATCCTCATGTCCTCTTGCAGAGAGGGCTCCCTTCACTCGTCAGGACCAACTCAGATACGTCCCAATTCCATGAAGTTTCAAGTCAATCGGCATCAACTCCATTTTAAGGGGTGAAAGTAGTGGTGGAGGTACAACAGGAGACACTGAAGAAGACGACGCCCCCCCCCCCCCTCTTGAGGAGACTCACCAACGTTACCAACATCTTTTTTGCCTCATCATCCATTACATCAATCTTGATCTCCTCTGCCATTCGGAATACACTCTTCTCAGAGAGTACATAGACAACACATTACTCCAATTCTTCTTCTTCACTTGGGGTGCCTGAGGAGCAGCCTTAGCTCTAGTGCAGCACAACAATAGCAACAAAGAAACAAACTTGAGAGGCCACGGCCTTCGCCAAAGGCACCTTAGCCTACTTCCTACAATGGAAGGATAACATGCTCGATGCAGCATAGGCCCCGCTATGGCCCAGTGTTCACTGTTTTGTAAAACCAGCTTCGCGCTTTACCTGCCACTTTAGGTGCAGAGAAGTCCAAGCATTTGCCTGAGCCTCTTCTACGCACTACTCAACTTGGAATGGGCAGGCCGAACTCACACGCAAAGACCCAGGACCCATGGGCCACACCAAACATCACAACTTGGCTCGGTCGTCCAGATCTAGCGAGCGGTGGCTAGTCCAAGTGTCCAACTCCTACTAAGCGGTGGTGTGTGACAGCAGGGGCAACGGTGTTGACAAGGGAGTTTGGAGGTGACGGTTGGGTTGTGCTGTGGAAGGGTTACGGTTAGAGTTGCTCTGATAACAAATTGAATTTGAGGAAAAGGTTTTAGTTCATTCATCAACAAAAATATATATCCTCTTGTTCCCTTTTACACTTAGCATCTCATATTCTTTGTTTTCTTACTTGTATATCTATCTTCTACCTATCTCTCAACATTAACGATGGGCTAATTTGAGAAAGAAGCCTGGATTAATTGGCCCACAACCCAGACCCAATTACCCAGGCCCGGCAAAGTCCACACACGGTCTTATAGTAGTACATGATCTCTATATCCGACATAATTTGATACAATTTTTAACTACATAATAACAATTTTGCTAAACACGATGCTCACAACTTAAAGAGCAGTACTTAGAATGACTCGTCCCACTGTTCTTATTACATGCATGGAGACATTTCTACATGGTATTGCACGCACTGCCGTGTTCAATCTTCATTGTGCATCGCCAGGAATATGCTAGCAAGGTGTAGCACTACAAAATATCTATGATAGTATAATACACTACCTAGTTTCTTAATGCTGTTTTGGCACTGCCAGAAAAGGCTAAAAGGTCAACATGAGCCCGATGACCTCCAACGAATTCAGTATGAAAAATACCATCTGATCAACTCCATATATAAGAATGCCGACTATGAAATAATTCTCAAATCAACAGTGATGCAAGAGGATACATGTTGTCTTAGTTTGCATCTCTTAATAATTGTTTCTTGCACTTGTTGTTTACCATTGAAACTACATTTATGCAGCAACTTATTGTACAACCCTCAAAATGCATCATTTACCTGGAAAGAACACGGCATGTTGGCGCTTTTGTGCCCATGAACATCTGTATCCAAAGGCAAATTTCGCAGCAATGAGGATTTCTTTCAACAAGCAATATTTTCAAGTCACTTCAATTTACCTATAGTCATGTCAATTAAATTTACCTCATGTGGATTTGAGACACCACCTTTTTCAATATAATTAATAATCACTAGACTTTTGGAAAACAAATATAATATCAGCCAAACCTTTTGTTGGTTTTGTTCATTCTTTTCTACAAGATGTTAGACTAAGGTAAACACTCACATAACACCTGCCCCTGCTGGAGCAACAGCCTTGAACAAGGACATTGCTGTTGTAGCTATTCCGTTTGAGCGCCCCTTTGATCTTGTGGCTGCCAATATGATTGAATTCCAACTTAATTTGGCATTAGTGAATCAGTATCCAGTTGAATTGAGATAAATTGGCATGTGTTATGTGAGTGTTTACCTTAGTCTAACATCTTGTAGAAAAGAATGCACCGAGTGAATCAGTATCCAATAGATAGAGCCTGCAATGCCCAAGGTTGGTTGTGAAAAATAGACAAAAGGAATTTTAAATAGATTACATCAAACATAAAAAAAACACTGGCATTAGTAACTCTCAGATGCAATGCGGGTTGAATTGATTGGTCCAAGGATTTTATCAATCCACCGATAAATAAATAGTTGATATACAAGAAGACTTGCACCAAGAATGGAAGGAGGAAAGAGTATTGGAATTCTCTATTTATAGAAATTTACAACTATGCACAAAACATAAATTCGCTATGGTTAAAAAGACCAATACAAAATCTATAACATTTTCAAGAGATCAGTCAATTTTATATGAGTAGTAATAAATCACTATCTGAAATTCTAAAAAAAAAAAAAAGAAGTGTTTTAATAACAATTTCATTAAAATTAAGACATATAAGTTCAAAATTGAAATCCTAAAAAAATTTACATACTATGTGGGAAAATGTTACCGTATATACAAATAGTTTTATCCAAACAAGCAATCAAAAGATGCAAAATTTAAAGCTATATCAAAATAATATCAAGTATTTTTGAAGTGTGTCAAGGATGCCAAGATCAAGAATGTCATCTAGCCGGATTAGCATAATGTTAGTCTGCTTGTAATTTGGAGCTTTTGTTTATCAATGAATAACATATAAATGAGAACAATGTACTCTATTATTGAAACTTAATATAACCGATTATTTACATTGAGAAAAGTTATTGAATTTTTATGAGTATTAAGTTAGACTTGCAGTAATGTTACCTCACCATATGCAGTGTCATGAAGGGAGAAGACGCAATACGTACATTATAATAGACGACATCAATGGCCAATTTTTGAATAAGCTCTTCCAACTAGATGCAGTAGTGCTTTGTTGAGTAGTTGAAGGTTCAACTATTTCAACTTCAAGGCCTTTGTGCCTATGGTAGGTCTCCTGTTAAGTCAACCAATGAAGTATAAAACATAAAATTACAATAGAACTAATTAACTCATGTGCAAGTTTAGCCAATTTTACTGCAATTATTGTTAATTGTCCATGATTCATGAACAAAACTTTGTTGGTTCAAGGGTGAATAGAACAGGAACATGAATCCCATGTTTATACTTCACTGTATTATATGTTTTGGTTCCTTCCTTATCTCAGCAGAATATATTTATGAGTCTCAGAAAAATAATATATTTACATAACAACAATTCACAATAGATATAAACAAAATTTTAGAGACCGCATTTAAATAAAGAAACCTCATGGCATAAATAGAGTAAAGACAGATATATTTAAAAAATAAATGGTACGTACCGGAAGCCATATGCAACCTATGAGAACAAAAGTAGCAAAAATTGATATACAGAGACATGGTAGGAGATATGGGAATCTAGAAATATAATTTGGAATCACATAATGGAAATAAATAAATAGTTAGTTGATTTAGCGAGAAAAATTTAAATTTTCTTGCAAAATAAATACCTCTCAAATGCCGAGTTTTAATGAAATATATGTGGATACTGTTTAACAAGCTGAAAAACAGAGATAAATAGTAAAAATAATCTAATTGAATCTAAGTAACTTTTGGGTTATTACCCATACTAGATAGTCTCCAATTACTAGACCAACTATAAACCCTATTCCTTATGCTGTGCTAACCTAAAGTTTGTTAAAGTAAATCAAAAGGATTTTGTTATATGTGTTGCCAACTATAACACATATATGAATGAAAATTGTTTTATATAGAATTGGTATTTACAATAGATAATCCGAGTGCTTGATGTTCAACTCGGCAAACTTCAACAGAGTAAGCCTGCAAAGAATAGCTGTGAATAGTGAAAACATTTTTTGTACCCACAATATCACTTTATGTATTTTAAAAATACCTTTATTGGTGCAAGCAATCGATTTAATGTGCCAAGGAGCAATCTTGTAGCAATGGCCATCCAATATTTCACACTTAATCCAAATAAAGTGTTAAATACAATCATGAAATATAGATTTAGAAATTAATTAAAAATTATTTGGTATAAACAGACTACATATATATTCAAGTTCTCTATACACTGAGAGTATCGAAAATGTAATTACAGATTTTCGACCAATTCAATCTGCTATTGTACCTCAAAATATTGACACAAAACTTCTATAAATCATGTAAGATGTACTTATGTTTAGAATTACAATAATAATATCACATAAACCAAGAGTGCATTCAAATTTTTATGAGATAAATAAGTGTACAAGAATATTAGATTTTTTTTACTCATTTACAATTCAATATCACAAATCTTAGCAAGAAATCCAGCATAAAACCCAATGTCTTCTTCTCTTTGAGCAACATTCAAATCACTCATCTGTTTTAGGAGAAGGAAAACTGGAGTAATTTCAGGAAAAAAAACTATGTAATGTCTGCATGATTGGAGTAAACAGTGGAATGTCACAGTGGAACTGTTGGACGAATGAGAAAAAAAAAACTTTTTTTTTTTTTTTGGTTTGCTTGGAAAGGTTGAGAATGGAATGAAGAGAATTGACAGTTGTGCACCATTTACATCTCAGCTCATAAAATTTTGTTATGAATTGGCCACAAATAATGAGTGGCTCATAAAAAGCTGGTAGTGTGGCATCTAGTACATGCACGCTTATGTCCGAAGTCCTATTATCAGTAGGAATCACTCACCAACCAAATGTGCCATCCCATCTAAACCGTCACTTTTGCATGCATATTAACTGCCAACATAATTATTAAAAAATGATTTATTATTGATATTTTATCGAATGATTTCTTTATGATTATTATTTTCATATATGTGCTCTAACTAACTCTTCGTGTTTTAAAAATGATATCAACATATTTGACCGATGTAAATTATAGACACAAACATGCAACAAAAATCTTCAAAAAAAAAAACATGCAACAAAATAAAATCACATTGCCATTCTAAAGACTTGTAAAAAAACTAAATAGAAACAGCTCTATAAATACAATGTCAAGATGGCATACCATGAAATACAAAAACGGGAACAGCGACGATATTGGCAAAGGTGAAAAAAAATAAATATGGTACGTATTAGAACAAATTTAAATTATCATATTCTTGTGGTATAGAAAATAATAAAAAAGACAATTACATCTGAGTCCCTGCAAAAGTTTTTTATTTCAAATTTATTTCTTACAAGTAGCACATCAAACATGCAAGAGAAAAGTTGGCATAAATAAAGAGGAACTGATCCTGCATTGCAGAAGCTATAAGCCTATAACCACTTTGATTATGCAGGCATCCAGGAAGAAAATGAAACTGTAATACGTCCACTCGTATCCTTGCTTCACCTAAGAAATTAATCTGATTCGTAATTTATCTAAGACATGTACAGGATTTTCTTATATGAAATTAATTTATACACTAATAGACCTCTCTCTGTGGAACTAAGACAAAGACAAGATATCACCGAAACAGAATAGAATAAGAACAAGAAAGGCGACAAATTCATACGTACAGGAGGCAAGGGTGGTGATGCCAACAAAGAACTCCTTGTAAGGAATGCCGGCGTTGCTCTCCTTCTTTCGCTCCATGGCGCAGCCGGGGCAGCCTTCGTGGTACACCTTCGCCGTCGACGGCGGCGGCGGCGCCTCCTCAACCATCTCTCAACCAAGGATCACCGTGCAAACGAGGACTGGAAGGAAAAAAAAAAAAGAAAAGGGAACTTAACCTAAAAAACCTTGGTTTTCGCTGGGGATGTGATAGATTTGTGCGTTTAACTGGGCTGCGCCGTGGTGCATTGAATTCTTAGGTTTGTGTGCCCCTTATATCCTTCTCACAAATTGGTGAAAACTTGTAGCCTTTTGCCTGTTCGGCTAGCCGACAGCTGAGACGAGTTCTTATTGCAGGTGAATGGATGGAATTTGGATCTTTCGTCTCTTTCGAGTCTAAAAAGTCACCAATATCACATCTGTTTGATGGAAGAGCAATCATTGAGGCGAAGATGTGCGCTTGAGATTTTTGAGAAACTATCTATAATTTCTCACAACACAGTTAAAACCTCTTTGTCATCTCAAATTCAATCATTTAAATCTAAATCAAACCATCCATCCTTTCCCTAAAGACAAAGGATATAAATGGTGAATGGCGTCACACATGAAACATACTTATGTACGTACGTACATGTATCCGGACATGGGGCATGACATGCATGATATATGTGATTTGAGGGTAGCTGCAAATAGGGCAGCGCATCTTTGCTTTTGGCGGTGGGGTTTGCCTGTTCCTCGCGTCCTAATCCTTTCTTCATTAATCGCCATGGGGCTGTCTGCAACGCCGCACGCATCCACGCCAGTGCACTGCTTACTTGACCTGACGGGATAGCAACGATGCGCGGGAGGAAGGCGATCAGACGCCGTGCGTGCGGCGACGAAGACGCGCGCCATCGTCAGATAATACGAATACACTGAAGTGACAGATTTTGCGGACCCCACATTATTTTTTATTTTGTAAACTAACGTGAAACGCATAAGATCAGAAGAAAAATATGTCTACATGTCAGTGAGAAGAGTGTGAAATGCCCACATGAAAAAAAAAGAGATGTCTAGAGTCCACCATTAACATGAGTGTACCCATGTTAGTACTACGTATACTCATCATAATTTAACCATAGTTGAGACAACTAAGTCCTATATCCCACGTCCCCATCTGTCAGTGATAATGTTAAATCTGATTGGGCCATGAGCGAGCAAGGTGCGTAGGGTCCACATGACGCTACAGTGTGAGTGTGTCAGTCTCGATCCGTTTACTCACGCACATGTTATTGACCCACAGACGGTCTGATCGGCCCCACACGTCAGCAACAAATAACCAAAAATGATCATTGGAGTAATATAAAATTTGATTTAATTTTTATTGCTGTTGGTACTCTACACACAGAGACTGATAAAGTGGGTCTGATACTTTCTTGACTCATCTATCAGTCTCTGTTTTTTGTTGCCGTGTGTAATGATTATTGGAATTTATTTTTGTGTGGGTCTCATCTTACAACAACACAATAATTTTTAGTATATTTTAATATTTAGTTGTCACATCATTTAGAGTCCCTCTTAATTGATTGTCTAAGTAAATTTTTATACGTGTAACACAAAATATTCCTTTTTAAAATCAAATAAGAATTTGCATTATCAGAGATAGTGTGAGAGACTGTCCATTCCATCCCATCACTTGTATATATAAAAGCTGGTGATAGGATATCACTTTAGTGCGTGCATGGCCTACATGTTAACACAGCACTTACACGACTCTACTCAAAACACTTACTGCATATAGTGATGGAGACGACCGCATTGTACCATCACGTCATTGCTGTCAAGGCAGCATTTGGTTAATTACTAATTAAAGTGATATAGATCAAATTAAAGTATCAATCGTGGATGCTTTTGAGAGAGAGGAGCGAAAACTACGCATACGACTAACAGACCAAGGGTATGTTTGGGTTTTGACTAGGTTTGCTCTATTTTTCACTCAAAAGTTTTGGATGGTCAAAATTTTTTGCCGTATCTTTTGCTTGTCCTAGATCTGGCTAGATTTAATTAGAAAGCACCTAGATTCGTGACATAGCTAGCTTGATCACGAATAAAGCTATTGGCTTGTCAAAAATAAATAAATAAATAAAGACAAATGGAACCAACATGATCATGAATTTGTACAATCTATCGTCCCATTCAGAATGCATTGCATGGATGGCATAATTCAAAATGCGTCCAACAAGAAAAATTGGCAGCCCAAACTTTTAACATGACAGAGAATTTTTTTTATTTTCATCTCAATCATCCAAAAATTGATCAGATTGTTCGAGTGTAGAAGACTATACCAGGAGTATCTTTTATATCAAATATAGAGGATCTACATCTCTATTATGAACACTGGACAGATTAATTATTATCAAACCATAATATTGTACCTAACCGTAGGCATGTCACCCATGATTGGTTTGTTCTTTATGAAATGACCTTACCTATCCTATCAAATAATTTTTTGAGGATAAATTACATAGCTAATCTGTTGGAAACCTGATTCAAGGGAGATATCAGATAACGCTATCTTTGTTCCAAAAACTTGCAAATGTGAACGAGAAAGATTTCATCTGTCCTTCTCTCTTTTCTGATGTAGTAACCTTTCGCATGAGAAACAATGGCTTTGATCTCTAATACACCATTATTATTTAATATACCAAGATAAGACGAAAATATCCCTAGTTTCACTTTTTGATTAAATAACTGTTTAATACTAACTAGCAAGGGAGAAAATTTAATTCTACCTGGTAGTGTTAATCCAAGGAAAAATATGTATAAAATTTATGAAGTGATAAGTTATTTGCAACCAAGAAGAATATTATTCTTCCATGACAAATAATTTTGCTAAACAAAGATGCTAGCATCATTTCTATTGGGCAAAAGGTGTAGCATAAGAACAACTTTTATTGCAAAATATTACTCCTTGTTAAATATTCATATAATCCCTTATAATATCTGGCCAATATTGAGAAAGGTATTAAAGGAGAGCACCTCCTGAATACTCCACCAACTTGGCAACTTGGAACAAGGGGCTCATCTTATTAACTAATTCCCAATACATCCCTCACCTTTGGAAAATGAGAGAATTCGCTTATATTTATCATATATAAATATGTTGTCATGCTTCGTGACCAGTTGTCCATCAGGATAGACCATAAACCATCTTTTGGTTAAACAAACAAAATGCTCAGTGAATGTTCAGTCAATAACTTTATTGAACATGAGAAATTTTTAATCATGAAAGTGGAGTGCATAATGCACAAACACAAAAAGCCCCATCTCTACTTCGGGGTGTGCACCAACTGATACAGAGCTAACTAATATCTTACTTGACTTAAACTAGTAGAAGAAAATGATTTGAAAATTAAGGTCAAACTCATATCATTTCTTTTTTTTTTTTTTTTTTTTTTTTTTTGGCTAAGCTCCAACTGAGCCACCTTTGAGAATGAGATAGCTCATGAGCACTTACGAGCCCACCTTGTGTTATTTCATCAAACAAAAAATTTGCCTTAACTTCGTATCTTTTACAAAAAAAAACACTCACTAACCTATTCAATCATTATATAAACAAAATTACATTTAAATTCAGTCGTCGACAAAAACTGCAGTCATCAGATGTGCCAATCAACCACAATTAGATACAACTTTTGTAACCCAATGTGCATTATGAAAGTGGAGAAGAGATGAGCCAATGTTGGATCTGGAGAGGTGGAGAGAGAAGCCACCGTGATAAGAAAGGGCATATGATAAGAGAGGGCGTATGATAATATAATTATATGGTTGGATTATGAGAAATTGATATTTAAGAATAGAAGTTGGATTGCAGTATTCAAAAGATATTAGTGGCGTGGCCCTATAATTTGCTATATGAAGGGAGGGGTGGACAAATTTTTATATGTCATTTGTAGGCAATGTTTGTGGGAGAAAAATTGTAGTTCACAGATAATTAAGAAAATAAATTAAATATAATAATTATTATTATAGGATTTTGTGTAAATGAGCCGGAACGGGCCTATAGTTACTTTGAGGTTATTTTATGATTTGAAGTTAGAGAAATAAATCTGGTTTTCTATACAAAACCGATTTAACCGAAATCTCTTGGAAGAGATTCTGAATCCACATACAGAGAGATATTCAATTATTCAATTGACGTGCAGCTTAACAACAGAAGACATCACAGGTTTAGTTGTGCGAGATACAGCAACATTCTCTAATCAATCGTTTTGAGTCATATATTCATGTAACACCACAGTTGTTTTGACAATGAGTGAACTAACTTAATGTTACAAGTCACCATCTTGTACAGTTGGTTCGGTAGCAGATAAGACAGCTAACCTTTTAACACAAGGAGATAAGTGCATTATAATTTTGAAGATAGGGACAGGGCTATCTTCTGTTTCTTAAAAGTGGAAAAAAATAATGTTACCAAAAAATTTTGTCTTTTGCGGCCCACCACCCACGTTCCACGTCGACATTTCCGGCCGCTGCGAAGCCTATACACCTCGCCGGATGCCGTCGACGCCGGCTCCGACTAAACCAAGTATTTGAGGATGTGTTGTGCGGCGGCGACTCCAGCGAAGGGAAGATGAAACAACCAAACCACCTGGGGCCTCACTTTTTTTGTCATTTTCCGAAATTACCCCTCGGTGCACATCAAAAACCAATTTAAAATTAGGGGTATTCTTGACAACAAAACCGGAACGCTTCGTTTTAGCCGCCCGGTTCACCGGTTTTCCAAAAACCGGCCGGTTCGAACGGTTTTTTGGGTTTGATTGTGTGGACGGTCTTCGAAGATAACCGAGCCATAAATCTTACTGGTTTCGGTTTTTTTCTTTTGTTCAACCGATGGTTCTGTCCGGTTTCAATAACTATGCAATAAACTATTTCTGAAGATATGAAAAAATGTTACAAAGAAAATTATGGTCTTGAATAGTAGTCTACTTAGGCTTCTACATCAAATTCATTAATGTTGAATGCTAATGTTACAAATCAACAGTTAATTATGACTAGTTTGAATTACATTGTTGCGGCATCACCAGAAAAGTTTTAAAGGTCAATATGAGTCCAAGTAACTCAACCAAGTTCAGCATAAGAAACACCATTTGATCACCTACGTATCAACAAATCCGAATTGAATGAAATAAAATAAAGTTCCTTTCCTACATACATCTCTTTTAGACAATCCACCCAGATGATAAAATCATATAAGATGAAGACAAATTATAAAAGATTGTTTATCTATGAAAATAATATTAGATGCAAAGTACAATACAAAATGGTAGTTTACCTGGCGAGAAGGTGGCACTGTGAAGGCACAAAAAATTGTCAATGATTGATATCTTACGTAATTGCACAAGTCGGTGAGTGATCCTGACCTGATTTTTTTTAACAGCTGGTGCAGCATGCTGCGGTGGCTCAGGAAAAGCTGTCCAATGGATAACCAGACAGCTAACATTAAAATGGATGTACCTTTGGAAAAGATTGAATCCAAGGAGGAGTTCACAAGTTTTCGTATTCCCCCTTATGTTTTCTAAAATAACAATGTCCTGAAGACAAAACAATCACAATTGACAGTTCGACACTGATTGAAGGATAGAAATATAATTTTATTTCCAACATCACTACTTACAATACAGCAACTTAGTATACAGAGACGCTCAATCAGCGGTGAAAAACCAATTTGACTGGCATTTGCCAACTATATATTTCCTTTGCACATCTAATACTATCTTACCACAGCTTGTCGAATACATATGGGTGTAATCAACTGCTGCTTCCTCATTTCCCCGTGAAACGGGGTAAGGGCATGATTATGCCCTTCACCTGGCAAATACAGGATTCACGAATTGCCATCTGGTTTTTCTCTAAAATTTTTCAGAACAGGAAAACTAGTTTGTATCATATCACTCTGGCACGGCCAGAAAGGGTTTGAATGTGAGGATTAGTCCGATTATCTCAACAACATTCAGGAGAAAGAAGACCATCTCATCACCTGTATGTGGAGGATAATTATAATTATACATGAGAAACTATACACAGGTAGTCAAATATGTAATGAAGTAAGGCAGCATTGGCAACACCGAAATGATTTGACATTGTATAAGCAACAGAAGATAATATTCAAATGTGAACTCAAATCATGCAAAGCCTGTGCCAGTTAAAATACTATGCAAATCTGAAGCCAATTGTTATTAAGAGAAATAATGTCCACTCTGGCAGTTGCACAACATGTAGACTGCATAAGAAGTAGCTAGGAACTGGAGTTTGACATATATGCTCAACATTTATGCATTTTCCCATCTAGAAACATCATTTACTATTCTGATGCATATGCATGCTACTAGAGACATCGTCCCATATGTGAGCCCAATGCAATTCCCTAACATTTTGAAATCTCTCATATTATTGCAATACTGAAGATGCTCAAATGTATTTTCAAAATTAGCAACTTCTCTACTTTGGGATTTTGCAACTACCCAGCAAACAGATCCTATGCAGCAAAGTAAGGGTAAATCTATTATTGTATAATTTCAGTGATTTTCATAATGCCAACTGACGACAGAAGATCATTAGGTTGGTGATTGTCAGAATTCAGAATACAGGTGTGCAACAACCATAGAAATCTAGAAAAGAAATGCAATATCAGAACAGCATATGTTTGGCACATGATATTTTCTCAAAACAATAACAAATTTCACCTGGAAAGAAGAAAGCATGCTGTCGTTTCTGTGCCCATGAGAACCTGCATTCTCAAAAAGTAACAAATCAATGTGTCATGAGGACATCAGCAAATGGTTGATAGCTCAACTATACAAGATTTTAGGCTATTATTTCAAGAAACTTTCTACTTGAAAATGCCGTCCGTGGACCACTGCTGCCTTGCTGTTCTAGACAAAGATATGAAATATTATAAGCAACCGCTCACACTAAAGTTTATATTCTCGATTTCTTAGGCTTGTGAAAGATCCAAATAGACAAGTATCTTAAGACTGTGGAGGTATATTTGCCAGCTGGTCCCATGAAATCCCTGTGCAAGCTAAATTCAAACATCATAACACAATGTTTGACAACAGTTACAAAACGGTACAGAAAAGTCCAGGTAGAGTTTGTGCTTGACATGGAAGTTGATGGAACGGATACTTAACTAATTAGATTTAGCAGCAGTTGAGCACTAGCAAATCCAATGTACAATACACATGGCACACCCTCTACTCTACTCTTTAAAATTAATTTTATTTAACGTAGACCTTAAATATGTCAAAAAAGCTATAAAGAACAAAGTACTCACACAATGCCTGCCCCTGCTGGAGCTATTGCCTTGAACAAGGACATTGCTGTCATGGACAAACCATTTGCAGCTCCTCTTTGATCTTGAGGCTGATATTATATCATGGTCATCAATCAGTTGCAATGGAGAGGTATTACAGGAATACAGGTTCTTGAAGTTGAGCTGAATTTATTGCTACATACCACAGCATTATTTTGAAGGATGAAAGAGCCCGTAATAATGGTAACCTGATAAAGTATATCATGGAGGATAATATTAGGAGACAGATTCTGTAGTAGCTATATGATATTATGAGATTAATTACACCAACTGAAGAATAATATCTATGATCTAATTTATTATAAAGGGAAAACAAGGTTTAGCCCATTTGTAGGGGATCAACATGTGCATTATTAGCTAACTTGACTTTAAGGGGAATATTGGAAAACCAATCTGCAAGTCTTACTGCATATTTTTCTCACATAGTTGTTACTAGAACCATTAAATAGTAGAACATTCTTTTAACGGCATATGAACCATATCAACAATCCAGTCTTTTTGAGGGTAAAAACATAATTTTAAGCATACTATCTTGATAAATCCGTTTTCCCCAGAAAGGTGGGACTGAAAATTAATAAATGTATATTATCTTTACTTGATAATAAATTCATTGTATCCAATTAGCTTTGAAACATTCTGGTGCAGAGAGTTTATCAGTATGCAGTGCATGTAACATATAGCTGTATTATTTTTTTTTTTCCTGAAGCACCATTATCTAAATATTGACAAACTGCAGATCCTCTAAAATATCAAAATAATCATCTTTCCATTGAATTGGTTCTGAAAATTCAGGTAAAATGCATTCATAGATTATGGTATGTACTCACAGAAAGATTATTTTTAATCACTGATGCAATATTCAGAACGATTGATAATCCAAGTCCCGACAGATGTGTCATAGAGGGATAAGCAAAAAGAATAGGTACGCATAGAACCTGCAAGGTTAAGCACAGTAAGTAAATGCACAAAGAAGAGACAAAGACTTCAACAACGAAACTACATCAGCGTTTACTCACTGCTGCAACTCGGGCAGCCTTGATAGGTCCAAGAACTTTATTAATGCGAGGATATACAAAGAGTTGATATACAAGGAGACTGGCACCTGAAATGGAAGAGGTAAAATAGTTGCACCATTACAATCACAAATAACGAAAAGCTAGGTGTATGGAGTACTAAGAGTCACAGATGGTTTCTAGATTAAAGACAGAATTTGCAGATTGTATCCAACTTCTGGGATATGATTACCATCTGCTTTGCACAATATGGTTCCATCATCGGCTACAATTGTCTAGAGACTAGAATCTTATAGTAGGACAGATGTTAATGTTCTCCATCATTTAAATTTTGTAGGCTTTAGATAACACATCCAAACATAGCAATCGATTCAACGCACACCCTTTCAATTAACCCTTTCAATTAAATTCTTTGACGTCAATTTAACCACCATAGATAATTAAATTATTTGTTGACTTCCATGTTGCGAAGAATAATGACTGCAGTTAACTTTGATCGATCTTCCAACTCGGTCACATTAGGATATGGTGTGGCAGGTGTGCCATGTTCCACATTCTTTGTAGCTTGCAGACCAAAATGGGCTCTCATTTACAACACAAATTTGTGGCTAATTCTTATGAAAAAGGGAAAAATGGCATTATATATGGAGCGGTGTGCCACCAATATTTGTGGATTGCTCTTTTTTTAGGACAACATGGTCAGATTTTGTGAAAAAAATGAGCTAAAAGAGATCACTTGGGTACATTACTTCCATTATGAATACACATCAAACAATGGCCTGGCACATTTGGCATTACCACATTGCTTTGTAGTCTAGTTTAGCCACCAACCAGGCACACGTAACAATGCTCATTGATAGAACAGTTTTTACCGTGAGGTATATAAGGATGATGTTAAATGATCTATCACATGCAAAGTAAAACAGGTTTCAGAAACTGGCAAACTGCTGGTCTGCTGGACCACAGGTTCCTGATGGTTTCTAGCCAGATAGGCTATTAGCATACTCCTAATCCTTAAAACCAACTCAACAAGGAGAAACACAAGTTAATTTTTGTTCCAGATTAATATTATGAGAAAAAAAATACATGAAAGAAAAATGTGAAACTAAGTGGGAACTGCTACAAATCACCCATAACACAGTGAGAATTCTGTTCGTTCACCTAATATCAGCCCATGTCAGGCTTCTGAAAACCACTGTTTTTCCCAACTGATATGATGTATGGTTTTGTGTCTGGCAAATAAATAAGCAGAACTAAAAATATAGAAATCATCTGCTGCAGAATAACTACATTAACAAGACTGGTGAAAGTACAACAAAATGCTACCTGTAATTGAAAGCACTTGACCTACATCCCCAGATGATAAACTCAGTCCACCATACTTCTTATCACTTTCAGCCCATAGAGAAAATATCTGAGAAGGTGATTTGAAAGAGAGTTTATTTTAAACATCTACCATAATAGCTAGCAGAGAGATTCAAACACAAGCCAATACTATGTCTGCGAAAATACAAAAGGAAAGAAAGGAAGAAACTTTATAAGATTTTGTTCTATATCAGAGTAGACTGACTTATCAAATAACAATTAAATTCAACAATTTGATATACTATTCGAATTTAGCTATTCTGATACTCTATTAAAAATACTGGAAGCACTCAGACATGCATTTGCTGTTTCTAGAGCTCAGCCAATGGTAAAACCACAACAGTGCTAGAATTTGATGTTCACAGTGATAGAAGCTACAAAGAGTGATCATATTCTCAGATAACTTGCACCCTTTTATCTCTAACAAGCAGTTTCATAAACTGCATCAATTCTGCAAACTATTACTTTTATTCATTCACCAAATATTTGTTTAAAGCACATTTTTTCCATCACATTCACTTCAAAAACATGTATGAAAGGAGAAAATACAATAGATAATTATGAAAAAGTGACGTGAGAAATAAAAAATGATACCTCTGTACAGGCCATGTCATGAAAGGAGAAAACATAATAGATAATTATAAAAAGGTGAAGTAAGAATGATATACCTCTGTATAGGCCATGTCATGAAAGGAGAAAACACAATAGAGAATGATGGATGAAATTAGTGGCCAGTTCTTAAATAAGCTCTTCTTTGTAGACAAATTATCACTTTGTTCAATTTTTTCTTTTGAATCAATCAAATGGGCCTCCAAAGCTTCAACAGTTTGATCTCGATTTTCACTTGTTTTATGCTTATGCAATGTCTCCTGAAATACATTTTTAAGTAATGTAAGTACACAATATAATGGAATTATTGTCGACTTCAGAGAACATAGAAAATCAAATCATTCAACCCAGGTTACAATTACAACAAGTAGAGGAATAAACAGATATAACATACAGAAAAGCAATACACGAAAAATGAAAGGAAATATTAGCTCTATACCACTCAAAATTAACCACTTTAGCAAAATGCCACTCAAATGCGTCGGCTTAGTAAAATATCACTTAAAACTTGCCATATTTGTATTTTTACCACTTTCAGGTTACATAAATTAGTTTAGACAACTTTACCCCTTCTTCCTCCTCCACATTGTTGCATAGTGGCCGGCGAGGAAGGCATTGAAGAACGAGGCTTCTCGACAGTGGCGACCAGGCACCACAGCATCCTCCTCAACGTCCCCCTCTCTAGATCAAGCTGGTAGACAAATCTTCTCGTCGCCGCCGTTTATCGCCGCTCTGATATTGCCGTACATCAGCAACAGCAAGATCTACCGTCGCCGCACTGCTGCCACTCATTGGCTGTGGCCCACCGGTGGTGACACTGAATTGCTACTGCTCGCTGGCTATAGCTAGTCGGCAACAACAACGATTGCAGAGGAGGAGATCAACGATGGTGAAGGGAGCAACAATGGCTGGCAATGACGGTGGCAGCAGAGGAGATCGATGACACCAAAGTGAACAGGCAATGGATAGCAATGGATAGCAGCAGCGGCGGCACAGGAAGGAGGAAGAAGGTGAGGATAAAGTTTGAATTTTAAAAATTTCTAAAGAAAAATCCTAACGAAAGCTAACATAAGTGGTAGAATAGCTAACGAAGATACCTTTAAGTGGTATTTTACAAAACTTATGTGTTTTGAATAATATTTTGCTAAATTGGATATTTTTGAGTGGTACAGAGCTAATTTTTTTCAAAATGAAATGATTCAAAACAACAAGTTTTCTCACGTCTCATGCTAGATATGAATGTATTTTGCTCCTACCACTAATGCTTGTATAAAAAAAAAACCAAAGAAGCATTTTCCTTTATGTGAAAAATAAAAGCAGTTTGCACCATTCAAATCCATATCAAAACCTTGCTATTACGCAAATGAGGCTAAATGCTCAGGACACAGGGAAACAACCATATTAGGCTACATTTCCAACTATCTACAATACAAGAGCCAAGGATTTAGTTGTTAAATTGTATTCAAATAATGTTGAAACGTCGATTATGAAATTTAAATTCCAAGCTTATACTGGTTTATATATTTCATAAAATAAATACTAAATTCATCAGCAGGTAAAAAGTTCAACAACCCATGTTTTATGAATTTAGCAACTTCTTTGTTTTCAAGCCCACATCAGACGGTCTTCCACAAATGCATTGAAGCTGAAGATTGATCAAATGCAATCATAGAATACCAATTACATAGAATGAATAAAAAAGGTAGGACCAATGAAATCTCACATACCGGCATCCATATGCAGCTTATGAGAACAACAGCAGAAAAGGCTGATGTGCATAAGCATGGCAAGAAATACGGGAACCTGACATATTCCCGTCACAAGTAAGCACCATGTAAATCAATTATCTAAGACAATCTACTTTTGCTACAAGAAAGAATACCTCCCAAATAATGAGTCAGGCGAAAAGACATTTGGAAACTTTTCTGCAGGCTGACATAAGAAGGAAATGTGTTAACATTGACAATTAATTTTAATCAAACACTTAAATTTTCTCCACCATACCAGTGCAAGGTAGCCTCCAAGAGCTGGACCAATGATGAGACCTATTCCCCATGCTGTGCTGACCTAATTACAAGAAAGTGAAAGTCAAAATCAAAATAATTGCAACAAGAAAGTACTAATAGTTTATTAATATGATATTTGTATTTTACAAGTGACAATGCAAGAGCTTCATGTTCAGGTCGACAAACTTCAATAGCATAAGCCTGCAAAAGTAGAGTATAAAGTCATCAACTATACCATGTCTAACATAAAAGAGTTTCAAGTTCACCATACCTTTATTGGTCCAAGTAAACCATTTAAAGCACCAAGAAGAAATCTTGTAGCTATTGCCATCCAGTAACTAACACTTAGTCCAAACAAAGTATTAAATATGACCCTGGATGTCAACAATAAATTAAGTTAGAAAGAAGCCTAATAGAAGACAAAGAACAGAGATACAGTACTAAACAGAGCCCCATCTTGGTCAACTCAGGTTTCATGGATAAAGACAGAAAATGTTACTAACACAGAGAAAATGCCAAAAATGACAACCGGTTTCCTCCCAATGCGATCTGCCACTATTCCCCAAACAGTTGAAGTCAAACATCTACCGAACATAAATGAAGCACCTAAAAAATTCAGTAAATAAGAAATTGATTACATCTGCCAGTTAAGTGAAGCAGCCACCATTCATTAACATCAGACTAAAGCATCTCCAATTTGAATAAGCAATTTCAAAGAAACTTACCTACAAAACCAGCATAAAATCCAATATCTTCTGTTCTCTTTGCGACATGCAAGTCTCTTATCTGTTGAAGGTAACAAGCAAAATGCAGATGTATTAGTTAGATTAAAGGTAACTATCTATTAAAAGAGATGCACTTGTGGCCAAATATGAAAAAATTGGAGGTAAGCTCTAGAATATTCAGAAGTTAATATTGAAATTACTGGTTGCTTGTTATTATATAACAGAATACCCTGAATAACCAACCAAGGTAACCTTACAATACATATTGAAAAGCTTGACCATATAGGAAAGTTGGCAGTGGTGATCCTCGTGACAGTAGGTCAACAGCACGGATCATATATCAAACTATGCAAGAGAGCAGTCTATGATAACTGGACCATTGCTATAAAGAGCAATTACAATTGAACCAACTTTGTATGTGGTACATGATACCAGATTCACTAGAACATTGACTGATAACTGAAGGGCATTCAGTAAGCCACATTACCAATAATCACATCTCCATCAATACTTTGGAAGTTCAGTTTCCATATATTAGCATATGTATTGTTTATTCCATCTTAGCATGTGATTAACGCTTCATACATTGTTGTGGTTCAATCAGGACCTTTGATCTTTGATTCAAGTTTAACATGATTACAAGATCTGTCATGTCAAATTGAGTGCACCTAGCGTTTGTATCGAAGAACAAGCTGCTCCTTAAAGATAGCCCACCTTATTTTCAAAGCAGGCTAGGATAAAAATTGACTAATATATGCCACAATTATGCTATTCAAATTATGTTAGTTCATGAATTCCACATATGCCCTCCAGCTGATACCTAACACCTGATTGATGAGTGCAAATTTTACTACTTAATAAAGCATAAAAAAAATGCAGTTTTTCAATTGAAGTTGATGGATGTCATCACCAAGTTATCTTAACATCAAACATTTATAACACGAACTCATTAAGTGTCAATAATTCAAAGATAGCCACAATGGTGTACAAACATCAGTATAGAAAAAAAAAAAAAAGCAGAAATGTGCATATTTTAAGTAAAAATAAAAAAGAACCTGAAGATATACATACCATGAAATACAGGAAGGGGAACAACGATGATATCGGCAAAGCTGAAAAGACCAGGGAAAAAAATTAGAAACATTGCATGTGCAATAGAAATTTGCATGCACAAAAGAATCATCAAATCCATGGTAAGATTAACAACATTAGAAAACTTTGCCAATCATGTATTGTAGATCCTCATGTGCTGATGACTAAATTTATTAGGTTAGTTCAATTATAATAACTGGAGACCACTCCAACTCTAATAAAGATGTAAAATAGTCCTCCACGATCAAGGATCGGAAATGTGGGGATCAAGTCACACATAACTGTCCGTCTTAACCGCTGCTTATTTGGAGTGGTTTAGAAAGCTTGATTAGATTAAACAAACCTTGGACCTGCCACAAAAAACCACGGTTCCAATGAAACATGTGAGTGTGACCACGTAACCACATCTAATTCCAAGGTTTAAAAAATATAAGCATTACGGTAACATGCTATTCGAACATCTAACTCCTCAAATTCCACTCAGATTAAAAAAAAGAAGAAGAAGAAGAAATAGCAAAGCATATCGCACGATCTCAATAGCTAGATTTGCAAGAAGAGGACTCTGTACCGGCGGAAAGCGAGATCATCCAGACATAAAAGAACTCCTTGTAAGGCATTCCCCTCTGCTGCCCCTTCTTCCGGTCCTGAGCACAGCCGGGGCAACCTGGGTAGTACAACAATGGCAGTGCCCCTTCCTCCCCCATTCTTCAGTCAATCAATTCTTATGTTCTCAAAAAAGCTCAGAACAACAAACGGAGATCAAAAGCCGACGATGAGATCGCTGAATGCGCAATACCACCTTTCCTGGGTGAAACAACAAAAACTCCTCCTGATATCCTATTAACCAACCAGAAAGAACACGGGGAGCCAAGCAGCCAAAAATGGGGTATTTTATGCGTGTCTAGGACCTTCGAAACCTCCAAAAGATGGCTTCTTTGGCGCTCCACGCGGCCAAATTCGCGGCAATGCGAGTGCCGTCTATGGCATTCCAATCTTAACAAACCACGCAAGAACAACAAGAGGAGGAAGCCAAATGGGAGAGAACAGCTTCGTCACATGACTCGCTAAAGCGCAAACAGTCCTAATCCGTACCGCGACAAACGGATTCCATCGCACAATGCTATCGGCTCCGCAAAATTAAAGAGAGCAATGAGTAATCGGAGAAAACAGTGTTCATATTTCAGGGAGAGAAAAAATTTCGGTAATGGTGTGGTGGAGTAGGGCTCGAATTTTAGCTCGAGGCTCGCTGGCATCTCGGGCTTGACTTGATTTTTTTGGCTCGGTTCGGGTTTGGCTCAATTTTTGGCTCGGTTTGGACTCGATTTGTTAACAAATAAGTCGAGTTCGACCTGTTTTCGTAGTTTGATTCGAAAACGAGTCGAAATCGAGTTAGACCCTAGTTTGCTCGGACTCGACTTGGTATATATATAAGATACATCAGATATAGAGTTATCTACTCATCTCGACCATCACCTAGCACCTCCGTCGCCATGGCCGGCTAGCGCCTCCTCCAGAACCCTCGGCGTGGTATCCTCTTTCGTCGTCTCTGGCCTCCTCCGCCGCGCCCCCAGCCACCCGAGCCCCATCCACCGCCGGGGCCCTCGAGCTACCTCCCCCACTGCCCTTGAGCTCACTCCGTCGCTGAACCGAGGAGTGTCAAAACAAGTTGGTCCAGCTCGCGAGTTAGACTAAGTCAAATTCGACCTAATTTTTGAGTTCGGTGAGGTAACCGAGCCAGCTCGCCAGCCTGTCCGAGCCCGAATCGAGCCAAGACCCAACTCACTCAAACTCGACTCGTTTCCACCTCTATAGTGGAGACTGGAGAGCCCGAAGAGGGGCTACAATTAGATTGGACAGTGACCAGATGCAGAGAACACGTGGCGGCAATCGATCGGAGTATTATGTTTAAGTAATATTATGAGTGGTCCATGTGAACAGAGGGCCCTGCACTAAACAACAATGTGCTGGGCTGCTGGCTAAACCCAATTATAATTTTTAACTAAAGTTAACATCTCTCCTGGTTTTGGCACCAATGTAATATCTCAATCAAAAAAAAAAAATCTGAGATGTTTAGTCTAATATCAAGGTTTGACTTCAAACAACAGATTATTTTCTTGCTCTCGATTTTGATGGTTTATGAGTAATTTAACCACCATACATCTCAATCTACCCTCCATCAAGTTTATCATTAATCGTAACAGAACAACACATGAATTGTATGTAATACGTGGCATTCAGCCATTCATGTGCTCTCTATAATTCTACAGTAATGAATAAAAACCCTCCTTCCGGTGCAATCAATTCACTGTGTTCAATAATGTTCATCGCCTTCATCAGTTGCGCCGACAATATCTGACACGCGCAGGCGTACGTGACTCGTTTTTTAATTCGAGTTAAGTTGGCATGTACGAGTTAGGGTATGGTTGCCTGCACATATCAAGTCTGATCAGGAAGCTAATTAAAGCGATCGAGACACGCCAAGATGGTCAGTGTTGATCACTGCCGTTCCTTTCAAGGGTCAATATAGTTATTCTGCGTATGGTTCTATCAAAACTCTAGCCACGTATCTAAAGCTCCATGGTCCTCTGAAACAGTGCTGCATGCATCTGTCCACGTCGCATTCGAGTTGAGATGTCATTTTGTTTTTGCCGACGGCCATCTTTTTGGAAGGATATCGATTTGTCGCACAGAGATTACTTTGAAGTGATTTGAGGACTTGGATAAAATTTTTACACCTCACAAGTCACCAGCGGTCGAAGCTGGACTCCATGCATGGGACAAACAACCTTGGAAAAGTTGATAATTTTGGAGTTTGGACGCATATAAAATGGTAGTGTAGAGCCAGCAAGTGTGCGTACTGGAAATTAGTTGTCGTTTTGGATGTTTGTGTGTCAAGGACAGGACGACGAAACAAACTTGAGGGGCACGTATAGGCCGGTAAAACTTCATTCCTTGAGGTCCATGCATGCAGGTGTGGTGCTAGTTCATTCTTACCGTCCCTTAACTTTATGTGATTACACTCTCACATTAATTAATTGCTAGCACCTGATCCATTTACCCCAGCTTTTTTTCACAAAAAAAAAAGCAAAACATCAGCTTAGTGTGTGTGAAAAAAAGAGCGAGAAAATGGGAAAAATAAATAAATAAATAATGTCATAAAAATGCAGTCATGCCACGAGGTATAAAACTATCCTTCTAAAGAATATATATGATCTAAATATAAACTCTTAATAATCTATACTCACCTCATCTGCCATTAGATGAGTCCATCCCCAATTTAATCAAAAATAATCACTAATCACTCATTAACCTAACAAAACAACGTTATAAATTCCATCAAACTCAATCTCGTACATACTAACATCATCCCACCTACACCAACCGTCCCAACTTAGTATTAGTACATCTCTTTCTTGGTGTACAATTGTGATCTCTAGTAGTGGTCGAGGAGTTGTGGTTAAAGGTTGTCGTGGAGGTAATCGTAGGTCAAAATGAGGTAATTGGTCGATAACGATCAAAATCGGTGAAGTTACACCTCATCACGACGACTTTCAACCACCTCCACAACAATCTTCGACCACAACTTCTCGACCATTACTTTCACAACCACATCCTCGACCACGAGTATTCGAGAAAAATTGATTTTTTGCTTTCTATCACGCTTTTAAAATGGAAAAGAGAAGAAATATTTTTTCTGTCGAGTTTTCAAAATGAAAAAGATGAAAACATATTTTTTTTCTCAGTTTATGATTTTTATCATATATCATAGTGGCGATAATTGATTTATCACACTCAATTAGATCATTTTAGCAAATTTATGAAATTGTGAGTTATTTCGTAATTATTTTTTATTGGGGTTATTTATGAAAAAAAAATTCCTCTACCACGGAGAATTACGTAGATCGTACTACTCTCAATTACGTCAGGAACTACGTCACAGAGAATAAATTTTGTCGTATGTTCCGCCGGTATACATCTAGGAAGCCACGCAAACAATTAATTAGTCCCTTGAAACCAGACATTATTCTAGAGCTACGTGCTAATAAATATATGTACGACGTCTGCAGCACAAAATAATATCGCCAAGTCTCCACGTTGCACCAATCAAGCTTTCTCTTTTCTTTTTTTTAAAAAAAAAGCAAGCACTAAACAAGCTAGCTTGTGTTCAAATGCGTGCTTGTATGTTAACATGAAACCATATAATTAACAAAACTAAAATTTGGCTCGGCAAGGCACCGAACATTTTTTTTAAAAGATAATTCATTAAAAAAATAATTTCAAAAATAACCTATTAAAAAAATTTATAAAACATCACCACATCTACTCGGGTATATTGCTATATTTTCAATCGTTGACTAGGATAGTTATTGAAAGTTAATTTTGTAAAATTCTTTTTTATCATATTATTTTAAAATTATTTTTTTAATGAATTACTTAAAAAAATTCCACCGAACAAGAAAAACCACGTCAAACACAAGAAACAAACGCTATTTTTTTTTTGAGAAAATAAAAAAATGCTAATTAAGTCTGGCATATTCTAGTCTCATTCTCACCACAGCTGAGATCGGTCGAGATGCATGATTTGCCGAGCTTCAAATTAATAGTAAGAACACTAATTAATCACTTAGGCATTGAAGAATATTTACAAACAACTCAAAATAAAAAATAATTTAAAAAATGATCACATTTTACTGAAATTGTAAAAATAACTTAGTTGAACGCGATAAGTCAATTATCCTATTTTGTAACTGTGATAGGATGATTTGTTGCACCTCACAAACCTTTTCCCCACACTATCCCGCGATAGAAACATTTTCACTATACCATCCACGAAAGAAACTGGTCGAGCATTTGTGTGGTCAACTGATCGAGTGATTGAAGCGTACTTTAACTAGTGCATATCCTGTACTATACTAGACAAAACGCGATAAGTCAATTATCCTATTTTGTAACTGTGATAGGATGATTTGTTGCACCTCACAAACCTTTTCCCCACACTATCCCGCGATAGAAACATTTTCACTATACCATCCACGAAAGAAACTGGTTGAGCATTTGTGTGGTCAACTGATTGAGTGATCGAAGCGTACTTTAACTAGTGCATATCCTGTACTATACTAGACAAAACGCGATAAGTCAATTATCCTATTTTGTAACTGTGATAGGATGATTTGTTGCGCCTCACAAACCTTTTCCCCACACTATCCCGCGATAGAAACATTTTCACTATACCATCCACGAAAGAAACTGGTCGAGCATTTGTGTGGTCAACTGATCGAGTGATTGAAGCGTACTTTAACTAGTGCATATCCTGTACTATACTAGACAAAATTGATATAATCTGCTGCTCAATAGTATATTTCGATCAGTCGATCACTCGACCAGTTTCTGTCGCGGATGGTGTGAGAAAAAGACTTGTAAGGTGCGATAAATCATTCTGTCGTAGTTTCAGACTGCGATAATTAATTTATCACGACCAATCAGATCATTTTTATGATTTTAATATATTGTGGGTCATTTTTCAAATTTTTTTTTTTATTATTAATAAAAAAAGTCCAGAGAAATTCACATACACAAGGTAAGCAAGGAAACATACAAAGATATGGCATGCATGTGTCTCTGTAGGTAAGGTACCTGTGCAGAGGGTGACGATCCAGACATAGAGGAACTGCCCGTAGGGGATCCCCGGCTCCAGCATCTTCTTCCGGTCGATGGCGCAGCCGGGGCAGTCGTCATAGTAAATGACATCCCTCTTCTCCAGCAACGGCACCGCCGACTCATCGGCCGCCCGCCGCCCCTCACCGTCCATATATTTCTCCTTCTCTATCTTCTCTTTGAACTATATATATATCTAGGTATATATCCCTTTGCTTGGAATATAGGTCTGAGGACCAGCTGCAAGCTAAGCTATAAGATAGCGGGTGTAATGTAATATATACGTACTTGGAACCTCCTGCTTAGGGTTGCGTAGTCGCCAAGAATTTAGCGGCCAGGGGCCCAGGAGAGTTAAAAATGAACAAGAAGTACCAACCCAAAGCGGAATTGAATTTCGCGGCTTCTCATCGGGGATGTATTGTTTCTCACATCAACTTCAGTCTAGATCATTATTACATAATCTTTTCAAGAACTATATATTTGATTTACTTAATTACAGTGACAATACAAAAAGATGATTTGACTAAGTGTAGTCTAATAATGTTATCAATAAAGTGATTACTGCATAGTAAAGATTTTTAAAATGTATTAAAATGAATTAAGAATTATTAAAATATATTGATGATTATTTGGATGGAATAAAGAAAACTAATAACCCTAATATTTTTTTTCATATCATACATTTTTATATACACTATTTATATAATTAATTACATAATATGTCGTCTCAATCTACGTCAACTTATACAATGAAACAAACGACATCGGCGTCGTTTTCATTTGTTGTTTCTTAGTTGTTTTTGTTTTGTTTGCCTCTCTTTTTTATTCTATGCATTCCAATCCTAACCAAAAAACACAGCCGTCCTGCCTTTTCGTCAAAAAAACGTAACTGGTAGCTAGTTCGCAGATGTTTCCTCAAGCAAAATGAAATGATTGGCAGTTGGCCACAACGAATGCTCGTTCAGCTCCTGCGTCTGGCTGCTGACTCGTTGCGACTAAAACTTTAATTTTCCTCTCAAAAAGGCTTCACCTACAGTGATTCGAGAGTGAAACTGTACTATAACTAAAACTATGTCCGTTACAAAATAGAGTAAAAAATGATTTAGACTTTTTATGTAAGTGAGATAATTTTGATCAATAATTTCTATAATAATATATTATTTAAATATCAATTTCATATGATCAATCTAGATGTTTCTATGTGTTTTAGTGGTCACAGTCGAAGAGGAATAGATCCCTCATGATGATTAAGGCTATCTCCAACACGTTTATTCTTAAAGAGAATATTTTCTACCACACATGAGAGGAGAATCTCAGAGAATCAAACAAGAGCCAAGCATCCAATGACTTGATTATTACTTGTCTCTATGTGCAGAGGTCCATATACTTTAAAGTCAAACTAAGAGTCAAGCACTCTAATATTTTGGTTCTATGTGATTAGATAATTAAATATTTAATTAATATATGTTAATTTATGAATTTTTCTATTAATATTATGTTAATAATATTTAGGGAATTTACTTTGACATTTCTGACTCAAAATAATAAATAATGAAATTTAATTTAAAATTACACTTGACGGAAAAATAATATTTCATAAAATTCAAATAATGGTACATGACATTGTTGCAAACTAAACTAAAATTAAACTTGCAAAAAAATCTACTACATTCGAATATCGAAAGATAACAACAATATAATTTTAACAAACTAAGAAATACAACAATATATTACCTGTTTGAGTGCTCGATCAAGTCTCTTTTTAGTTGCGCATGTGTAGGCTGAACACAGATTGTAGCGTTTCTTGTAAATACATCGGTGAATAAAGGTGTAGGCTCATTGTGGATCACAAACGATACTACAGTGGATATGCCCAGATAATCATTGTAATCATAGTTATCGGCATCAAAATCACACTCATTATTTGTTATCATGTTATGCAAGATGATACATACTTGCATGATCTTGGCGAGAATTGATCGTTGTCAAAATCGTGTAGTACCGTGCACGGTGATAAATCGAGACTGTAGGACTCTAAAAGCTCATTCAACATCTTTTTTTGCTCCTTCTTGGTATTATGCAAACAACCTATCTTTCACCGTCTATGAAAACGGTATTGTCTTCACAAAGACAGCCCACTCCGAGTATATAACATCGGCGAAATAATACCTCATGTTATACTGTCGATGATTGAGAGTAAAGTGAACTTGAGGAGCTCAACCTTTCAATACATCGGTGAATAAGAATGATTGATTAAGCACATTGATGTCGTTGTTAAAGCCAGCAACACCAAAAAAGTATGCCATATCCAGAAATCATAGGAAGCCACTGCTTCAAGTATAATAGTTGGGATTTCATAATCTCCACCAGTGAATTGTCTCTTCCAACTATTGGGCAATTTCTTCATTTTCATTACATGCAATCAGTACTTTCGAGCATACCCGAAAAGTCATGAGCCTCTCCTTGTTGTAGCAGGCGGTGGATATCTTCAATAGTGGGGTTGCGAAGATACTGATTATCAAATTTGTCGATGACACCTTCTACAAAGTGTTCAAGCCATGTTTTATTTCATTATCTATTGGAGTTTTTCCACTTTTCACTCACAGTACTACTTCACTATCGATCAATTAGGAGTATTTAGTCGTAATAGTTATTAAAAAAATTATATTAAATAAGATATTATTATTATTATTATATTGTTGGGGAATGACACGGAGATTCACCTTGGTAACCCGTATTCGCCCGGGGACCCTGAGTCCCCCGGCAACCCTCATCTGCCCAAGGACTCTGTGTCCCCCGGTGACTCTCTCTCGCTCGAGGACTCCAAGCCCCTCGGAGACTCTCGCTCGGAGACCCATGTCTCCCAATGATTCTTGTCCGCTCGAGGACCCTCGCTCACCCAGAAACCCGTGTCCCCATGTGACTCTCAATCATCCAGGGACCTCAAATCTCTCGGTGGCTTAATCTGACACATAGGCCCCCTTTTTAATATTTTAATCAAAAGTGGATCAAATTTCTAGATCAAAAGCTGACCGTGCCACTTGTCAATAATCTAAGGTCTTAGACGCTAAGAAGACAATGTTATCTTTCATCTTATGCTTCTCTGAATGATATTAAAGACCTTTAGTTTTCTTTTAGGGTTATAATTATCTCTTGTATCATGTTATTTGTAACACAACCCCAATTTTAAAAATCAATACAAATCTCTCAAATTCCAGGGGTGCCTTGAAGTTAGAACTCCGGACATATCGACAGGACTAAGATCCCTCATTGAGACCACAACTTTTATAAATCTTTCGCATTTTTCTCTCTTCCACCTGCTTCAGGATGATCTATCAGACGATCACTCCGGATGAGATTTACAACACGTAGATCTTTATTGTTAGGTTCTTATCCCTCAACATATATCTATAGGTACTAAATAACCTCATCATAACTCATCTCAGGCAGGTAAACTTCATTCCTCGGGGCCCATGCATGAATTGCATCATGTGTGGTACTAATAGTCAGGGTTCCAGAAATCGCTAATCGCTAGTCGGTCAGCGAGCAGAGGGCTAGGGATTAATCTGTTGAATTAGGGATTAATCGGAATTAATCGGTAGACACTAATCAGTAGGTTTGAATAGTAGTCTAAAAGAAATTAAAGCAAGGTAGCAAGCATCAAGCTTCAAACATCAAGCATGATAATAATTAAAGTAAAGTAGTAAGCATCAATCTTCATCCTCTTGTCCATAATTCTTGGTTAGAACCACTTCATCATCTTGGTCCGATTCAAAATCAACATTCTCATCATTGCCCTCCTCTTTGGATTCGAAATTGGATTTGAAATCATCTTCGTGAAGTTCTCTCACTCTTGTGCTCCTACGGGGTTGCACGGCTTCATTTGCCCCACTTGCTTATCAATAAGCCTCCACAAAAATCCCGTTTCGGGCTCAACATTATCATCATCTCCTTCAATTATCCACTCTTGAGCATTACTAGCATTGCTAGCTAGAAGAACATCGATATTCTTCGTCTTGTTTCTTTGTTTTTTGCTAAACAACCTTGCATTGAATTGAACATAGACAAGATTGCTTACACGTTGAGCATCTAGCCTATGTCTTCTCTTAATATACACCTACATTACATGTTGCAAAGTGAATTAAATTATATAACATTGATCGATTAATGAGCTTATTTTGACTGATTAATGGACTGATTTTAACCGATTAATGGGTCGATTTTGACCGATTTAATGGGTCAATTTAGGCTAATCCAATCGGCAGCTTAGCAACTGCGGATTAATCACCGATTTTTAGAATACTGCTAATGGTCTTGTACGTAACTAAGCTAAAAATTGGAAAGTCACCCACAAGAAAATTCATTAAGGGCCGGTTAGAAATTCGATGATAATTTTGGAGGAAATTTTTTTTCCTATTTTATTATATGTGAGATTTTCTCCAAATTTTTTATAAAATTCTTATGTTATAAACAGTACCTAAGAATTGAAAAAATTAGACAAACACATGCATGGTAGTATACGGTAGTATATGACACCAAATCAAACAAAACATGACAAATTAACAAATGCTAATGAAGCAAGCATCTTCGATTCTGACCATTGTTGAGATGAGCTTGAAAATATAAGAACACTAATTAAGCAAGCACGCGTACGAATTCACATACACAGTTAAGCTAATTAAGAAAGCAAACATACAAACATATGCCATGCCATGTATATATGTAGGTCGTACCTGTGCAGAGGGTGACGGTCCAGACGTAGAGGAATTCTGCGTAGGGGATCCCGGGCGTGAGCATCTTCTTCCGGTCCACGATGCATCCGGGGCAGTCGTCAAAGTAGACGACATTCCTCCTCTCCAGCAACGGCACCGCCGCCGACTCAACGGCCCCCCGCCGCCCCTCGCCGTCCATTCTCCCAGTTTGCTAGCTAGCTTGCTTCTCTTCCAATTATATCGACGTAGCTAGCTCTCTCACTCCAACTCAGACCCAGCTGCTAGCGAATAAAGGGAATGTTCATTCGCGTAAAAAACAGCATATTTTCCGCGTATAAGAGGGAAGACGGCCCACTTTCGCTTGATGAAAGAGGTTACCCTCAGCATCTGAATTTTTTTATAAGTAATCTATAGAAAAAAGCTAATTGAAAAAATGAGTCAGAGTTGTTGTATTTTATAAAAATAATCCATCATATCAGCCTGTCGAATCCTGAAGACTCGATAAACGATATGTCGTGTTGCAGGGATTAAAAATTGACTTATCGAGTGATGATACTTGACAAGCCATTTGCTTTGTTATGAAGTCACGACAAGTCCTCTGACATGTAATATATGTGTTGTCGCAGGTTGAAGTGGAGGTGGTCGTTGTGGTTGGAGTGGTCAAATATGTGGTTGGTCGATGAAGATCAAAATTGGTGAAATTACATCTCACCACGAGGATTTCCAACCACCAACACTTCGACCTACGACCACTTTTATGACGATTTTTGACCACACTCCCTCAACAGTTACTTTCACAACCACGCTCTCGACCACATGTATTCATGAGAACTGAGTCGTTACAGGAGCTAGAGAGCTTGTCGAGTGTCCAGCACTCGACAAGTCGATTTTCAGCTCTTGTCGAGTCTTTAAAACTTGACAAACTGACATGGTGGGTTATTTTTGTAAAATACGACAATTTTAGTTTATTTTTACAATTAATTTTTTTTCTATAAATTATTTATAAAAAAACTCCTCGGCATCTTGTGCGCTTAGTTACTTTATATAGGACAGAAACTGCTAGTCCGACGACAGGTGAATGTATACAATTGGCGGGCAAGAGAGGGTGAAACAAAGGCGACTCGAGGCACCCCTCGAAAACCAGCATAACATAGACCCGGTCAATGTTAGTCTAAATGACAAGATTAATGGTGCATATAAATTTTAATTATATTATGAACAGTGATTTTTTAAATAATCCAAAATTTAAAAATAATTACAAAAATAATCCATAATTTTACGAAATTGTAAAATTAACCTGTCAACTCATCAAATCACAGCAGAAGTAGAGACTACTGGAGGAGCTTCTACGAAGCACATGCTATATTGTACAAAAGTTTTTTAATTTTTTCGGTATTAATATCTTTTAAAATATAACTACGATTAACAATCTGTTTGAATTAGTAAAATTGTGAAGTCAAAACAATTAGATTAGATCGACATAAATAGATCATCAACTGGGGTTATATATCATAAGATATTATATCTTGTTATATCTTAAAATATATAATTCCGGTTGACGATCTGTTTATTTTAATCTGATCGTTTTAGTCACACAATTTCATTCATTCAAACAGATCGTCGATTGGACTTACAGATCAAAAGATATCAATGTTGGAAGAATAAAAAATTACAACATAATTTAATTTGAAAAAATTGAATTAAAACTTTCAAATTATTCTGGAATCGATATCTTTTGATCTATAAATTCCATTGACAATCCATTTAAACTGATGCAATTGTCAGCCCAAAACAATTAGATCGACACAAATGGATTGTCAATCAGAGTTATATCTTGTGATCTATAACTCCAGTTGACAATTTGTTTATGTCAATTTGATCATTTGAGCTCACAATTTTATGTTTTCAAATGGATCATCGATCAGAATTATAGATTACAAAATATCCATCTCAAAATAATGGAAAACTTTGAGTTCAATTTTTCAAGATTAAATTGTATCGAAATTTTTTATTCTTCCGGTATTGATATATTTTGATCTATAATTTCGATTGATAATTGGTTTGAATCAATGGAATTGGGAGACCAAAATGATTAGACTGAAACAAACGGATTGTCAATTGAAATTATATATCTTAAAATGTAACAAGATATAATATTTTGTGATATATAATTCTGGTTGATAATCTATTTTATTGAGATGATCATTTTAGCTTCACGAATCTACTGGTTCAGACGGATTATTAATTAAAATTATAATTTAAAAGATATTGATGTCGAAAAAATTTAAAACTATGTATAATATAATATAATATAACATGGACTAGCCCATTCTATCGTGGTTTTGAGTCTTGATTTGATGAGTTGGTGAATCAATTTTGAAGTTCGTTAAATTGTGGGTTATTTATGTAATATTTTTAAATTTGAGTTATTTAAAAAAATTGAAACCGGAGGAGGAAGTAGCAAGGACAGGCAGCGCGCACCAAACACGTCAGTTCATGTCAGGCTAAGTTTTTTTTAACTTTGACTTATTTAAAAAACATTCTGAAACGGTAGGAGGAAGTAGTAATGAAAGGCAGCGCGCACCAAATACGTCAGCTCCTGCGTCAGGTTGTACATGCCTTGTTGCGTGCGTTGCACATTCTCCTGTCGCGCGTCGCGCGTCTTTACAAAAGGCCGATCTTAATTTGTGCAGCCTACAAATTTAATTTGAAACGTGATTCATGATTTATCTCAAAATGGCTATTATTAGCTAATGCAATTCGATATTACAATTTACAACAGTACTAGGTCGTCTGCAGCCTGCTGATGTTCTTGCAATTAAGGAGGTGCTCTCGTGAGTCGTGAGAGTTTTACTCAAGAGATTTAATAGAATATTAGTTCAATCTTATTTTAAGAATTTAAGTTAAAAAAACATTCTATATTAATCTTAGAAAATTAATTATATTAAATGGGTTAATTTGTTAGATGAAATAAAGATGAAAGTCTAAATATTAGTATGGATTAAATGTAAAAATCAATGTTGGTTTTACTGCCATTTAGTAGCGAAAGTAGGTTGATAGTTACTTGCAAAGTGTTACAGTTGGATATATTTTTCAGAATAAATAGTATGTTTTTGACTGATAAACTGGTCAGAAAGGCCTATTCCAACAATGAGAAATGCTCAAATATTTTTTAAAAAAGTGAACTGTATAATTTTTAAAACATATTAAAAGTCTAATTTACAACTATTTACTATTTTATTATTAATTTCGGTTTAAGATTTGTGTAATTTAATTTTTGAAAAATATAAAAACATTACTCCCCAACAATTCTGAGAACTAACGTGGCGGTACTTGCAATGTGTCCCAACCAAGATGGGCCCCATGAAACAAAAGTTGCCGTCTTAGGACTTGGTACTCGATAGAGCTTTGCGACTCAAAAATGGAGGAGACCGGCGTACGGAGGTGGGTGGTCGACGTCGCCCGGTGGCACCCGTCCCCCTCCGACCTCGACTCCGCCGCCGCCATCCTACCGTCGCACGACCGCGCCGCCATCACCAGGTATACCTCATCACTGCGGTCTCATCTCTCGTGCTCATGTGATGCCAAGATCGCTACTTTCTTTGCAATGAGTCTCATTCACTGTTAAAAGTTAACTCTCAAGAATCAAGGTATTACGAAATAGTAACACTGTTGATTAATTGAGTTCCCGTTTCATGGTGTGTATTGTATACATCTTACAGGGAATTAATTCAATATAATACTCGTGTAGGTTTGTGAAGGTCGATGACAAGAAACGGGCACTTGTCAGCCGGCTGCTTCAGTACTCACTTGTGCATGATGTCCTCCGTATTCCATTTGATCAAATAAACATTTGCCGCACAACTGAAGGGAAACCTTATCTGGTACGATTTGTTTCAAGTTCACTGCCCATTCATACAACAAACCAAAAAAAAGAAGCAACATTTTCGTTTCAGTTATTGATCCCACGTTAGTTGGGTACCTTCATTTTTGCAGCAGACTGATAATGCAATGTTTCCAAACTTCAATTTTAACGCCTCGCATCACGGAGACTATGTCGGTATAGCATCGGAACCGTTTTGTCCTATTGGCTTGGACATTGTATCCATCTCCAAACCTGAGAAAGAAACTGTCATGGAGTTCATCAAGAACTTCTTGTCATATCTCACAGATCATGAGTGGACGTGCATTATTCGAGCCGGGGATTCCAATGAGATCTTGACAGAGTTCTACAGGTATAATACTTGGGTCATTGTTAATAGATTGATATGCAATTGTGTTATTGTCTTGTAAAAGCAACATATTCAATAGCTTCATGGAGAATTGTTGCCTCTTCACCATGTGTAGAATGCGAATTTGCGCTTTGAGTCATCCAATCAACATAAAAACAAATCATATTTGTTAAATCTATTTTATGAAACGCTGGTATTATCAATTTCTCTTAAAATGCTAACAACACTAACCTCATAATGAAAAATGACAACATTAACGTTTTATGATTAAATAAATGACAATCGCTCTGCACATGACCTAAGAAGGATTCTCATTTTATACACCCCTATTTTGTAGGTACTGGTGTCTTAAAGAAGCATTTGTCAAAGCTATTGGGGCTGGGGTTGGGTTTGGGTTTCACCGTTTGGAATTTCATCATACACACTGGACTAACATTTCTGTCAATATTGACGGAAAAGAATCTAGGAGCTGGAGATTTAGGCTTTTCAAGCTCGATGAAATGCATTTGGTAAGTATACATGGTTGTGTGAAAATTAACAAAATACAGTTGGCAGCACAATTTGTTTACTTATCAGTGGCATTGCAGGCATCCACAGCAAAAGGGCAACCAAAGGATGCTATTGACGGCTACAAGAGAACATTGTCCAATGTGTATGTTGAAGAGGAAGACTTGCATGTCATACTAGATATTCCAGGAGACGCTTTCACTTCACGTACAGTGGAGCAGCTTATACAAGCATTACAAGATTAGCATGCATTTATTATTATTATATAATAAATTCTTGTGATATTAGAAATATCACATTAATCCTGACCACACACATAAAAAATACTCACAATTTTCACATTAATCATAGAAAAAAATTGTTAAGAATTCTCATATTAATTGGAAAAAAAATAAATATCTATTCTGTTCATTATATTTAGAGTGGTATAGATTCTCTATCAAAAAATCATATCTAAAATTAACTCTATCTATATTATGATACAGAGTAATGTGAAAAATTGTATTCAAAACCAATTTTATCTTTATTATAGTATTAAACATGATTATCTTTTATTGAAATGTAGATAAAAATTTAGATTAATCAGGCAACTGTATGCCATTACTTGATTTAATTAGTGAATAGTGTAAACTCCTTTTTCAGGTTTTTAAAATTTCCACAGAATAATCATTGGATATAAAGAGCACCTCCAAAAAAAATTGAGTCAACTTGGTGTGATTTCTTGTTGCCACTGATCTTGCACAAGAGTAATCCAGGAGTTCTTTTAGAAGAACTTTGGAATGAAAGAAAACAAATAAAAGAAGAGAATTCCCTGCACAGAGAAACAGAAACGAGCTTTTAATTGGCGTTGTGATCCAGGAGTTCTTTTAGAAGGAGAAGCAGCAGCCGTGAGATATCCATCGGCTGGTAATGGGCCGAGACCAACGGAAACTCAAAAAGAATTCAAGAACCGCATAACAATTAACATGTACTGATCCGATATCACCCTCAATGGCCAAAACGAATCAGATACGGTAAAATCATATTATCTATAAAGTTAGATTCATATTGGATTTTTCTAGTTCAGATTAAATTTCGGATTCTATTATATACTACTGTTTTTCTTTTAATTTTATTATTTTATTAGTATAAAATATTTAAAAAAAACATGTTTTAAATCAATAAATAACATATTTGAACAAATTTATACAATATTTCTACTATTTTTGTAGAATTGATTACAAAATTGTAGACTGCAAATTTAGACAAGTATTTTATATACAAATATCATTCACATTTAAACTCAAATATGAAAGGATATTACTTAATTGGATTTTATCTGATTCAGATATGAATACATATATTTTATATTGGATACGGATTCGGAAAGATAAAAAGAATATCATTAGGACACAAAATCCCCAACCAACCACACATGTTATCAGATTTGATAATCGAATAATTTATATATCAACATCTATTTTACACACCTTAAAAACCACCACGCTTCACCGGAATTCATATCCGTTGACTCGTGAAGGGATAGACGGATTTAAAACGAACAATAGAATTTAAATGGAAAAATGCATAACTTAACTCCGCTACTGATTAACATGGTATTTTTGCTTGTTTTTATAAATACTAATCAGGTTGACACAAATTTTAAACTTTGACGGATTGTAAAGGTCAAAATATATAACAAAGCTAATCACCAATACAAAATATTCAGTGAGAAATAAAAAAGTTTTAGTGGTAAAAAAAGAAATGGTAGATATTTCAGGAGTAGGTACAAAATTTACGCACTTTTCTAGTGATATAAACAAAATTTTCCCAATTTTTTATAAACATCTACATGTTTGATGAGATGTATGAAAATATCGGAGAAATAAGATGTATCAGATACTATCAGGGAAAAGGAAAGATGAATCCATGATCAAGAGAGTTAAGTGGCAATTAAATTGGCTAGGAGCGTATGTAACGCCTATCAACGTCATGCGCTGGTATGCAACTGTATACAGGTTTAGAAGTGTAGAGAATAGTAGCATAAATGTCATTTGAGACTGACCTCCAAGTTTTGTACTTTTTTACCATGACGAACAAACCAATTTGAAATCAATTTCTTAGCTCTCCACTAAATCCCATATCATCATCAAAATGAGAAAACAATCCCAATCTGTCATCCCAACACAGAAAACATGCAGGTTTTGCTTCCATAAGCTTAATTTTAGAATGTTTCTGAAAACAAGTTTAGATTGAGAAAAACGAATTTCATCAAAAACAACCAATCAAGCAACCAAAAATCAGCAGCAACCAACTTGTGCCTTCCTCAGCTTACCCAAATAAAACCAATAGCAAAACAACTATACCAACCACGTATTCTGGCCTCCATATTTATCAACCACCCACAAATAATCTCATCTCACCATTTCATCTCTCTCTCTCCAACAAACAGAAATAACTGCCACTCAAATCCCTTCCCGGCATTCCCTCCCCACCTTGCAAACTTCAAAACCAAAATTAAAGAAAAAAAATTCGTCCAAACCAAACACAACTCTCAATCTCTTAATCTCTCTTTCTTCGTCCCTCTGTGCCCGCACACATTATTCCTCTCAAGGGCCCTAACCATGGGCCATTGTTGCTCCAAAGGTATTCCGAAGTCCTCTAGGGAGGTAGAGCCAGTCATCCCGAAGACGGTGAGCTCCATTACATCACCCAAGAATGGTCAACCGGCTCCCAAGCCCGCCACCGCCATGGGCTCAGTCCTTGGCCGTCCCATGGAAGATGTGCGTGCCATCTACTCCATCGGCAAGGAGATCGGTCGTGGGCAGTTCGGTGTCACCCACCTCTGCACCCACAAAGCCACCGGCGAGAAGTTCGCATGCAAAACCATCGCCAAGCGGAAGCTCGCAAACAAGGAGGACATTGAGGACGTCCGCCGCGAGGTCCAGATCATGTACCATCTCATCGGTCAACCCAACATTGTTGAGCTCAAGGGTGCCTACGAGGACAAGCACAATGTCCACCTTGTCATGGAGCTATGCTCCGGCGGGGAGCTCTTCGACAGGATCATTGCGAAGGGGCAATACACCGAGCGCGCAGCCGCATCGCTGCTCCGCACAATTGTGCAGATTGTGCACACCTGCCATTCCATGGGGGTGATTCATCGGGATCTCAAGCCGGAGAACTTTCTCCTTCTCAACAAGGACAAGGAGACGCCGCTCAAGGCCACTGATTTCGGACTCTCCGTCTTCTTCAAAGAAGGTTTGCGAATCTCATCAATGCAGGCTCCATGACAAACTTGTAAGCCAAACAGATGAGCTAAAAAGGTGTGACTTGTGTAATTTTTAACACAGGTGAGGTGTTCAGGGACATTGTGGGGAGTGCATATTACATAGCACCAGAGGTCCTCAAGAGGAAATATGGACCAGAGGCTGACATATGGAGCATAGGGGTGATGCTATACATCTTCCTCTCTGGGGTTCCTCCTTTCTGGGCAGGTGCAGATTCTACATTTCTACATCTTTTCTACATGTTTTTTCGGAACCAAGAAATGTGATCACCAATTATTTTGAACTTTTCCGGTGGCAGAATCTGAGCATGGCATCTTCAATGCAATCCTGCGTGGGGAGATTGACTTTGCCAGTGACCCATGGCCAAACATTTCATCCGGGGCAAAAGACCTTGTCAGGAACATGCTCAATGCTAACCCTAAGCAGAGGCTTACTGCATTCCAAGTCCTCAGTAAGTAGTGGTAGTACTACACCTTTGGATGCTAAATGTTAGAACTATTGTTTCTTCTTAAATTAGTGTTTTATTACATATATGACAACACATAACTAAATTGTATGGATTTGAACTGGCAGACCACCCATGGATAAAAGAAGATGGAGATGCACCTGACACACCTCTTGACAATGTTGTTCTGAACAGGCTCAAGCAATTCAGGGCCATGAACCAGTTCAAGAAAGCTGCATTAAGGGTACAATATTCAGAGAGCTGTTGAACAACAACTTACTGGACAATCGTAATGTTTTCTTGGACATGTCATAGGTAATAGCCGGGTGCCTGTCAGAAGAGGAGATCAAGGGGCTGAAGGAGATGTTCAAGAACATCGACACAGACAACAGTGGGAGCATAACACTTGAAGAGTTGAAGAACGGGCTATCAAAGCAGGGAACAAAGCTGTCTGATGAAGAAATGAAGCAGCTCATGGAAGCAGTAAGTATTCACAGTGAAATTAAGAGCTTGTTTCCGTTAGGATGAGAAGTTTCTTTGATTTTTTCCCCTTTGTATTTTCAGGCCGACGCGGATGGCAATGGATTGATTGACTACGAAGAGTTCATAACCGCAACAGTGCACATGAATAGAATGGATAGGGAGGAGCACCTGTACACAGCATTCCAATACTTTGATAAGGACAACAGCGGGTATGTTGAACACCAACACTAACATAGTTAATAGGATTTCCAGAGATTGTACTAGAAAGCAAGACTATTTCATGTATATTGTAGGTACATTACAAAAGAAGAGCTTGAGCAAGCCTTGAAAGAGCAAGGGTTGTATGACGGCAAAGAAATCAAGGAGGTCATCTCAGAAGCTGATTCAGACAATGTAAGAAACAAGTACCTTGAATCTCGTTCACGGTGCAATGCAGCACGAACTAAAAAGGTTATCACATGTTAAGAAAAAAAAGAAGCTAAATAGGATTATTTCCTTACAAATCTGAATATTGTTCCAGAAATTTGATTGGGGTTTCTTCCAATTCATAATATCGGGTGCAGAAACATAAAAATCAGCAAGTCAGATAGCATTTCTTGAGTTACTGAATCTAAAGTTCACAACAAAAAATTCATGAGTGTAGGACGGAAGAATAGATTATTCAGAATTCACGGCAATGATGAGGAAAGGAAATGCTGAGTCAAAACCAAAGAAGAGGCACGACCTGGTTCTATAGTGAAACAGATGGTGCATCCTGCAGCGGCCAGTTCTTGGTGATGTGGAGGATCATACACAAGAGCACAGTTCAGAGAAGCCAAATGTGTACTTAATACAAGTGTATATAAAGGAGTTCTCTTTGCAAATGATCTTAGCGTTGAGCCAAGATTCATGGATGTCATGTATAATGTACTTTCTGATGGTGAGGGGATGATCTTGGATATGAATGAACAGACTTGCGAATTTGGGGGGGATAAGATTTGTCGATGCATGTTTACTTTGACATGTGTAGTTGTAGAGTTTTGTAAGAGAAAAGAGGATGGAGGCTGGGGTGTTGGCATTGCGCAAAGTTTTTTTTTTGTTTTTTTTGTTTCATCTGCAGAGATTCTACCAAACATAAGAGTTACAGGCATTTAACAATTTCTGCTACAAGTTTTACACTTCAAGAGGAAATACCACCATGCTACTAAATTTGCAAATAACACAGATTTCCCACATTTATCCAGAATCGAGAATCTCAATAATAATCAACATGACATTTTCGTTTTTTATTAGGTTGATCATATGAATTTGGAAATTGTATATATTCTTTTGAAGAAGCACCAACAGTGGACAGCACAATCGGACATTGCTAATCCTTATCCATTTCTATCCCTATTTCCAGCACAATTCTACCACCAAAACTTACAATATAGCATTGCAGATTTTTTTTTTTTTTTACTAACTTTCGCAAGCAATTTAGATTTGCATCAACAGGTTCCATAATAACAATTCCATCAAAAAAAAATTTATAAGGGATGATTTGGTGGAAGTGCTCATTTTATTTAGAGAACGAAGAGATAATAGTGTGGTTATTTCACCTGAAAGCATTATTTTGGATGCTGTAGGAGCCAAGAAAAACACAAGAACAGGAAAGCATATGCTTACCCACGAAAAAATCATTTTGCAGTTTCTAGAGAATCTTTCATCTGCAGTGCTTTACGTTCCTTTTGACGGCGTTCTCTCTAAAAAAAAAATTGGGCAAGACGATGTTACATAAAATTTAAAACCTTACAACTGTGTATATTGAGACAAGAATATGGATGACTAAAATTGTGATATGCATGGTAAATAGAAAAAAAAAAGCATACAAAGATAATCAAAGATTTGCACTCTGTTTATAGTGCCTATTGATAAAATAGAGAATTTGGCCTTTCATGTCATAATTTGTCAGCGGAAGGATAGAAGACATAAGGGCGTACTCTCAATGTCCTTATTTTTTTCTTTTAGAAACTACCCCTCTGTTCTTCAAAAAAAAAATGTCGTTTAAGAGAACAAAATTTATATAAAAAAATATTGTGATCTCATATTTCAAAAATACTCCCATAATCATTATTTCACTTAACCATTAATTATGTACATGCAAATAACACACTTATTAAATTAATTACAAGTATTAGAGATAGAGATAAACATATAATCTTAATTCACTTTTTCAAAACCATGCATTGAGCTAGATGACATTTTTTAACGGAGGGACACATTGTGATTCAGGCAATTAAAAGAAAGGGATTGATTTGATTTCCACCCAGGCATTTCGGCAAACAATTGGTGTGCACATCCAAAACAACAAACAAAGAAGACCCAAGCAAGCACACCGAGAGGAGTAAACGTTTGGGAGGGAGAAGAGGAGGAGGAGAAGAGAGGGGTAACGAACCCTGCGTTCCCAGAAAGGGAGGAATCAGACGAAGTCGTAGACAGAAGAGATGGTGTTGAGGAGCACCACGTTCACCCCCATGAACACCAGAAGCCCCATCATCGGCCGCGCACGATGAGGCATCCTAGGCGGAGACTCTCTCTCTCTCTCCCTCGACGGAACCAGCACGACACAGAAGAAGCCTCCTCAAGAGGTAGTCACGAACACTGGACAGCCGGCGCCTCCGTTGTTTGTGGTCCAGTCTAACCACACTTAACAAAACAGTGTTTAAGTCATATAATGCAAATAGAATCTACTCTATCCTTTGATAAGAAGAAAGAGAATTAATAATCTTGATACTAAATCATCACTACACGACTCTTATTAATCGTTAAAAACCACCAAATATCTTTTAGAAGATCATCACAAATATTTCACCTTTATCCTTATATCTAAAAATATGAACATCAACATCATCTTATTCTTAAAAAATGATCAACTTGATGCATCATTTAAATCTAATCTGTTGATTGAGATTGTAGATCTTATTCTTTTGTTGCAAAGGTGATTCCTACCAAATATATTCACGTTTGACTCAGTTCTTTTTTCTCACCGACTAAAGTTGTTTTTGCTTTTATTAGAACTAGATAAAAAAATATTAATTAGAAAAATGAGATCAAACATCTTGTATAAGGATAAGAGCATCTCCAATACACGACTTTTAGTCTATATAAAGAATAAAGAATGAATAAAAAATATTTTTTCGACAAAAGGGGAGACCTTGCTATCTCTTGTGGCAACATTGCAGTGTGTGAGCTCTACAGGTTTTGATTTTTGTGCACATTCTTTTGTTCTCTCAACTCTTCCCTCTCCTCTGACTCTTCATCCCTCTCCTCTGACTCTTTTTTTGAAGAGATAAGGTTAAGGTAATATGACATCTAAAACTTTCATTTATATTGGAAATATCTTATTGGAGCATCTCCAATAATTGTATTCGATAGATGTGTGTTTAAACTAAAAAATTAATAATACTTATCAAATATCTCTACAAATTTTTCTAACTCCAATAATAATATTTCTCACTTAAGATACAAGAATTTTCTCTATACTCTTTTTCTTTCTTATTAGTTCCCACTAGTAAAAAAAAATTGGTGCAAACATTAGTGACTATTGAAACATCAGTGTCTCTCTCTCTTCTTTATTTCTTTTATTTGGTAGTCTTTCTCCATAAATACCTGTTAGATTATTCTATTAGACTTGCATATGGTACAAAATAAAACATTACCGTATAACAAACAAGTTGTTAGGAGAAAACAACTAAACTATGGGCCCATATGTAGTTATATACATGGAGAAATCAAAGCCAATCTATAAATGAGTGACATGAATTTCCTTGATAGAAAATACATAAGTACAAATAGTTCTTTCATAGCTGAAACACACAGTTACTACCATCTTGCCTAAAAACGGTTCTGCTCTATACAGGATTTGAGAAAGAATCCATATAGATTGATCTCATGATACATTAGTAACAGTTCTCATGTAGAGATAGAGATGTACATGAATAGTTTTGTACAGCAGTGTAGAGTGGATAAATAACCAACCGCAAATGACCAAATAATACGCAGTGGCATCATAGACAAGTGGCTATTTTCTGCTATTATCTAGTGTACCCATGGGATCTGAAATCTTCAAGGCACGAAGTACAGTCAGATCCCTCAAAACTCCCAATGACTGCTGCTTACCGCAGGTCATTTCTGAGACTGTATAAAAACCAACGGACAGGGTCCTGAAATTTGCTTGCCTCTGAAAAAGATCTAGATGGTGCTGATATCAATTTTGCTCTTCACAATTTGGAAGGCTGGGGTGACCCAGCTGCCACAGTTGCACTGAATCCCTGACCAGTTGAAGTATCCTACCCGTGCTCCGCAGTGGATGCATGATAGCTTCCCTTCCAAAGCACCATCTTCTACTGCTATATGAACAAAAGTACCCATCAACACGTGAAGCCATTTAGGGGATAAATGCTCCATAGTGGATAAATGCTCCATAGTCAGGACAGGGATGATGAGACTAATGAAAATAATGAAAAACCTATCTCACCCTTCAAGGGAAAACAATGCAGTGACTGCCACCTCTCAAGTACGAATGAAGTTTCAGTTGTATCTAAGAGAATTTTTTGTACAGATAACACATAAAAAAAAAATACCAAAATAGCACAAATAAAACTAAATTGTAGAAATGACTTCAGTCGCCAGGTCCGATGACGACTTACACGAAAAAACCTTCAGTCGTCAAACCACATAGTGACTTAGCACTTCAGTCGTCAGACTAGATAGTGACTTAGCATTTCAGTCGTCAGGTCCAATTGGCGACCACAGAATGACCAACTGGTCGCCAAACCAGCTGGCGATTGTTGGGACTATATAACGGCCACAAATCCGACCCCTGGCGACTGAAGGATTCGACTAGCGACAAAAAAAAAACACAGAGGAGAGAATTTGACCAGTCGTCGGAGCAAACACAAAAAAATTCGACTAGTCGCCACCTCAGCTGGAGACTGCTCGTGGCGACTGATGAGGTGGTTTAAGTCGCCAGATCAAATGTCGACTGATCGAATTTCCCAAATGTCGACTGATCGAATTTCCCAAATGTCGTCAATCGAGTTGATGACTTTTGTCAGTTCTGCCATTACTTTTTTTTTTTCTGTTCTATTTTCGGGTTTTTTTATATAAAGGTTATCCGTACAAAAAAATCTATCTAAGATGACAAATTTGCAAATTAAGAATTGCCAAGGATTCAGTAAAACAGCATTTGAAAATTTTCATGATTCCTAATTATTTCATTTACTTATGCAGGTGCAGAATATGACATTCATCAAATCTTAAAATTTCGATGAGCCAAACAATGAACCAATTGCAGTTTTCGTAATCTCAGTAAAGCATGCACAACATAAATGAAGTATGTACAAACCAGATATGTAGGGTAGAAAAACTTGATATATGCGTGTTTGTGCTTCATATGGGATGTATAACTGGATAAGTCTGCAAAAATTATGGAGTTAGCATACCTGGAGTCATCCACTTCAAAGGCTCAACAAATAATGAGGAGCAATCTTGTTCCCTATAGTTATGTGGGTGACCACTTTTCCTTTTGTTCCGCTCAAAGCAAGATTCACCCTCACCAGGAACATGACTGACAACATTGTCCTGCAGAGCAATAATTCTCCTGCATTTCCTGCAGCGGTAAGCTGTTCTATGTTGCTCCTTCTTCGAATGATCCTGAGAAGAATCAGATTGTGGAAAAAGACCAGGGTCATCTTCAAATATATAGCTTCCTAACTTCTCTCCAATTCTGTAGGATTGACCTGCAAGAGAAGTAAATCAGAGGGTAAGTTATAGAATACATCTCTACATGACATTTGTTGAAATGGAAGTAAAATAAACAGGCATTTATATGAAACCAACCAAAGCTGCTTATAGAATATGAAAGGCAAATATTTCACATATAGCAAATGAGACAAGCTTGAGCAAACTAGACCCTACTCAACTCAGATTATTTTAGAAATCGAGCGAGTTCAAGTCGATTCAAGTTAGAAATCGAGCTAAGAAGTTGGCTCATGCTCGGCTTACAACAAGTCCGAGTTGATCTCAAGCTAATATCGAGTTAAATATGGATAACAAGATTTTTAGATAAACTTATAAGTTATAATTATAGAAGTTGAGGGAAAAATTTTTTATGTCACTATAAAATTTCAATATTTTATATTTGTCAGTAGATGTCTCACTGGCATATGGGCTTAACCCCACCTTCTCATCCTCACGAACTATAATTTCAAAACTTTTGTAGTGTCATCAAAGAAATTTTCCCAAAAAATTAAAATTCTAACTTGTAATTATATTTGGGGCTACACGAGACTCTTAGAGATAGCAATTTTTAAAATAGAAGTTAAGATCCTAATTTAGTTCTATCTACTGAAATTTAAATAAAATATATTTAGGAAATTCGAGCCATATCGAGTCAAAATTGAGCGAGCTGGCCTAGGATTGAACTCAGCTCGTTTCCCATCCAAGCTAAAAAAAGTGTTCAAACTCGGCTCTTTTTTTTGAGCCGAGCCAAAAACCGAGCAAATTTTGAGCGGCTCACGAGCCTTGAGCTTTTCTTGCATCCCTACACATAAGTTGTGCAAAAAAGAATGATGTTTGTGACATGAGTGAAATAAACAGACTTCATATAGTGCAAGTGAAGCTGCTGCTGAAGGCGAAGGTTTCAACAGTCATAGAGAACTAAAAGCATATAAAAAAGAGGAAAATTTTGTTAAATATCACTAAAAAACCAAGCAAAAAGGAAGCAAGATAACCAGGTTATCATAAGCATATGCAAAGTTGAACATGATGAAAAGAAACTATCTTGAAAATCAATGTTCAGCCCAACTTTGCTGCATAGGACAAACAGTCATTATATTCACCAAGATTGATGAAGACTAACCTAATAATTTTAAGCGGAAGCGCTTGTACAAAGGACTTGAAGTATCAACTTTGAAGCCCATTTCTTCAAATAATTTCAACTGCAAGTTATAAAACATCCAACTAAACAACAAGCATACCGAAGCCCCATACACTGCAAAGAGATCCTCATCATAAAGGAAATCTCACCTGATCAAGAAAACCATCATTGGGGCAAATGGACTCACATATTTCCTTTAAAGATTCTAGTGCTTCTGGCAAAACACAATAGACAGGACATGTCACAGGAGAGCATTATAAAGAAGGATTAAGCATTCACTTGGAGTAGACTCCAATAAAATAGGTATGAAAAAATATACATTCTATTTAGAGGTTAAAAAATCAAACCTTCCAGAGATTTCTGCTCTGTTCTCATAAGATAGGCAGTAATGATGGTGGCACTGCAATAAGATGAAAACAAGTTCAGAATACATGCATAAAGATTGAACAGGAACTAGTAGTAGATCAGAAGTTTAAACCCCAAATAAGCAGCTTGTACATTCCTCTTAAATACATACCCTTATCACGATTCACGAATGCCACAAACACTGGAGTGATATCCAAAATGACACACAAATCAGATCTTTAACTCATAACCATAATGGTTATGTCACTAACAAGAATACTTTTGTTTGACAGTAAGATTTCTATGCAAACATGTGAAACCAAATACCACATAATTAGCCCAAGGTACCAACGATCCCATCTTTACACCCCAAAAGGAAATATTCATACTTAGAAACCGTACCTCCTCGAGACACCGGCATAGCAATGCACCAAGACATAGCCTTCCTTCCTGCCCTCATCAATGAAGTCGAGGCAGGGCTCGAGGAAGTCGAGCAAGTCCTCCTCCTCGGTATCCCGTATCGGCACGGCCATCCGCGACACCCGCAGCCCAGCCCCAGCGCGCTCCACCACATGCATCAGCCGCCCGGGAGCCACCGCCGACGCCGACGGCGAGCCATCCTCGCCAGCGACGACGCGGCGAACCTCCTCGGAGGGGATGGAGAGGCCAGGGCGGCAGTCAGAGATGAAGGAGATGGAGGCCGAGCTGACAACGGAGAGCACGTGTGTGAAGGGGAATTCGGCGTCGGCGGTGAGGGCGGCGATTGCGTCCTTGATGTCTCCGAAGAAGAGGCGCTCGCGGACGGGGTGCGGCATGTGGGCAGGATAACACGAGGACTAAGAGGGTAGGGGAAGTTGGATAGGAGGGGGAGGTGGGGTGGACGAAACCCTAGCGCTTGTTAGTTTGAGTGCCGGAGGAAGGGATCCACGACGGTTTCCTTGCCTCCCGCAAGTCCCAACTCCGTCGACGTGTCGCGGGAGATCGGAGTGGAGAAGGTGCTCTGGGCTGGGGTGGATAGAAAATAGTGGGGGAATCACTGACGCATTGGTCCCACACATTGATAGATGGAGAGGCTGGGGCTGCACCAAGATTGCTTCATCTCTTCTGCCTCGTCTCACAACTCACCAGACCTCATGATTTAGATATCTCAAAATTGATTATTTTTATTTCATCTAATTTATTAAAATACATATAATATTGATACAGTAGTTTATCTATTTTATAAAAGTTTGTTCAAGAATATGAAAACCCCTTAAAACCAAAACAATCAGATAGATCATCAATGAAGGGCAATCTTATATGTTCGAATAGCATTTTTTTATTTCAAGGTAGCTATTTCTTCCTTTACCTTTTGTCTTTTCAAGTAGAAAAATAGTAGTCACATTGTTATTAATAATTTTATGTGAATATTACTAAAATACTTTTAGAGTTGCCTTATTTGTATATACTTAAAATTATTTTATTTGTAAATATCTAGAATTGTCGTATATGTGTTATTTTATATATGGATGTATTGTGTAAAGAGATAAAAAATCATCAGTTTTCTCTCTATGTTCTCCTGTGTTTATTTGTTATTATCTGTATTGATGATTCAGTGCATGCGAAAGTAATAAGACAATCCATCAAATTACAAAACATTATCAACACGGATCAATATAAATCGGTACACTTTCACTATTATGACTAACATTCAATCATATGCAGTTTAATATTTACATAGAAGATTTATATTTATATGTAATTTTATTTTGAAATGTGGATCCATTTCTCAAAATCCTAACCGTAACTCTAGATCCAATTGCACACCAAAATACTAGCCGCCACCCTCCTGACCACCTCCGGCCGCATGAGCCGTGGCAGATTTTGCTCTGGAGCCCCAAGTTCTCACCTCATCCAAGCAACTGAAAACTAAAGTTTGCCCATGTCGTGAGCCGTGGCCCGTAGCAGACAGACACACGTGAGGAGCTTATGTTTGCGTTTGAGGAAGCGATTGTGTCCTATAGAAGATTCGGCCCATGCTGGAGACCTTTCCTTCTTTTTTTTTAGAACTTTTCAGTTTTGTAGTTTGGGATTTTTTATTTTTTATTTTTTGCTAATAGAGCAAAATTTTGGTATTAAATACATAGCTTTTGTTGTTTTCCCCGATTACCAGCTTCTATTTTTTTTTATTTCTCAAGACTTATCTATCATCTATTGGTATGTTTGGTTATTGTCCAGCTTTTAGCACCAACGCTACATGACTTTCATTTGCTTCCGGATTATATTGGACTAGTCAGTTTTTAACACCCATCAACCATTGGGGATATGCACTTTTACATATAATTACATTAATACAAATCCACCTCACTACATATCATAATTATTCCCCTTTACAACTAATAGAGGTATAGAATCAAACATTTTTCATCTACGAATTTTTTGTTGTGCAATATATATCTAATATCACTGCCACAACATTTATCTATATGGGTGTATATTTTGGATATGATACTCCATTAATTATTAAATACCTTGAATTTATTATAGGAGATCTTTTTTAAGGCTTAATATGCTAATTATATATTTGATGAAGATCATTTCTTGCATTAGGGGGACATAAAGGCCTAACTTTAAAATGCAGTAAAATTTTATGACATGAAAAGATCTTCAATATTTAGATCTACATACTAGTGAAGTTGAATTGGAATTTGAAAGTTAATTTGCAGAATTTAGTAAAAAATCTGTCAAATGCGCTCACTGATCATAACGAATGACTAAATCATATATACTTGCAATAAATACACCACAAAAAGTGAAAATATCTCAGGAAAATAGTATATCCACTAATGCCACTCTACGCCATAAGCGGAGAAGACCTATTTATGCAAAAGATTTAAATCTACGAAAAAGAAGAGATGCAATAATTATAGTCAAACACTACTTAAATTTTCTAAAGAGATTCATCTTGAAGGTGATAAATTTCTTGAAAAGATTCGTCTTGAAGATGAGAACCCACTATCATAATAATGATGGGGATGCAAAATAATCCTATTACATTATTTTTGAGAAATAATGAAGATATAGTTAATGTTAACATTGAGACAGATATGAGTTTCGTGAATACAGGAGAAATTTCTAATAAAAATATTGTTGTTGTCGACAACTTCTTTGTCTCCACAATTATTTATTCAATTGAATTGAAATGATAAATCTAGATCTCAAGTCTAAACTGATAGCCAAGTGCCCGAAATGTTCAGTTGAAAACAACAGAAAGAAGCAATTGAGACTAAACTAGACTCACTAAATAAAAAAAGTTTTTAGACTTATAGTTCGAATGTGACAAAATGTTATCCCCATACACTATAAATAAGTCTTTATAAGAAAAAGAAAAGAAAATACTTGAGGTGGTAAGATATAAAGCGAGATTGGTAACTCAAGAATTTACACATAGACTCAATATTTATTTTGAAGAATTATTCTCCCGCTATAAATGATATAACGTTCCGCTACTTAACATCATTGGTAGCAGGAAAGAATTTAAATATGCAATTAATGGATGTTATTACCATAGATTTACATGGATCAATTGAAGAACTTAAAATTCCTAATATAAAGGAGAGAGAAAATTACAACATTTACAGTATAAAATTGCAAATATCATTATACGACTTGAAATAGTTAGATAGAATATGGTAGACGGACTAAGTGAATTTCTCTTGAAGAAGGGATCATCAATATTAATATGTGTCCTTGTGTGTTTATAAATAAATCACATAATGATTTTTTATAATTTTAGTATATATTGATGTCATAAATATTGTTAAAACCACAAATAAAATTGAGAAGCAATCTCATGCTTAAAAACAAAGTTCAAAATGAAATATCTAAGTAAAACCAAGTATTGCTATGGCCTGTGCGCTCTCTGAAGCAATATTTATTCACTAGTCAACCTATCTAAAGATTCTAAAGAAATTAAATATGGATAAATTCACTTAGGACACCAATAATTGTACGATCTTTAGAAGTGGACAAAGATTCATTCCAACCAAAAGAAAATATTGTGGATATTTTAAGATCAGAAGTTCCTTACTAGAACACATAGGAGCACTATTGTATCTCACGAATTATACCAGGTATGCTATTGCATTAATGGTATATTTACTAGCAAAATATAATGCATATCTAACCAGAATGTATTGGAATGATATCAAGAATATCCTCATGTATCTTTAAAATACAAAAAATTTTAATATATATTATCAGGGTGATCCGTTTGAGACTTAGTCTTGGTTTTCGCACTAGACTCGCCTAGATTCTAATATGCGGAATAACGGGATCTTACTCGGAATTACCGAAACCCAAAGGATGATCGAAAACACAGCTCAAAGTAATTGCACAACTCTTTGTTTCAAAGAGGGCTTTACACGTCGAACGTTAGACACACTTGCCTACGTCGAAGGAACTATAAGCTGGATATATGATCCAAGGCTGTAATAATATTCGATGATCTAAACTAGACCTATTACAAGGTATTTATAGTCCAATCGTATGAGTACGTATCAGACTCAATAACCTAAACATATTAAACTCATATAACTAACTAATTCTAAATGGATAAATTTAGTTATATATATTCCGATCGGATTACAATTCGGAACAGGGAACGAATTCTTTTCATGTTCGCAAAATCTTTCCGAACACGGTTAAGGTCGCGAAGCCGTATGCGATCATGACTTGAAGATCCTCCCGGATCACAGTGAAATCAATATAAGACATTGGTGGACTATTCAGACATTAGCTATTTATCTTACCCCTATAATGATAAGTTCAAGATTGGTTATGTTTTTTCTGTGGTGGTATAGTTATTTTTTAGAAACTATTAAGTAGACATTGGTTGCAACTCTATAAATCATTCAGAGATAGTTGTATTATATGAGATCTCACATGAATGTGTATGGTTAAGATATTTGATACAATACATTCAACAATATTGTAGTATTGAGATAAATAATATTACCCTCACTATCCTGTATGAAGATAATACTGCTTATATTACATAACTGAGTAATATATATGTCAAAAGAAATTTGACAAAACATATTGCTTCAAAATTCTCTTATCTTTACGAACTACAGAAGAGTAATGAAATAATTATACAAAAAATCGTTCTGGTAACAATCTGGCTAATTTGTTCACAAAGTATTTACCTGCATCCATATTTAAGAAATATGCTCATGATATCAGAATAGTAGACTGAGAAGATTATTATTTTTAGAGGTGCAAACATTTAATAAAAAATATGAGCATTTAGACTTTGAAGGTCTTTATCCAAATTTTATTACTCAATTTGTTTATAATTTAGATCTCAAAGATTTGATCCCAAAGATTAATGTTGTACTATTTTTTCTTAATCAAGTTTTTTATTGGGTTTTTTAATTAAGCAGTATATACAACACACAAGAATACACATGTTATATATTTTTTTTTCTTCAATTATTTTTTCTCACTGAATTTTTCGACATATGCATAACATGGATTGGGTGTATTATGAATATTTTGATGTGAACATTAACAAAATATTCTTAGAGTTGTCTTGTCTCTATGCCTAAGTTTGTCGTGTATATATATACATACGAAGAACATATATCTAATAAAGAGAATCATATGTTTTCTCTTTATTTTTTCCTTTATAATCTCTTGTGTTCATCGATTAATATTTGTGTCAGTGATGTAAATATTTGTGAAAGTAACAAAGCAATCTGTCAAATTACAAAACACATGATATACGTTAAGTATTTCGTGGGGTAGATTTTTTGTATTTCTGTCGAGAGAGAGAGGGAGAACAGCGGGACTTAATTTGCTCTTGTGGCGTCAGAGCAGTACCAGGTCCTAGCTAGTTTATTTCAGAGTTGAAGAGTATTATTTTTGAAGCCCCGCCCAGTCCAGCCCACCTGAACTACTATACCACCGAGTGGGCCGGACCAGACCAGTACATACTTGCTAACTTTATATTTATGCACCAAGTTCTCCTCTTACCCATGCGCACACAGCCAATATTAGTATCATTTTTTAAGAAGCTAAAGCATCTATTATGTTTGCAACACCCACCTCCACCAATAAGGGTCAAAATGAATTAGATACTGGTAAATAGTGACTATTCTGTATCTTAGCCCATATTTTATACAAACATTAATTGGTATAAATACATATTCAAATAATTATTGATACGAATCATATACAAATACAGAGCTTAGATTAATATATTATTATTTCTTTTACTTTATAGTTATGATTGATATATCGAAACACTTATAATTAAAAAGAAACATATAGACATACAAATAATAAGAATAGCTGCGTGATCATAAAATCAAAATAGATATCTATTTTATCATTTTAGTAGATAGTGGATATAAATATGTAATCGGACATCGCTCTTCTTATATATGAAAGAAAATAAAAATTAGATTTAAATACAAATATGAATATCATCCAATCTTAATATTATAATTCATATTAAAAATTTTACGAATATAAAATTGAATCAAATGTATAGTATCCGTCATATTTTAACCCCTATCTACCACATACACCAAGGAACACACGATACTCTAACAAAAGAGACAATAAATAGCAGTATCATTGCTTTCAACTGCGCGTGCAAAAAGCCAACACTTTTAATCTCACATCCCCAACACCATCATTCTTTGCTCCATTGATTCAAGCATGGATGTTGTTTGGGGGATGGCATGCATGCCCCGATTCAGTCTCCGTATTACATGAACCTCCATTCTAATTGGGTGATATTGAAAATACTCATCAAGAAGACTCTTTGCACTCTTTTATGTCCTTCTCCCATTATTAAGAGATTCCAAATTGTGTTTAGGAGTTAAAATCAGGGTTACAACCTTAGATGGTTGTTTTCATAAAAACATACCTAAAGTATCTTGGAAGTGGCCAACTTCGATCGTTCCACCATGGGCCATAGCGGCGGCATTGGACATTGCGCTTCGGCCATTGCACATGGTGTTGCAGCCGCCAAGCTAGATGAAGCTTAGGGATGGCAACGGGGTGGGTAATACCCGTTTTCCGTGGATACTCGTACCCGTGGGGGCGGGTATGAGGAAAATTCAAAACCCGCGGGGACGGGGGAAATCTAATACCGCTGATAATTTTAGAACGGGTAAGCGAAACTAAAACTCGAACCCGTAAACCTGCGGGCCCCAAAAACTACAAATACTCATGTATGTATGTCAGTATGTGTATCAACATTTAACACTCAAACGGTCAAACCCGCTACCCGCTGCTCACAAAATTCAGGAGATCAAAAATCATAACCCTAGATCTATCTCCTCTAAAGTCCAGACTCCACACATCGTCGCCACCCTCACAGTCACGGCCTCGCCACCCTCTTCATCGTCGCCCTCGCCGGCTCACCACCCTCGCGAGTCGCAGCCGCCGCCCTTGCCATCCTTACCCTCGCCGCCACCGCCATCTTCATCCTCGCCGCTGCCCTCACCATCCTCGCCCTCACTGCCGCAGCCGACTTCATCGTTGCCACCGCCCTCGCCATCCTCGTCCTGGCCCCCGCTGCCGTCTTCATCGTCGCCACCATCCTCGCCCTAGCCGCCGCCGCCGTCTTCATTGTTGCCACCGCCGTCTTCATCGTCACCGCCGCCCTCGCCATCCTTGCCCTCACCCTCGCCGCCTCGCCACCCTCACGAGTCGTGGCCTCGCCGCCGCCGCCGCCCTCACGGCCTCACCGCCCTCTTCATCGTCACACTCAGATATCGGGGCACCGACGGGTATTCGGGCTCCCGGCGGGGAGCGGGGGCAAGGGTGCAAACTATACCTCCGCTCTAAACCCACCTCGTTGCCATCCCTAATGAAGCTCATACTCTACTCACATTTTTCCACTTCCCCTATCTGTTTTTGCTGAATTCTTTTTATAAATAACCAATGTAAAAAGAAATTAATTACAAGAATGACCCAATATTGCCGTATTTTACAAAAATAACCCGTCACATCAACTTGTTGAGTGTTGGGTACTCAACAAGCCTAGTACTCGACAAACCCGGTCCTGATACAACCAATTTTAAACTGATACGACTATAACCAGTTTCAACATTGATACGACCAATTTGTGTATTAGATACGACCACGACTAGATCAAGTACTGATACGAGCACGATTAGGTCTAGTACTGATGCGACCAATTTTGAACTGATACGACCACGAGCAAGGAGCTAAAGAGCTTGTCTAGTGCTCCAAGATTTAGACACGCTAACGTGGCGAATTATTTTTGTAAAATACGACAACTGTGGGTTGTTTTTATAATTAATTTTTTTTGTGGATTATTTATAAAAAAAATTCACTTTTGCCTCAAGGCTGCAAATTTGGGGCATGGCATTCTCTACAATGAACATCTTTCGTTGTTTGTTTAGTGGTGAATAAACTTCAATCTTGATGGTATGGTTTAGTACCCCAACTAAAAGGATAAGAGCACCTCAACCTTTGGTTTAACTGTTTAAGGTGGAAACATAATTTTGCATATAATCTACCATAAAGAAACCCTCATAAATGGTCATGGGTATGATTAAAACTTTAAATCTTTTTAGATGAATAGTTTTGATATTATTGGATTATAAAGAATATCTATACAATCAAGAGACTATAGAGATTATAGAGGGGCACCCGGCTTGTTCTTTTTAGTCAAAGTTTTGTTCGTACTTGGAGAACAAAAGAAATTCAAAAGGCTTCGAAGCCACTTTAGTTGTTGTTGCCAAAGCAAAGCACAAGTCCAAAAGATTCCTCCTTTTTCTTGGGGGAAAAGTTGTTGAAAGAGAGGAATCAATAAAATGTAAATGTTGCCAGTTATAATCGGTCTTGTCAATAAAAAAATAAGTGTCTTACAGATTAGATGATTGTTAAATGTGCTTTCTGTTTCTAAATAGTGGCCATCAGAATTATAATGCTTCAAGCTCAGATAGTAAGCAACAAAAGGTTTTAACTACTAGTACCGGTGCCATTACTGACCCTATGGCTCTAATAGGAATAGGATTATTATCCAAATAAGGGGGCAATGGAGCGGCAACAATAGACGTGTCAGTAACACCACAAGTTTTTGTGCAGTTCAGAGGCCCAGCAGTATGTAGTAGACTAGGGTGATGGGCAGAGCTATCAACATCCCGAATATCACGCTGCAAAAATAGAGTTTATGACCATCAGGACCATCTCAATCAAATGTAAGAATTAATATGTTAAAAGTAAGCGTCATATTAACGTCAGGAACATAAGAGCAGCACTTTATGATTAAGAAAGTCTTGTTGTCCAATAGGGGCGTGATGATTTTTTAATGATTACAAAAATAAAAAGGAACCGCGAACTAGGGGCATGATTTGAGTCAAATACTGAAGTTAAAACACATTGACACTGAGCAATGTTAAGAGATCATACGCTGTGCTCAGTATATCAGGATGAACATTGTACTCCTTGGCAAACACAAAGGGAACTATTCCTTGAGGAAGAGCAGCCTGGGAGAGTGAGATAGCAGGGAAACATAAGTTCCAGAAAAAAAATTATCACTTCAATTGAAGCCATTTTCCCTCAGATCGTGTGAACTGTAAATTTGCAGTATCCCAGAGGCAACATCCCACCTGAACAATCGCAACATGCAGAAGAACTCCTCGCAGTCCAATAGCGATCGAGGCGACCGCCATGACAGCCGGACCGACAAGGAACCTGACAGCCATTGCAAATGCAGCAAGGGAGTTCCCACAGGCAATGATCCGAGGTTGCAATGCCATGAACAAGCCTGCAAGCACAATGTAAGTATTTGTGTTCATACAGTTCAAGCATACTGAACGTCAAGAGGCCAGTTCCGACAAACCTAGGCTGAACATGGCCATTCCCAGCCCTGCATCTGATAGGATGGAGATTGAACGAGCGATGATGGCAGGCATTTCAATCCCCCACCTACAATTGCAGCGCATAGCTCACATGATTAAAAAATGTGCAGGGTAATCAATTAGCATGACACTGTGAAATCTCGCTTCACCTGCAGGACACTAGAGACCAGATGACACCAAGGAGGCTGGAGTAAGTGTTTGGGTTTCTGATCAGCTTCCTCCAGACCATGATCAGAATGAGCCTAGTCATGACACTTGCTGGTGGCATCGCAGCTGGCCTTGCCTCACCGTCATCCTTTGGGTGGAGCTCTGCAGTTGAGTTGGACCCGAGTTTCGAGAGGGTCGGCCCATCCTTCTCCTTGCCATTTCTGTTCCTGAAGCTATAATCATCATGGCCATATTCATCATAGGCCCGGGCTCCTAAGCAAGCATCAAACAATAAAGTTTGGTAATGTCAACTTGTTGAAGTAACAAATTTCTAAGAAACAGCTAAATCACTACGACATACACCTCCGAGACCTTAAACAGAATTTTTCCAACACAATATTAATACATAATTACTAGATTTGGAACGACTACCGTGCTCGGCTAGGCCGTCAGATCAAAAATGGACAATCAAGATCGACCTCAAACAAGAAATTAGCAAGATATCACAGGACCCAATTTGTCGCGATCGGCCCACGCTCGATATGGAATGTGAATTGCATGATCAGTTGATCAAAACTCAAAACCCTATGCAGGCCCCGGGCAATACACTAACTGCAAAAGCAAAGAACCAAGAAAGCTCCCTGTTTGGACTTTGGAGTTGTAAAAAAGGAGTCACCTTTGGCGAGGACTTCCCCGTGCTCGCCACCGGCCCCGAACACAGGGACTCCACCGGCGCGCTCCGACACCGGCGACGCGCTGGAGCTCCACACGAGCATGTGCAGGTCCTTCCTCTTCCCCACCACCGCTTGTGGTTGCGGCGAGTACCCCCCACCCTTCTCCTCATCCACTCCTCCCTTGCCGCCACCCACCATGGTAAAGAACTCGGCGTGATTGAAGCTGGACCCCCGCGGCGTCGGGTTCCGCGACGACTGCAGCGAGTATATCTCCACGCCGGACAGGTTCGACGCCCTCGGCGTCCCGCCGCCACCGCAACCATTAAGCCTCTGCTGCAGCGACTGCGAGTGCGAGTGCGAGCCCGCCGCTTCCGACCGCGAGCTCGTGGACTTGCGCACCGTCACACGCATCCGCCCGTCCTCCCCCACCTCCGCCTCCGCCTGTAGCTCCGCACCGCCTCCTCCCCCTCCAGCCAGCGACACCACGTCGGAGTCCACCCGGAACGACACGATGGACGCGGCGGTGTCCGGGAACTGCTCCATGATCAGCAACCGCGCGCCGCGGTACTCGAAGAGGAAGAGCATGAGGGTGTACCAGATGATGCACTGCAGCACGACGATCTGGACCATGAGGCTGCCGGAGCCGGGGCCGTACATGCCCTTGAGCAGGGGGATGCCCATGACGAGAGTGTTGGGGAGGGTGGAGAGGGAGAAGAGGGTGATGAGCCAGTCGAGGGAGCCGCGGCGGGAGAGGCGGCACCAGAGCGCGAGGAGCGCGAGCACGATGAGCTTCTGGAGGGAGTCGGCGGCGAGGAAGCGGAGGTTCATGGCGAAGGGGTTGTTGGAGGCGATAAAGTGGAAGGAGAGCAGCGGCACCGCAAACAGCGCCACGAAGCGGTTGATGCCGGAGCACTGGTCCGGCGAGAAGATGCCCCACCACCTCACCGAACCGTACGCCAGCGTCATCGCCACGTACAGCGGCACCACCGCCGTCAGCACGTGGTAAAGGTCCGATGCCGTGATCATAGCTACTGGAGCAAAATGATCTGTCTGAACCAAGAACTAGGAATGGCAAGTTCAAGAAACGAGTGGTAGGATCAAGAAATCGACACAAGGCGAGAAATGTGTGTTTGAATTAAGAACTGGGCAAGAGGAAGAAGAGCTCAAGAAGGTGTTTCGTAGTGGGAGTGTGCTGAAGAGGGAGCAAGAAATGGGGAGACAGACGAGGCAAGGAGCTCAGGCCTCAGGGTCGAGCAAATGCAGCTGTAGGACAAAAGCAGCACGCAGATAGCGAGCAGGAGGCGGCATGGCATTGCGGTGCTTTTTGGGTGCAAAATGTACAGTGACTTGCTTGACTTGGTTTGAGGTTTAAGGTTTTCGGAGAGTATAACACATTAACACCTGTAGGTATATTTATGGTTGGTGTAATGGCAGACAAGAAAGAGGGAACGTTGGGCAGAGAGAAGCGAAGACGCAAGAGTGCTTTTGTCTCTTGTAGTAGTAGCAGCAGCGGCACAACCTATTCGATGCGACTGACTGTAGGGAGAGAGATTTGGAGGAAGAGGGAGTGAGGGGCGAAATGAATTCCCTAAAAAGATCAAAGGTGTATTAAGTTTGGGATTTTCTTGGTTCTCCGTGATTATTTAAATTTTTTTAACACCAATCAAATTTCATATTAATAATTTAGATTAATCTTTTTAATCTTTTCATATAATTCAGATTAATCTTTTTAAGCTATCATTCCCAATAATACAACTAGCCAAAGTCTGAAATTTATAGACCAATTAATTGCTCGTCCTAAATTATTTTTGAGTATTTTTGTGTTTTTTTAATAAGCTAGTTCCTATGTTTCTACATCGGTGTTATTCTAGATTTTTTTTTTCTTTATGAAATAGATAATATTCTACAATTTTAAAACAAATTGGCACAATACATTATGGATATATCATTCATTTAACATTTAAAAAGATAAATATGTAATTTAGAGTGAAAAGGACATTAATAAAACGCATTAAATGAGCCTACAAATTATCTTTTCTCATCATACCTTGTTTGTGGTGGTGGTCTTTTCTATTTATATCTTGTTTGTAGTGTCATGAGCTAAAATGACATGGTATGATGAGAAAAGACAATTGGATAGTAATTTCTCTATTCTAAAAAAATGACGTTCTAGATATCAATATTTGTAAAAAACAAATATTATTCTATATTTTTGAGATGAAATATGACTACATCTTCAAAAAATACTTTCATAACCATTACCCTACTTAATTATGAATTGTTTACATCTAAACAACACATTTATCATATTAATTACAAATAATAAGACTAAACATGTAATCATATTTCACTTCTTCAAAATTGTGTATAGAGCGAAAATGAGGTTATTTTAATAACAGAGGGATTATTTATTTTGGGAAGTATGTGGAATGATATTTTTTTAATCTATTCTAAGGAAGTTTTATAGGATAGATTTATGATTCTAGTTTAATTTGTATAGTCTGGAGAAATTTATTTGTCTTATAGTTTAGATGTTTTATTTTTTTTTTATTTTTATCATTTGTTGTCTTGTCTAGCTCAATAAAACATATATCCCAGTGAGTTTTAAAAACCCACTAGGTCAGAAACTTCTCAAACTTAAGTGTTCACTTTTCTAGTTAGAGACCATTGTTTTAGAGCTACGTGAGATCTGCCTAAGAATCCATGATTTAGATAAATATCTAATGTGTATCCCAATTAGAGAGAATTTTGGAGAAAAAACTAGGTGTTTTTGAGATCTTCGTGCTCCATGTTGAATGCCTTTTCACAAAACTTTTCACTGTACCTAGACATACAATATTCTTCATAGTTTCAAAAACCCAATTCTTCTACTAACTAAATACTCTCCTTTTCTTTGAGTATATGATAACATTATTAACGTCTCAATATGGTCATTTGATAGTCCCTTCCTTCCTTTTTCTCTCACTATGTAGCCATACAATTAGTAATGTCAGTATATTTTGAGATGTCTACATTATTTATCATTGTCAACCTTCTACCTTAAACTAAGATAATGAAAATAAGTAAATCTTTACATACTTTTGTCCGAAGTGAATACCTAGTACGTTTTAAGGAAGATAAGGAGAAGATTTTAAACTTTTTAGTACTTTTTAATTTAAAATAAGTTTAAATTTCTCTGAAAAATCTCTTTCTGCACAACTACTACCTATTTAGTAAAGATTAAGTTCCTAACTAATTTAAACTAAAATTAAAACTCTCCCAACCTGAAGTTTAATATATTATTACCGCTATCTAGCTTGTCAAAGAGTGAAAAACCATATCCCAGTTTTAAGAATTTCTGCTTTTGTAATGTGGTTGCCCACAGTGGGTTCAGTTCAGTACTCTAGCTCTGCAGTAGTATTGCTTACGAGCTGGGTGTTTTTTTGACTACGTCAGTCTCAGTCAGTAGATTTGTTGTTTGCGTGCTCGTCTCAGTAGCTTTTGCTTGCTTTCCTCTCTTTCTCTCTTCCTCGGGCCACTACAAACTTTGGACTTTTACTGCATTATTTTGAGTTGTTTTAGAATCTGTTACTAGAGCCCCAAAAAACTTGGTAATTTTTTTGTATTTGTTCTTGAGTTTTATATTATCACGAATTCTTTTAGTTTTTCTTTTTTTTAGCTTTTCTTCATTTTTCTAACTTCTCTCTACAACTCTTCATTATTGTTTAAATTTTTTACACTTTCAAAACTTCTTTTTTTTTTTCTGATTGGAGTTGTACATATGTAAACACGGTCTTTTATAGCGTGATAGGGTAAATTTTTTCACTTGAAAATTTTCATGTTGTACTCGGAACTAAAATAGAGTAGTGAGCAAAAATACATAATCTAGATGCACATTTGGGGTGCATCCTTGATCCTCCTAATTTCTTTTGGCCCTACAAACAAGTTGAGAGAGGGTCGAACACAAACAGTAATGTTTTTCTACTGCTCCATTGAACCTGAACTTGTGAAACTAATATCAAAATACATGTCAAGAAGTAATATAAGGAGTGATCAGTTTGAGAAATATCTCTATTGTAAGATCATTCAATTTTAGATTTTTTGTTTGATCAGTGGAATAGAATGATCTTATTTTTAACACTAACCCATTCTACAAGAAGTAAAATTGAATAAAAAATTATAGAATGCAATCATTCAATAAATTTTATGAAATAATTTTATTTCATCTAAATTAAATATATCTATTTTAATATGAGATGATTCATAAACCAAAACCCCATAAAAGAGCAACACCTATAGATTCCTGGGAATGTGCCATTTTGTCTTATATCCATTTATGTGTGTTTGGCTAGTGCAGTTAGAGGTGGAACCAAATCAAGTTTGAGCTAGTAGATTCTAACTCAGCTCAACTTGTTGGCGAGCCCAATTTGCTTGTAAGTTTGTGCATTTAAGTTCAAAATGACCGCTTGCGAACTAGTGCATTTAAATTCAAAACAACTTTACACATTATTTCAAACCCAACTAATACGTTTGAATGAGAGTGCAGTATTTAAAGGACCAAATTACAACAGAGACTAAACGAGTTGACTTCTGCCCAACTCGAGTTGGTAACTCCCAGTCTCCCACAAGCTGCAAATAAAAGACTTGCTTGGCTCATTATCCATTTTTTTTGTGTGGCAATTGTGGCAAATCCGGCTCTGTAGCTTCACTCCACATCACTTGACATCGAAGTTGGAATAGCTTCGAGGTTGGCATGACTGAACAAGTCCAGGTATTCTAGCCATTTGAATAGGATTCATGGGGATAAGTTGTCTGTTATGTTGGAACCAAAGTTTTTTTTATAAATAATCTACATAAAATAATTTATTATAAAAATAACTCAGTTCAAATATTTTACAAAAATATATTGTCACGTCAGCCTGTCGAATCCTAAACACACGACAAATCGTTTGTCGAGTGCCCAGAACTCGACAAACGACCCATTTTCGTTTTGTACTGGTTGGACAATGTCCGTCCATCATAAACAATGTTTGGTCTGTGCAAAACGAAAATGAGTCACTTGTCGAGTTTTTACACAGGTCGGACATTGTCTGTGATGAGCGGACATTGTTCGGCCTATACAAATTATTTATGCGTTATGTAAAATGAAACCAGAGATAAATGGATCCGTCTGGCTGTATCTGTCCAGAGTTGAGCAAACTTTGTCCGGTGTGAGCAAACATTGTCCCCCATGTATAAATCCACGTTTGCAACTAGGTGTAACAGTTACTATTGACTTATATTGTCTGGACAAAGTCTAGTCTGACATGTTTGGTCGGCTTGTCGAATCGTGGAAACTCGACAAGCCGGTTCCACACGACAGGTTACTTGTCGAGTGTTTAAGAATCGACAGGCTGATATAGTGGTCTATTTTTGTAAAATTTTCGAGTTGTGGGTCATTTTTATAATTAATTATTTTATGTGGGTTATTTATAAAAATAACTCAGCGTTTAATATCCATTTTTTTAAAAAAAGAAAATACAGTATGAAGCCAATTAGTGTACCATAAACCGGCCAATTTTCTGATGTTTTTTGTCATCTGCTATTATTATTATAAATTAATTTTTGTATTTTGTCAAAGTTGTATGGTCAATAATCTATAGATTCTTTTAAATAACACTAAAGCATCGATCCCGAGGACCTGACATTAGCGGTCACATCGGTTGTGACCAGTAAGCTACAACTGCCGTAACCAACCCGTTTCTAATGGAATCAAGCCTGGTTGTAACCATTTATCACTGTATCTGCCGACATATGCTTGGAAATTAATAACAGACAGAGATACATGGACCGATGGACAGTTTGGAGACTGGAGATGCATTTGAGGGAGACTTGGAAAACTACGGTCTACTCTTCATGGTGAAAGAATCTCACTCCCAATTTCAGAAGCTAATTCATGTCTATCCCTCAAAACAACACTCCCGTGACCTTTACTTGATTTCTTCTGTAGATTTTCATTTATATATGTACATTTCAATATGTGCACATTTGAATTTAAACATGTGCAAATTTTCAATCATATATTGACGACAGAGAGTCAGAACATAACAGGTCAGCAGTGAGTACATGCTTAGACTTAGCTCCACATTTGATCTACCTGCACCCTACCAGCATACTGGAGTTACTTAGCATATTTTTGGTTCTTGAGATTATTTATTATCACAATTCACCTGTCACCAGTACCTTTTCCCTGAGAGTAAGTTGTAGTACATCACCAAAGTATCCAATGCTCTACTGGAGTCTGGAGTAATAAACTATCGCACAGTTTCTGAAAGCTTAATAACTTCTTAAAAGACTTCAACTTTTCAATGTAAATACAGATTGAACTTACGTCAGAAACCACTCTGGCAAAACTCTGTTTATCAAAGATCAAAGTGACGCAAACAACATATGTGATGTGCATACATTGCCACTGTTAAAAGTGATAAGTCATAAGTCCTAATAAACCATGTATTCATTTGCTCGTACATCTCTCTAAAACCATGTATTTTATTTTAGATTAGAAAATTGAAGTAAGATTTGAGCAAAATATATATTATAACATATGATTTGCATTTATATATACTTTCACTTGAAGTGGAGTACTACTATTTATTGCTACTCTTTGCTTTGCTTTTCTCAGGTACATAAACAAGACAAGCCAAAAAGGTTGGCACTATTAAAATTGTGATGGGAACATTCAGACGGCGCCGCTGCTCAAAACCATAATTTTGTACTTGAATGACTCTTCAGATTCGTCTTTATTAATGTCCCTTGGTTTTTCCTTGGAGCAAAGGAGTATTTCATTCCTCAAAACAGAGAGTTTATTTGGAACCATATGCTGCACGTTTTGAATTAGTACAATTTTTCAACTAGATGTGTGGTCAAAAAAAGTTTGAGATTTCTATTTTTCAATACTGTGAACTAAGATACTAATCCCCACTTAGAGGTCTACTGTTCGAAGCACGCTCTGCGATTGAGCCACGTCCCGCATTTGTTGTGGCCATCGGATCCTCCTTCTAGCCACATCTGGTGTGTGCATCTTCTTGTTTGTTGCATGACAGCATGACATGCGTTCGGGTGCATCAGGGCCGTCCATTTGCGACCTCCTGGACATTGCCGCTAGGCAGCGACGTGTGACCTCTACTCCCTCGAATGTTTGTTGCTAGGGGTGTAATCGTATCGAATTCGGTCGGATAGTAGTCATACCAAATCCAAATCCTATTAAATTTAATCGAATTCGAATACGAATTCGAATATACTCGGATTCAGATACGAATCGGATAGTTATCGGATTCGAATTCGAATCGGATTTTTCTTTCATTCAGATTGAATTCGAATGTTATTCGGACGTGGACGCGAGACTAGGTGGCAGCAGGGAGGCAGCGTGGATGCAGGAGGAGGAGGCGGCTGTGGGAAGAGGAGACTGCAGTGGGGAGAAGGAGGCAGCCGCGGGAAGAGGAGGCCGCGGTGTGGAGGCGGCCTCTGGAGGAGGAGGCGGTCTCGGGGAGGAGGAGGGCCACGGGAGGAGGAGGCCGCGGCGACGAGGAAGCCGCGAGAGGAGGTGGCCGCTGCGGGAGGAGGAGACTGCGGAGGAGGCTGCGACGGTGGGGACGGGGCGGGGACGAGAGGAGGTGATCGGGGGAAGAAGAGGCCGTGGAGGAGAAGGCCGCGACGGGGAGGAGGAGGAGGAGGCTGCGGCGGCGGGGGTGGGGTGGGGACGAAAGGAGGCAGCCGCGGGAGGAAGAAGCCGCGGCTTGGAGGAGGTTGCAGGAGGAGGAGGAGGAGGCCGCGGAGGAGGCGGCGGGGACGGGGCGGGGATGAGGCGGCCGCGGGGATGGGGTGAATGGGGGACAGGGGAGGCGGCGGCGGGGACCGGTCGGGGACGGGGAAGAGGAAGCGGCGCTGAGGGACGGGAGGGAGAGGAGGAGATTTGGGCTAAAATGAAAACCTAATATCTAAATGGATGCAGATATTATCCGAATCCGAATCCGAATCCAATATTCCATATCAGATCCGAATCCGAATCCGAGAAAATAATCGGATATATATCCGAATCCGAATCCGATTATGTAGTCGGATATCCGAAAAGACATCCGAATCTGATTTTTTCGGATTCGGTATCCGGATTATCCGATTACACCCCTATTTGTTGCTACGCTGTTGCTTTGCCCTCGAATGGCTTTGCGATGCGTGTGCCCCTGTGTGCTCAGCGCCGTAGTAGTTTCACACTGTCGATAGCTTATGGAATGTTATCACGATGCGTGTACTCCCTATCTCCTCGGTGTCCTCCTTCTTGCTCTATCCCTATTCCTTGTTGCCGCCAGCCAAAACCACGAACAACATCCCATCCACCTCACCTTGCATTCTCCGTCTTCCCTAATTGCTCTGGGCCTCTCCTCATTTTGATACTCGAATTTGATTTGAATCGTAGAGCTCATTTTATACAACATGCACCGAAGCCACGAATTGGCACTCATCTGAAGCATGGCTGGGTGGCAAGATTCTTTTTACATTGAGACATGTACGCGACATGCCTCATGATGGCAACAGCCCAACAGCTCGACCCAGCCCTCATGACAGCACAGCAGAGGGGAATTATTTGGCCCGTTTTACGCATGGAGTGGAAAAGCCCAGCCCAGCATGCTTCTTCTCTTTAGAGATGGTTAAGCCCATAGTTATAAGATGCCGACCCACATTACATCTTCCATTGAAATTTGGACATTATATGCTATGAATGTCATGAAAACCCTCATCGGAAGCTATCATCTCTCTAGGCGGTGAAGCCTACTCAAAAGAGAAGCCACACTCTGATACCACATGTAGGATCGAGGATGCCGACTAGAGAGGGGTGATAGGAGGCTTTTAAAACTTTTATGAATATTGACTTTTTCACAATTAAAGCCTAAGCAATAAACTAAGAGCAATTAACAACTGAACCAAAAAAAATAACAGATTATATAAGTAAAATGAGAGAAAGAGAATCTAACACAACGATGTATCCCGACGTCTCGGAGACTCGCCCAGTCTGGCCTATTCATCGTTGAAGCACTCAAATAAATGAGTCTTGTTTCGATGTCCACTAAGGTTGCTCCTTCTCCTCTCCTGAAAAGTGAACACGAAACCTCTCAAAAACACATCGAGCCTCTCCGACAAGCTTCGTTAATGGAGAGATCAACGGCCACGCCTCTGAACCATTTAGGTGATGGTGTTCACCAAGAGTAACAAGTTGTAAGATCTTCTCTTGGCCTCCAACAAACATCAAGAAACTCTACAGATGCAAATGATGCAAGATGATTTTCTAGGAAGGTCTCTCACCATCACAAATAATGATTTTGATCAAAAGATTAAGACTTTAGTGCTAGAAAACTTTGGCTCAAGTGTATATATGAATATGGCTCAGAGATATGTAGAAAAATTGCTCTGCTCAAAGGTGTTTAGAAAAACTGCTCAAAAGTATATATAAAAACTACTCAAAAGTGTATAGAAAAACTACTCAAAAGTACATATAAAAACTACTCAAAAGTGTATAGAAAAACTACTCAAAAGTATTTGGAAAAAAACTACTCAAAAGTGTATAGAAAAATTGCTCATAGGTGTATATGAGAATGTAGCTTGAAGATGTATGAAAATACTGCTCAAAACACACACAAACATACACACACATATATATAGCCCACATATCTCATTTAGTCGTTATGGTTAGGGGTGGAAACGGAGCCGGGTCGGGTCGAGTTCAACCCAGCTCCGGATCCGGATGGAGCCGGATGCGCATATGAAAACTCGGATCAGACCTAAGTTCGGATGCGGATGCGGATGTAGTTTTTTTGAAAATTCCGGATGTGGATACAGAGTTGGGTTTTACTAAAATATACCGGATACGGATGCGGATACAGGTTCAACCCGGATCCGTATAACATATATAATAATATATCAGTGACAGTGCCTCTGCCATCGCCGCCTCCGCCCTTGCGTCTAGTCGCTGCCGCCTTCGCCTCGGCCTCCACCACCGCGCCTTTGCCGCCGCCGCCCCCGCGTCCAGCCGTCGCCGCCCCCGCGTCCAGCCAGTGCCGCCTTCGCCTCGGCCTCCGCCACAGCGCCTTCGCCCCCTCGTCTAGCCTCTGCCACCTCCCGCCCATGCGTCCAGCCTCCGCCGCCGCCTCCGCCATCGCTGCCTCCGCTCCTGCGTCCAGCCACTGCCGCCTCGGCCTCTGCCACCGCCGCAGCGAGGATTCGTTTGGAAGGAAACGACTTGGTATTGGAGGGGCGGTACATGCCTCACGAAAGGTCTAGAAGCTTGCCGTGGTGGTTTATTAATTGAGTTTTATTAAATAAACTATTTTGTATTTACATGAGTAAATCCGCATCCTTAGTTTGACCTTATAAAAAAAGAGAAAACTTTTTTTAGGTGACGCTGCTGTAGGATCGAGGATGTCGACTAGAGGGGGGTGAATAGGAGGCTTTAAAATTTTTCAACCAAAAACAATTTTTGCAAAGAAAAGACTAACAGCAAATAAACTGAAACAATTTAATAATATTTTGCACTAAGAAAGAATAAGAAAAACAAACATAGTGATTTATCACGAGGTCTCGGAGACTTGCTCGGTCTCCCCTACTTCTTGTTGAAGCACTCAAATGAATAAGTCTTACTTCAATATCTACAAAAGATATTTTTCACTAAGCTTGCTCCTTCTCTACTCTGATAGGCGAGCACCGATACTTTTCACAAAATATGCCGAGCCTCTCCGACAATCTTCGTTAATGGAGAGGTCAACAGCCACACCTCCAAACCGTCTAGGTAAGGGCGTTCACCAAGAGTAACAAGTTGCAAGATCTTCTCTTGACCCCCAACAAATACCGAGAAACTTCCAAGGATGTAAATGATGCAAATGAATGCTCTCAAAAGATCTCTCTCAATCACAATGAATGATACTTGATTAAAAGATCAAGATTTTGGTACTTGGGCTCAAGTATATATCAAAAATATATCTCTTAGTTTTTTAAAAAAACTGCGCAATACAATGTTTATAAATACTGATCAAAATCTGCTCGAAAAGTGTTTATAAAATTGATCAAAAATGTGAAAAGAAGCTTCTCAAAAATTTGCTCAAACACTACTCAAAGATCTGCTCAAAAGTGATTGTAAAATTGATAACAAAAGTAGAGAAATCTGTTCAAAAATTGTTTAGAAACTGCTCGAAAATGTGAACAGAAACTGCTCAAAAATATGATAAAAAATTGTTAAAAAGTGTTTTAAAACAGCTCAAAAACTGTAGAGAAAATCTGCTCAAAAGTGTTTTAAAAAAACTGCTGAAAGTGTTTTAGAACTACTCGAAAACAGTAGAGAATATCTGCTCAAAAGTGTTTTAAAAAAAACTGCTCAAAAGTGTTTTAAAACTGCTCAAAAACAGTAGACAAAATCTGCTCAAAACTTTTTCTAAAAACTGCTCAAAATGTATAGAAAAGATGCTCAAAGGTGTGTATAGAGACTGCTCAAAAATGTGTATGAGATTGTAGTTAGAGATGTGTGAAAATACTGCTCAAAATACCTGTATTTATAGCCAACATCTCAACTAGTCGTTGTGGTCGAAAAGGAAAAAAATCAGGCCAGCTAACAGCCAGCTTCGACCTCTAACAGCTAGTAAATTGCCGTTGGAACTTCTGGTCGAATGAACAGTGTTACTGGTCGAATGCATAGTAACTGATCATATGAACAGTACTCGAGTGACCTCTGGTCGTATGAACAGTATCTGGTCGTATGAACAGTACTAAAAAAACAGTTTCAGCCTCACTTTGAAATCCATATATTTCTCAGATTTTGACCAAGAATATGAATGAATGCGAATGCAGCAAATGACCTAAGAGTTTCTCAGTTTTTGTTAGAACTAAAAAAGATTTTGCAACCCCTCTAATAGTAGGGTGAAACTAAAAAAGAATTTCTTATACAATCCGGTCAAACTCCAAACGCCGATACCAGTACAATAAACAAGTACTTATCTTAGGTCTTTGCAGCTTCCTTCTTGGCGACATTGCACTTGCGGTTTTTGCTCGCGTCCTCGGACTGCGACCTCAGGCGACACTGCGACCTTGCGCTTGCTACTTGCAGACCTTCCAGATCACTTGCAAACTTTACAGAAATAACACTACATACAAATAGCTCAAAGACACGATTAGTCCAACACACTTAATGTCATCAATAATCAAAATCAACCCAAAAAGGGAATAGATGCAACAGCTGCAAGATATTATAATATTACACCTAATGTAAGATAAAAACTATGAGTGCATTGTATTTGCATACTTCTGCCTTCGCCTCCAGCAGCCGTTGCCTCCGTTGCCGGACGAATCCTCCTTGGCTCCGCCCTCTGCCGTCAGATAAGTCCTCCTCGACTCCAAATCCCTGGCTTCCATCGTATGAATCCCACCGAATTTGTACTAGGCTTAGTGTTTAGGAACTGGATGTGATTAAATTCACCATCTTTAAACTCTATTCATATCAAATTGCCAAACAAAACTTAGTGTTTAGGAACTGGATACAATAACTCCTAATTTGCATGTGATTGTCGGTGGTGGATATTCATGGTGTTCTGAGAGTTATGCTTTTGTCTGTGGTGAACTGATGATACTATCAGAAGGTCTATCCGTGTCCGCATCTGCTTTGAATCCATTTAATATCCGTTTCTGTATCAACTCCGAATCAGTTTAGTACCCGTGTCCGTATCCGCAAAATATCCGCTCCGTATTCGTATCTGTTTCTTTCATATCCGTATCCACATCCGCGTACCATCCGCATCCGTATCCGGAAGAAAGATGCGGATGCGGATGCCGATATAGGTTTAGGTACTATCCGACCCAAACCTGACCCGTTTCCATCCCTTTTAGCGTTTCATCTTTTCACCTGCTCGAAGGATCATACTCAAAACAAAATAGATTAGTCCAAGACACTTGTTGTCATTTATCATCAATATCAAGATTAAGGGTTTAGATACAACACATGCGACACCTTGCAGCCAACCTCTTCACCAAATTCCAGAGCAAACAAATTATGGATCTATTTAAGAGGCTATGCTCGCAGAACTAAGTGAGCAAGTACGACACTATCTTCGAGAAGCTCGAGGAGTTGACACTGAAGTACATGACTAATAAAGGGTCCGCGGCTGGAGATGGCGAGGCCGTAAGCAAGTTTTCACAGTGGATCAGTGACAAAGAGAAAGAAAAGTGGTCGTTGCTGCATGACAAGGGTGGGGGCAAGGTATGGCATCATGACGACAAATCTATTTGAAGTTTGTAACTATGTTTTGAAGGAGGTGCGACGCTTGCCATTTACCGCAATTGTGGAGATGACATGGTATCGCACTGCGCAATATTTGAACACCAGAAGCCTTGCAGCCAAGATGCTAGTCGACGATCCATTTAGAACCTTACCATACGTGGTGCAAGAATACATGAATTTTTGGATAAATAACGCCCAGACTTATGAGGTGGAGATCATCAACTGATTGCACAAGATAATTTTAGTCCGACTGTGTCAGAAGTGAGTCAGCGAACATCTCAGAGCCAGTAGGGTACATGAAATCATTCAGGGGGATGTTGCGGAGTGCACTTGCAACAAGGTCATGTTATTACACAAGCCATGTTCGCATGTCATTACTGCATGTGAGGCACTTGGTATAAGCCCATCTCCATATCTTTTTTAATTCTTCAGCCTTCATAACCTTCAGCAAACGTGGAGTTGCATTTGGAGGGTCTTCATGAAGGTTGGTGATTATGGAGTAATTCCATCTGGTGAGATCAGGTGGATCCCAGCTTTCAACTTCAGGAGAAAGGGACATGGTCGTCAGAAGACGCGTCACTTGCACAATAACATTGACGAATCACAGAAAACGAGCACTCGAGGTAGAAAATTCTCGATTTGCAAACAAACCAGGCATACCAAAAATAGTTATCTACATGCACCCGGCCCATCCACCTAGTATTCACATTAATATGTAATAGTGACACATAATGAGTCATGTGATTATTCATGAGTTCTATATTCTATTGTTATTTAATTTTTTCTAATATTATGGTAGGCCTTTCCATTGGTTTGGACAGTGGATGTGCCCTCGAATCCTTTTTCTAAGAAGTATGAACACATTGCAAGTGTGTCTTTCTATCAGGGGTTCATATTAGAAAGAAGAACTAGAAGCAGAGGAGTATCAAATGAATGGATACTCTGAGATAGAACGAGAAAAAGCAAAGAGGTTCTATCCATATATGTTCTGATCACCAATTCATATTAGATGTAAGTATAGCCTATATTAGTACTCTATGGATAAGTATCGTGTCAATCGGGCACTTATCGGCTCACAGGCGCGACATAAACCTTAGCCCTAACGCCTTCTAAATCTAAGAAAAAATATGTCTAATTAAGCCAAAAGCTTGTCTATTTATAGTACACAGGTAAACGTGCCCAAAAACAACTCCTAGACAGACTCTGATTTCAATTGCGACAAGAACAATCGAATTTGGATCAAATTCGACAGGGTTTCGATCAGTTTCAATCCAAACCGACAAAAACCAGCTAAAACCAGCCTTATTCGAGCAGTCCAGATCAAAACCAGTTAAAACTGGTAAAAATCGAGCCTAATTCGACCAGGTAAAGCCTTTGAATCCAATTCGAACTTGACCAGGACACTTGGCGCCATCTAAACCATCCAAAAATTCAATCAAATGACTAATAAACTTGGTCGTGTTTGAATCGGATACCTTTTCGATCGCGGGCGTGTTCGAATCGGGTACCTTTTCGACCGTGGCTCACTTTGTGTTCGAATCCAAGTAGTTTTCGACCACGGGCGTGTATTAGAACTCGAGTACAATTCATTTTTCACTTTCAACCAACATGTTTTCGCCGTGGCTTTCGACTACAATTCTTTTCCTCTGTCCAGATTTGAATATTGGTCAAATTTGGATCAAATGAAGTCCAAATTGTCTCAAATTTAGTAGGCCTGATCCCTGCAACACAGAGAATACAATTGTGAAAGTATTTTGTAAAAATAATGAAACTTTGCACATAAAATGTCGTATCAAAAGAGTTTTAAGCATGATTTTTGCACTTTTTAGAACTAAAACTAGGATAAAATTCTACCAATTTAAGACTTATTAGATGTCATACCCAAACTCATTTCTTCATTATATTTCAAATTGTTATGCTAACGATAATTAATTTCTGCGGAGATTGCTGACGAGGATGTATGGCTTCCAAAGCTGCTGAGTGACAGGTGGGACAATACTCATCGTGGGCGTGTATGGTCGTGAGGTGGACATCGTGAGCCACTTGTAATGAGGACTCCCATTGAGGACTGGCCTCTTGATGCGAGATAGATCTCTATTCTCGCAGAAGTGGGTTTACTATCTTTTGCTCGTATGCTGCAGACTGGTCATATCCTGACATTAGACAGGTCGTTGGTCACCACATTGGTGGATCGATAGCGCCTCGAGACACACACGTTTCATTTCCTTTGGGGAGAGATGACGATCACGTTGGACGATGTGGGTATGCTCCTAGGCTTACCTACCACAGGAGCACTCATCGTTCAATCACTACCGCCTACAGACTGGTGCACTCAAGTAAACCTTAGGTTCAACATCGTTCAACAGACAGATCAGATCCCATCAGCTAGGTGTGGTGTGTCACATATGTTTTTGTTGCGCTACCTTGACTGCCCGCTTGATACGCTGGAGCATGTTGTGCACCGGCATTTGTTCGCATACCTTTTGGTAATGTTCCACTATGTCTTGTTCTAATCTACACACAGGAATACAATTCACCTATGGTTCATTTCATTGGCTGCGAACATTGTCGATGCCCAAGCAAGGCATGTTCCGAATACAACTGGGCTATGTCCTTGCTTTGTGCAACATACCGGGGTTTGTGCGATGCGTGTGTCCGGATTGCGCCAGAGTTCGTATTGTCAGCATGCTCCCTCCTGCTGCAGCTATGGTTTTGGGAGCATTTTCCAATTGGCCGACCACGCTTGGATCAACCAGTGCATCCGTATCCTAAGCCTGATGATGTCCATGATTGGGTGGATCGCCCAACCATGGGCACAAGATGGATGCACGGTAGACCGAGATGGTCTGCGAACCAGGTTCGTGGGTGCTACGTCTTGTACCAGGGGATTTCAATCTACTCCACGAGTCGCGAGTCATATGGTGTTCGTGGACACCAGATTTCATTGAAAGCATTGCACCGCATGGCATATCGATAATGTGCACAATGGACAATACTTGTAAGATGACACGACGTCACCTTGTGTTCTGTCATATGGTCGAGCCATACTATCTGGAGCGGGTGATGCGTCAGTTTGGATAATATCAGGACACCCCACCTCCGGAGAGAAAACGTGACAGGGATCTCCCCAAGGAGGTCCACGGGCACGCCCATACATGCATAATATTGGAATTATGTATTTCTCTTTCAATACCTAGCATTACCTCCATTTTGTTTTGTTGGCAGAGTAAGTAAGGAAGGCAGCCCGACAATTGGGCGCAGAAGAATGACAGATGGGTGTAGCAGTGGAATGAGCTTGCACAGACTGGTGTAATTGTAGACGATCGATTGTACAATCACACTACGTACCAAGCGTACCTTGATTGGTACATGCCTTGTACTCGCACATAGCTTTCTCGTGTGCCTGAGGATACGCCAACACATATACCGCATTCGGAATGTGTGCAATTAGGGTTTGATTCTGATTGGCTAGGGCGGATATATCGCTCAGTATGTTTTGACGACATTTCCCCTTTTGCGTCTATCATTTACTCATTTCTCTAACTAATACACTACTTGTCTTTTTCAGTTTGACATTACAACTGCCATCAGGCGGCAGAGTAGATCGATTTTTTCTGGCATAGCACGCAGAGGTCGCTGGTGCCGTAATAAGTTTACTAGAGCCATCCGTGCAGTGAACAATGGTGCCCGACGACTCATGGGCGACCTATGTTGTGGTCGTACTAGTGAGCATTCATGCCAAGATAGCCTATGGCGCGCCCACCAAGCTCAGGTTTGTTCGACCCTCCTTTGCATGCCCCAGTATCTTGGGCACACGTCCTGCTCGACACAGCGCATCATCAAAGTCGGGGACTGACATAGCGGGCCCATTTAGCACCCTATCAACTCTTCCACGCTCAACATCAATGTTTCCTCATCGAGATGGATCAATACATATAGGAGAGCCATCGACACATAATAGGCCAGGGGGCAATAATTCCGACGACTCTGATGACCTAGAGGATATCAGACGAGTTCAAGAGGCCGCTAATAGGGTTTTGACAGAGCAACCACCCGCGGGTTAAGTGTTGGGATCAGCGGGAATTGGAGCGAGTGAACTAGCTCTACTCTGCTCCTTGGATGCCTCCACAACTAGTTCTACATGCTGAGGGGGCATCTTGGGTCAGTCGTCGGAGCAGACAATAAATGCACCACAAGGGGTTGTGGCTGAGTGGGTGGCACAACAAAGGGAGCATGATGATTGGGTGTCCAACATGCTGGGGATGGATAATTCCTATGCACATCAGCACCACGTATGACGAGCTTCAACCGAGTTAGCTCCATGATGCTCCGCCACTCACATAGCCTTTACAACCATTTGGGCCGCAAGACTACTACGAACCTTTTACTACAACTAGTCGGAGACCACATAACCCGCTTGATCCTTATTCACCCTCGCCTTTTCAGTGAGATAGAAAGCACAAAAGAGGGAGGCGAATTGATAATTAGACATGTTAATGGGTCAGCACACCACGTGATGTACTTATAAATAATATGTATTAACTGTTTGTTTCGGTTTTTCAGCGTGGTGTTTTATCTTTTCAAATAATTAATAATTTCCAAATGTTGGAGTTCAAATTTAAAAGATATCAAAGAGGAAAGTATAGAAAAACAACTATTTTTGTATAACATTTCCAAAGTGTAAAAAAAGATGGTTTACATTTTTGATAAAAATTTTTTGTTGCATTTTCACAATGGAAACGACCATAGGAGAAATTAGGGTATTCTCTTTTTGTCGCATTTGGAAGATGGAAGAGATTCCTATCGTGGTTTCAAAAGAGAAAAGATTCTTGTCGTTGGTCGAAAACAGAAAACTCCTATTGCAGTTTCAAAAAAGAAAAAGCGTATGTTACTGGTCGAAAACGGAAAAGATGAGGCGTGCATTTCTGTCACGCATCACACCCGCGATAAGTTACCTATCATGCTTGACCAGATTAGTTTCACAATTTCGTTAAACTGTGGGTCATTTTTCAATTATTTTTTTACTTAGAGTTATTTATAAAAAATTTTCAAGGGTTCAAAAACCAGGAACTAAGAAACTGGAGAAAGGGAGCAATTGAGCAACTGAGCAAGCTTGCTGAGTCACATTAGACGAAGAACCAAGTAGTTCAGCATCTCAGTATTTGAAAATGATCATTTCATCAAAGTATCTTCACATTTCATCAACATCCTCATTTACATTGCAGAGTTCAAGAACTCTTCACATTACATAAGAATGGAAGAAAGAACTAATAGAACAGCAGGCCGTCGTACTCGTGCAGAGGCACTGCTGCCAAGCTATCCTCCGAGATGTCCAGTTCAGGGTTGTCGAACATGCCAAATACCATCTGTAGCTCATGTGCAACCGTTTTTTCGCTCTCGTTCCCCGTGGCCGCCAAGAAGGTATCGAATGCAGCAGATGGCGCCGCCACCATCGACTCGCTAGGTGCTGCTGGCATGCGCTGCTCTGGAACAACAACACCTGCCTGGTCCACGACGCACTCGGGCTGGTTCGGCAAGGCATCGTCGGCATCGTGGCTCTCCAAGATGCTCTCCAGCTGGCAGGCGAAGTCGTCGTCATCGGCATCGCTGCTCTCCAAGATGCCCTCCAGATAGCAGGCGAAGTCGTCAATATCATCTTCATCTGCGGCTGGTGCCTCTTCGACACTCTCCAGCTGGTTCCGGCAGACAGCATCCACATAGTTGCTCGCATCCTCCACGGCTGCCATGAAGGGATCAAGCGAAGCAGACGACGCCGCCTTGGTCGGCTTGCTAGGTGCTGCAAGCGCGGGCTGGTCTCCCACAACAACGCTTCCCTGGTGCACGAAGCCATCACCAGGGGCCTCCTCGACGCTCTCCAGCTGGTTCGGGAAGACATCTTTGACATAGTTGCTCTGAGAGGCCTCGAGCCCCAGAGTTCTCTCCACCATGCTCATCAGAAGGGCCGCGAACTCGTCATGACCAGCGGCAGGTGCCTCCTCGATCTCCATACTGGTCGCGAACATGTCCACCATGTCTCTGTTGTCGTTGTCTTGAGTCGGGGATGGCAGAGGTGCTGCAACAGGCAAACAGCATGGTGCAGGCGGCGTCAGGAACCCCTGTAGCACCGAAGGCGTCGGAATGGATGGCGGAGGCAGATAGGCACCTGATGGCATTGGCCATGGCATTCTGCCTCCCATCACACGAGGAGTCGGCTGTGAGGGTGCCGACGGCTGAGGCAGACACGGCCGTGGTGGCAAAGCCGATGTCATGCAACAACCCCCTTGCACCGCCAAAGGAGTCGGGGCGGAACGGCACAGCCGCTTCGGACGCGGTGGCTCGGCATCGGATGTTGCTGGCCTCTTCAGAGCTGGCATCACCACCGGCTCTGGACGTGAAGAAGCTTTATCTTGACGCGGCGAGGGTTCTTGCTGGCGCGCGGCCGCCCGAGGAGACAGGTAGATCTTGCACATCACGCGCTCTGCATCATCGGCGACGGCTTCCCTGACGTAGCAGCGGTACTCCTCCATGAGCCAATCGGTGTAGCCGCCCCCCTTCTTGAAGCGGAAGCTCTGGTGGTCGCCGATCGTCTCACCCACCCTGTTCTTGATGGGTTTCCTGCTCTGCTGCGAGATCCAGGTACCGGGACCGGCGAGTCGAGCCATCTTTGTGTTGCTCCCTTTCTGCCGCCTGCACCTCGTGAAGAAGAACCACCGGTCGCTCTTGTGCACGTTCTTCTTCTTGTAGTAGCGGATGAGCTCGTCGGGCTCACAGCGGTAGACGTCCTCCTCGTGGATGAGCCCCGCCGTGTCGGCTAGCGGCTGGCCGCCGATCCACCGCGGCAGGTAGTACTCGACGACAGCCTTGGGCGAAGGATCGAACATGTAAAATGGGATTGGGACGGCCATGGTTTCTTTTCTCTAGGGTTTGTCTGTTCTTTGCTCTAGGTTAGGGTTTGTGTGTAGTAGTTATGAGATGAGAGAACCACTTTGCTTTGCTTAAGGCCTTTATATAGGGCAGAGGTTATGAGAGAGAGGGGGGATTTAACCGCCTCCCAACGATATTCAAATTTTTTTTAGGGCAATTCTATCATTTTTGTATCATTAGTATCATTAGGGTTTAGTAGGTAGCTTAATTATGCAGCAGTTACAGATTCATGCACACTCATCTCAAGATATCCAACGCAATCTTGTCATATTGGTTGTACGTCTATGTAGGTCCAATCAAGACCGTCCATTGCAAAATTGAAAATTAACGGGATTGCATTTTTGTCCCTCCATTTCATCTAATTTTTATACTTACTCCTTCATTTCATCAGTCTAATATTCTATTGTTAAGATAAATTAAAGTTAGGTACAAACATCTCATGAATTAGAGTTAAGCACAAGTGATCATGGTCGAAGTGGATCGATTGTAGAGCCATCGTGATCGAGTGGATAACATAGATCAATCGTGGTCGAGTGCTCGAAATGGAATGGTCAAGTGCTCAAAAAGGAGTGTTTGTGCTCAAAACGGAGAAGGCTAGAGTGGTCGTGGTAGTACTCGAAATAGAGTGGTTGTGATAGTGGTCGAGGGTGTGGTTGTGAGCCGACTGTCATGCACTCCCACGCTTTCACAACCACACGCTCAACCATAACCACGACCACTCCATTTCGAGCACTCGACCACTCGATCACTATCGCTCTGTGTTGTCCACTCGACCATTTTTGGTCGATCCACTTCGACCACGACCATTCGTATTTAGTTCTAATTCTTGAGATGTTTGTGCTTAACTCTAATTTATTTTAACAACAAAATATTATACTAATGAAATGAAGGAGTAAGTATAAAAATTAGATGAATGAGGGGACAAAAATGCAATCTCCATAATTTTCAATTTTGCAATGGACGGTCTTGATTGGACCTACATACACGTACAACCAATATGACAAGATTGCCCTAAAACAGAATTGGATATCTTGAGATGAGCGGGCTGGAGGGGCTCGTTGCGGGTTGTGGCCGAAGGGGACTAGCAGCTAACCCTCCGCCTCGCGCCTCTGCCTTCTTTGCCGGGGTGCGCCGCACCTCTGCTTCTGCTGCACAAGGCTCGCTCTACACCGGCACGCTGCTCTGTTGCTGCCGGTAGGGTTGTGGCCGCGAGGCAGTTGGGTGAGGACGCAACTCACACGAGGCGCCGCTGTCGGTTGGGTTGGCCGAAGTATGGTTGTGGCCTATAGCCCAGCAGTGCAACGCAGCGTGGTTATGGCCCAGGACGTAGCAGCGTGGCCCATGGCGCGGCCACACAGTCTTCTTCCTCCATCCGTCTGTTGACGGCGCCGGTAGGGAGGATGGAGGGGGGTTGCGTAGCCGGGGCGCCAACCCCAGCAGCCCAGGTGCTAAAGTCGCCCCTAATCTTCCAGTGACACAAAGATGTTCAAAAAAATAATAATAAAATAAATGCAACTATCTTCAAACCATGCAACCTTGACGAGCATGTTCTAAACAGAAACATTAGTACATAATAATTACTCACTCTACTTATAAAAGTACATCACTTTAACCTCATGTATGCAAAGTCGTTTTAACCTCGTGTATGGAAATTAAGACGACTTAATATGATTAATCTAGCCTTATTAAAATCTGCATAGATAATTAATTAAGATTAGTTTACGGGAGAAGGTACAAGGAGAAAGAATGTGAGATTTTTTTCTCAAAAACATATATTTATAAAAGAGAAGTCTAAAATGACACATATTTATAAATGGTGAGAGTAGTTTTTATAATGTCATTAGTTATTCTAGATTCAAATTAATAGCGAATTGTTGTAGGAAAGATGCAGATGGCAGTGAAATAATGATAACAACACTGGTGATTTTAGTAGATAAATAAATCTGAACTAACAAATGACAAGATGAGACAAGGGCCATCTAATCAGCTATGGCACAAACAACAACCAACACTGGCAGTTGGATTAGAGCAGGCTATTAACAAATTTCGATCGACCAAGCATTTGACAATCTGACATACCGAAATTGAACTCATGTTTCTAAACAATATCTGAAGATTTTGAATTTTTTATTCCCTCAGATATCTAATACATTGTTGTCATTGATATATCTTTTCCCTGATGTGATTGTATATCAAGCCACCATTTGTTTTCCTGCATGTAATGTGATCACTTAGGCTGCTGAATAGACATATCAGCCTGGAAAAGATCAGATTCCATTATAAGGCATACCTGGGCAGTGAATTGCATAAACGCCACATTATGATCGAAATGTCACTGGAACACAAACATGCTGCCAAGGAATTATTGAAAATAAGGGTAAATAAATAAACCAAAAAAATTGATATATCAAATTTTCTTTAAATACCTTTCAAACATGTGGTGAATCTGAACTAATGGATGCTATCTTCAGGAGTCCATCCGTTCCGATACCACATCCTCCAATGTAAAATAAAACAGAATTCAGCTTGACAAGGAAATGAACTGAGCAAGTCTGCAGTGCCACGCTATGTGAGCACATCTCCTCCTTATAAGCATTCCCTTCACCAGGTTAACTGAGTTGTGCCATGGAACACTATGCAAGAGTGCATCACACATCCTTGTCTTTCTGAGAATGCTCAAGATTGTCTTCATCACTGCTAAATCCCAATATACAACTCAACTTGGCATCAGGTATAAGGCCTGCCTGAAGCATAGTGTTGTATATCATATAAGCTTTTTTCTGATCCCCCAATTTACAGTATCCAGTTATAAGAGCAGTATAAGTTACAACAATAGGTGTAAGCCCTTTGTTTATCATTTGGCCCATCAACCGAAGTGCACCATCCATCACAAGCAATTTACTAAAACCACTAATTAAACAAGTGTAGACAAAAGCATCGGGTGATAAACCCCTTATAAACCCCTTCTTTCCATCTCTCCAAACATTTCCAGCGCTGCCTTAATGTTTGAACGCCTACAATAGCAAGCAATGAGAGATGTATATACAACTTTGTCAGGTGTCAATCCATCTCCAATCATATCCTTAAACAGTTTCATCACTTCAGGAAGTCTATCATCATAGCAAAGTCCATTTATGAGGCTTTCACAAAACCATCAATAATAATACTGTAAAGAACAACATCGGGAACAAAGCCCCTTTTTATCATGTCTGCAAAAATTTCCCACACATCACTAGATTTGTTGACCTTGCACAGACCATTGATGATAACTTTGTATGTATAAAGATTGGGGAAAACTCCCAGCTGGCATATTTTATTTAGGAACAGGAAAGCTTCAGAAATCAGTCCTTCCTTGATGAAGCCGTTAATTAGAATGGTGCATGTGACAATGTTGGGACTTATCCCATTCTCAAGCATGAGTTCGAATACTCCCAGTGCTTCATTTAGGTATCTATGTCTACAAAATGTATATATCAGGCTAGTATAATTGTAAACGTCTGGAACAAAATTATGATGAATCATGTCATTCCAAAGGTCATAGGCAAACTCTAGATCTAGATGTTGGCAACAACCATCAAGAATGATGCTGTAAATTATTTGGTCGTTCTTGAAACCTTGGTCTTTGAGCCACTTGAAAAGCTCAAACGCCAATTCCATCTTTCCAGTTCGGCAAAGACCATGCAAAATCGAGCTGTAACTTACCAGAGTAGGATTGATTCCATTGCTTGCCATTTCAACAAACACATCGTAGCTCACCAACAGATCCCCTTGTTTGCAAAACCCATCAACTAATATGCTGAAACTATGGGCATCTGGGGCAAACCCGCATTTCTTCATCTCATCCAACACCTCTATGGCCTTGTGAACCTGGCCCTCATTACAGAAACCATGGATCACTGCATTAAAACAATAATGGTTGCAAGGGTGACCTTTCTGATAAAGCATTTGAAGAAAATTCCATGCAGACGTCACCTGTCTAGCACGACAAAGCCCATAGAGGTAAGTTCCATAGGTTGCAGCATTTGGTCTAACAACATTCGTTTCCATCTCGCAGAGAAGCTCAAAAGCATCCTGCAAGCATAAGCTATCTCCATGTGTATACATACTCATCATAACTGAATAGGTGTAGACATTTGGCAAGGGACCAGAGCACTTCATATCATCAAATAAACTCCTTGCATACATCATTTGCTTCCTCTCAACTAAGCACTTCAGCAAGAAATTGCACAACCGCAACTCAACTCCAACATTCTTGGCCTCGAGGTAAGTGATGAGAGCATCCTCAAACATCAACGATTCTACAAAAATCCAGATGACAGCAGAATAAACTTGTGGCAATGTCATCAACCCACCTAAATGGCCGACCAAAATAGGCGCCAATCTAAACAACTCCGGCCCAGCATTTCCACACTAATCAGTAACGCTCCGAATTAAGAACCGCATCTCTCTGGTTCTCGCTGGCGAGAATGACCGGATAAGCACTGAAAAGAACCTGATCGAGCTTCATATCCCGTATAACCTCACACACTCCCTGAAGCTTATCTTCGCAGCAACATCCCAATTTGAAGAGCGCACCGCAACTGTGACCAACGGAAGAACACACTGACTTCTATGATGACTGCTAATGGCACCTTGATCAGGTTGTTGGAAATCTGAGCTGTTCAAGCAACAAGCCAAAGAGGAGAGACGCAAAACGTGGGGGTGGTGTTTGGCTACACGGACTCGACGGAAGAACCCCCAAAGCTGTCTGGCGCATAGACGAGGTGTGTCAATCCCCTCCTTACATTGACAGCACCACAAGAACAAACTATGTGCAAATTACACTTCGTGGACCAAGTTTTCTTGATGGAGAGGACTGCCCGACAAAGAATACGCCCAAGCTTGCAAATTTACATCAAACTTTGCTGCAAGAAACCAAGAATTCTTATCGCTTCATCACACAACATCAAATCTTGCTTCAAAAAACAATTCCCAAAGTAGCATCTTGACAACTCACCTTGCAAACCACCATACCGCAAATCTCCACAAGTAGCGCGGTGAGCTCGGGAAGCTCCCTCGCCGTTCACGAGCGCCGCCTCCACATCCAGCAGCGCGCGCAACCCCAAGAAACATTTGTAGAGATGAGTGGCGGGAGATCGGCGGCGGCGACCAGCAAAGGCGAAAAAACTGCAACTATTTTGAGGCGATATGGAGTGTAGGCGATGGGCCGCCGGACGAGTAGGCTGCCCCGATAAGGGGTTTAACGAGACTTGTGCGCCTTTTTGGGCCTCCTGTTTGGGAGATCTCACATCGCATTGTTCTTTTTTATAGGTAGATAAAGGTTATTGTGAAGGTGGTCGTGTTTGAAGTGGATGTGGTCATTGAGATTGAAGTAATCACAGAGGTGGTTAATAGATGATGATCAAAATTAGTAAAGTTACATCTCACAATGATGATATTTGACCACCTATATTTTGACCTACTGTCACATCCATTTCGATCTTTGACCATAGACACTCGACAAAAAAGATATTTCTTCTCTTTTCCATTTTGAAAACGCGATAGAAAGATAAATTTCTCGCAAGTACTCGTGGTCGTGGGCGTGGTTGTGAAAGCAGTGGTCAAGGGGCTCTGGTCATAGGTCGTAATGGATGTAGTTAAAACTCATCGTGGTGAGATGTAACTTCATCGATTTTGGTCGTCATCTACCAACCACCTCTTCGACCACTCCAGCCTCGACAACCACCACCCACTTCGACCAATGACCACTTCCACGACGACCTTTGACCATGTCCCCTCGACTATTACTTCCACAGACATTTGCTTTCTACCACTAAAAAAACTTCTTTAAGTTTGTGTTGTGAGGCTCTAAAGTTGGGTCAGGTCGAATGAAATCATTTTTTTGTCTTCGGCCCCCCCAAGTCTACATCAGTTAAGTTGGAACCGAGAAAGACGAGACAAAATGAGGGTATGGGTTTAAGAAGAAGGAAGCATGAACTTAATCTATAGAGTAGTAGTTTTGGTCCTAATTCAATACGACACCGTTTATATTGTAGAGTTTGTCACGGCACAAAACAAGGACAACACATTAAACTAGACGGGCAGGATCTGCTCTACAATAGATTTGTCTTCGTCAAAACAGTAACTTGGGTGATCACCTCTACTTAAAGATTAAGTAACAACTTCAAACATGGATCTATTCTGATACAAAACTGATTACAAGGAACTTTAACGCCTCTTCCTTTTGCCCCCCTTCTTCCCCTTGTGTGGATGCATGTATGTGTATGGAGGCGCAGTGTAATAGGTGGAGGAGGCGAGGTGGCTTGAGGGAAATGGAGGTGGCGCTAGAGTGGTTGAAGGAGAGGATGAGGCAGCGGCGTAGGGATCTATAGCGGTGTCGGATCTAGATCTAGGGTTTGAGGAGTGGCGGCATTTGGTGGTGGGGGTACAAATAGGCGGCACGGCGCAGAGGCGGCGAATCGAGGACGAATCCAAGGGTGAGGCAGCGTTGGATCTACATCGGCATGTGGGAGAGGCAATTTGGAGGCGGCAATTGCACGAAGGAGAAATCCAGAAGAAATAGAGAGGGGAAAAAAGAAAGGAGGAGGAAGAAAGAAAAGAAGAAAGGAGACGACTACACGACCACTCTAACTTCGATCGTGATGACCACGACCACAGCCAGGTGCTTCCCCAGCTTCTTCGACCATGTGCTCAAGTCCTTGTTCTTCTTCAATGACCACCAACCCTAGCGAGCCGTTACACAAGAGCTAAAAGGCTTGTCAAGTACTGGACACTTGACAGGCTGATGTAGCAAGCTATTTTTGCAAAAAAAATTGTAACTCTAAGTTATTTTTGCAATTAGTTATCTTGTCTAGGTTATTTGTAAAAAAATTTGAGTGGACTTTCCACTATTCTACTTCAATTTAGAGTATATAAAAATCTCTACTACTCATGGGTGCTATGGAATCCTCAATTTAATTCTATGTTAATCGTGATGATTGATGAGGTGACTTGAGTCACCAGATCAGTTGGCGACTGATCGAATTGCCTGAAAGTCGTCAGCCAGATTGACGACATTAATCGATTCTACATAAACTTTTTGTTTTGTATTGCTTTCAACTTTTTTTTTATATGTACGTTATCCATACGAAAAATTCTCTGTAGAATGAGCCCAAATTTGATGATCTATATCACTGTCTATTGACCACTATTGTACAACCAAAGAACAGAGTCTTTTCTTTATCAAGCTGTACACGATGCGATGAGCAGGCTTCGGCAACCTATAGTATGTACATGACATTACAATACAAAACCACGCAAGGTTACTACTAAGACTCCGACCCTCCACAGCACAGTTCTGCGCAGCACTCATAGCAGCCAAGGCAGGAGAGGGCTGCGCAGACCTGCACCATCAGAATGGCGCACTGGTCGTTCATCTTGTTGCACGCCTTGATGCAGCACATGCAGCATAAGCAATCCGCAACACGGCTGCAGCAACCGGCCGCCTTATTGAGTATTTCGAACGTCTCAGGTGGCTTTATGTCTCCAAACCCTGTGAGAAGATTTTCTTTCGTAGCGGCTATATCACCAAATCCAAGTTTTAGGCCATGAAGCAGCCTTGGCAATGGCTCATCTGGGCCCTTTTGTCTTTTCGGTTTCTGCTTCACCTGTTTAAGCACCAGCAAGTTTAATCAAAACATAGGCACATTTGAACTTTTCAGAATCATTTCAATGGAATTGTTAGATCAGGTATGCTATTAGGTCAAGCATCTGATTGGTTCAATAATTCTAGTACTGGCATCGGGAAACTACAGTGGTAATTCGCAGGCTATATCAGTGTTTTTCCTTTTTGAGGATAGCGGCATATATCAGTTTGTTTTCTATTGTATAAGATTTAAATATTAAGAGTTAGATGATCTTTTTTTTTTCTCTTGATATACTTAGTCTCAGTAAAGACCTTTGTAATAAAAACATCATCTCCTAAGCATCCCAGTGTATGAAAAGGTAATGCATATTTTCAAAAGGGATTCACAAATATGATAGAAGGATATGCTGAATATTCTGAAGCTAGAATTGCCCACTTTATTTTTTAAATGAAGCTTCAGTTTGTAATTAGTTCAAATTGTCAGAAGGAATATCAAAAGTTATAAAAAAAAAAGAAAATTGATTCTATACTACTGAACTTTGATGCTTAATTTGATATGTCACTAAAATTTTGTTTCTTGATTATATATCACTATTTTTTAAGCCTAATATTATATGTCACTTTTGACCAATCAACTCAAAAAAATTACTAAAATACTCTTATCAGTTAATGCCTAATCATGATTTTAAATAAAAAAAAAACTAGAACACAGTAGTTTAAATTTTTGAAAATTTGCATTAAAGTTTTCAAAAATTGTGCTCATATCTCTCATCAAAGGGTGCTATTCTATATTGTTTCTTTAGGTTAAGCTTTGCGTTATTTTTTCTATTTATTTAAAATCATGATCAGATCTCAACTGAAAGAGATATTTTGATCATTTTTTTGAATTGATTGATCAAAAATAATATCAGACTTCAAAAAAAAAAATAGTGGCAGATAGTCAAGAGGAAATTTCAGTGGTATTTTGTTTCCCAAACAAGAAATATGTAGGAGGCCCTACCTTTTGTACTGCATCTATTTTGTCCAGGTTGGCATCGAGTAAGACCATGCTTGTGTACTCCGAAGGGATGCTATTTTGTATGCTTAATTTCATCACCTATAACAATGAGAACAAACGTTAATGAAGAACTCAGGAAGCCCATACTACTAAGGGAATGAAATTCAAATCTTACTGCATTGAACATGTCAGCTAATTCAATAGCTTGGATAAATGAAATGTGAACTGATAAAGCCATCCAAAGCATTCGAAAGATACCATTTGCTATATTGCTCAATATATTCATTATAATATCGGTGCACTCACCTTGTCAAAACTGTCAAAACCTAGCTTTCTTGTTTGTCTAACGTCATGCTATTTTAACATCGACTATATGTGTGGAACTACTCATATTTTGGTAATTTTCCTTCACCTTTATAACATATATTTGCTGATACTGACATCAAGTTTTGGTTCTTGGATAGCCGCATAATGACAATACATCTTAATTCTATTGAACTAAAATTTGACTTGCGAAGCTCAAAAAGAGCTTACAGGAAAATATGTAATGCAACCAAGCCTAAACAATAGCTCACCTTTTTCTCCAGTTGTTTGTCTTCAGAAAGCCATGCCTTAGCTGTGAGAAGATCAATCTGTTGTACTGCCAAAACCTGAAATTCATACATAAATAAATGCAGATCTTATTAAATTAACCCTGTCCAGTCAGCACACTAGGATAAGTGCTGCTTCCGAAGCATCTAGTAAGTTTAGTTTAAAAATGAACTTAAGCTACAGATTATATAACAATGTAACAGTGAGCCCAAGTTTTATTCAGTCACACTGTTGGATCTACCAATTTAAAAATATACCCCACATTGATTTACAGGGATACTGTTAGTGTTCAGATGCATGGCATATACTAATATACAGCATACTACATCACCTAGGGAACCCTTTTTCCTTTGCTCTGTAGATCATGTTACGTGTGCAGCCATCTGAATATGTTGTTAAGTAATGAGGATAACCAAGTGCCAGTTTTCCCCCTTCAACGCAACTAAGTGTTGTCTTCCGGTTAACAGATGGAGGGCAACAACTCTGAATATTTGTTAGCTTGGCGGGTGGGTGGGGCGGGTGCGAGTGCGTGCATGTCCTGCAGAGTTAACTTAGGGACATGGTGCATGCCTCTTGAATGCATACAAAATTTTGTGAACAAACATACAAAATAAAAAATATGAGCATCTTACTTTGTCAAGAGGTATATCCTTTACATGTTGGATCTTCAGTTCAATTGAAATCTCACTCATGTCAGCCAAGTAACCCTTAGCTTTAAGCATATCAGGAAACTTGCCTTGATATCTCCCAGATACACACAACGGACATTGTGATGACATGTCAGGGAAATATTTAGAGTCCACCTGAATAAAAAAAATAAAGTCTATCACTATGAGAAATGCAGTTGTTACAAACTTTCAGTTCTACCTATATTTATCAAATTTAAAGAAGACTACATGATACGATACAGTTCACAAACCCTCCCCCAGGAGGCCCCACCCATCACCCCCTCTGAAGAGGAAACATAAGGGGAAGAAAGGGGAACACGATAAATCCTACTAGTTTTTATATGTAAAATTCAAACTTCAGATTTGAAATTTCAAGTTTAAGATTTCCAAAGTTTGAATTTTTGAAGTTTCTAAGTATTAAAATCTACCAGAACCAAAACATTAATTTTTTTTAAAAAAAATGACAAGGGTATTTTGGTCATTGTTGAAAAATAGTGATCAATAGTGGCATATAACAGCATGGAAATTTTTTAGTGGTATATACGTAGGTGTCACGAGGATATATCATAAATTATACCTTTACAATGTTATGTAAGAAATTTTCCCTTAGATAAAATGTCTAATAAAGTAGGTCGGTTCCTGTAAAGAGTAACATAGGCCATAGGCTAAAGTGTTTATAGAAGTGCTAAGATTTTATAGTGCAATCAGCATCTACACAATGCCTGTCATGGACCATCTGAAAACAGTGAATTGCATTAATGCAAGGCACCTATTGCATTATGAGATATAAGGTCAACATGAAGGCACAGAGGCATAAGTTGCTTTATCGCATAAAACACTACAAAAATGAAATTTACATTAATAATGCAAGAACTCACTTCAAATTCATCAAGATGGCTCAGAGCATCAATGGAGATATTTGCCACTATAGTACTTGAAGCTTTCCGGAACCATCTAAGCATTCGATTCTCGATTGATCCTGTTGTAATAAATTCAGAACAAAAAGTTTATGTTTCACAAACTTAATTAGCTTGGACTTAAGCAAAATCATATCTAATATAGTCTGCTAATACAAGATCAAACGGAGTCGCGATTGCTGGAAGATGAATTTGACATCAAATTCCAATCAATAATGTGTTTGCTCAAACTCATGCGAAATTATCAATAATTATAAAGGATGTCATGGAAAATTAATGTAATGATATGTAGGGAACATAAAAAAAGAAATAGCATCATTTAGGGAACATAAAATCTATGCGTTCATCCTCCTTTTTGTATACAATTAAATCAGTTTCAACCTTCAGCCAGTTGAGTTAAATTTGCCTTCTAACTTAACAGGTAAATGAACCTTGTTCATGAATAGTCTTCCTGTCAAGGAAGAAATGAAGAGTAATATTTGAGGTCATGTACCAATTATCATCCTCTACTGTTCGTAAACATGGATGCGTAAAAAACATTCAAAGTGCAGAACTTCCTACATTTAAGAGACGAAGTATAGAGCATGATAAAAAATCTGCAAGTTCAGGAGACTAAGTATGGAGCATAATGCTCACCAAGAAAAACAAAAAACAAAAAGCTTGGTACCTGTATCGAGTGCAGCATCATAATGCCCTTTGCCAATTGATGCTAACATGCGCAAGAAATAGTGGTTGCAATATGAACCTAACATTTTTAACAGTGACAATAAATGCCAACAATTAGAGAACACAGATAATCAATAAATCACTGATAATATAGAGAAAAGCAAATGTTGAGGCCACCAGCAAAAGGATAAAACATGAACATGGTTTGTTTTCACAAAAATTATGGAGGACCACAGTAAACTGACTTTTTTGTAAGCTTTTTCCCACATTGGTACAAATATTTGCATAATAAAAGGATGAGAATCCAATAGGCATGGCATAAACAAGACAGGACAACTTTCATAAAGTCCAAGAACTACTAAAGTTTCAGATACTCATAGAATTATGTATTAGAAATAAGATAAAAAACAAGAGAAAACAGGCACTGATACAACTTAGTTTAATTTTTGTATGATAGAAAGGAAATGCTCACTAATATTACCTAGTCCGAAAGTAGAAATCCGAGGAGATTTAGATCCTCTATCCTTGAGCTGAGTCTTCATAGTTTGGCAGATGTTCCGTTCATCCTCAACCGATCCATCAGTCAAAAGAAAGATTTGAGGAAGAGCATCATGAGCATTGCATAGCAAAGCCATTGCCTGGCACAGAGAAATCAGAAAAATATGAACACACAAATACGATGATAATAATAGCAGACATGACAACTGACATCGTATTCAAAATATACTACCTCATTCAAAGGATGCATAATGTCTGTGCCACCCTCGGCAACAAAATTTAAATTCATCCAATCAATAGCACTTGCCCTTGTTTTGTCATTCACTTGCTCTAAACATGATGAGAATGAGTGAAGCTCATCATTAAATGTTATTATGTTGAAGTAATCTCCTTGCACAAGCTCCGAAAGAGCAGTAGATACAGCATTCCTCACATTCTCAATAGGCTTTCCTCGCATGCTTCCACTTGTATCAATAATAAACACAACCGCTTTTCTGAAAACCTGTTGCATAAATCAGATGAGATAAAACACCCAGGAGACACATTTTATGAAGCAAAAAAAAAAACACAAAAAAGGATCTCATTTCAACTTAATAAGCAAAATTGATATGAAAATGCTACTCAGATAACATCATCATGATTCATTCCAGCTTTGATGATATCCAAATGCAAGATATCATTCATAGCTTGGTTTCCTTGTGTGGTTATCAACATGTCTGGTTACCAGCAATTTAGAACCGTTTCATGACAAAAACAGTGTTGCATTTAGCTTAATAAGGCATGTTATCATGAGAAGTCATCCTTTTCAAAAAAAAGAAGAAAAAAAGGTTTCCAGTGCAGATCCATCAGGTCAAAGAAGAAATGCTTTGCCATAAATATACTCCCTTGTTGGTTGTTACTAAAGGGAGCGAAAAAAAAAATAACAAGAACCGAGTCACAGAAACTAACCTTTCTGTTGCCACTTCCAGGTAAAAGAAAAATGCAGAACCTATCTCTATCATCATAGTCACAAAATGTTGAAGGTTGCACGAGCCCACCACCAGATAAATCACCTGAGTAAACCTATACACATGAACAAAAATTAGGCAAACGGATACACATTCATCTCCATTGCAAGTGTCAAGTCAGTTACATAAAGTAACAGATGAACTTGCAAGAATTTTCATGTCCCATGCTTCATTTTTGTTCTATAATTCATCCATCATCATCGTCATTTTTCTTTCTTGAAACACATAAATCATTTATAGATCCTTTTTGTTCAATTTACCTTGTGATGTCAGATTGCCCCAGAGATGTTATTTCCTTAGCAGAGTTCCAAACTAAATGAGGACGAAATCCTCTAGCCCATTTACTAGCCAGAGGAGATTTCTTTTTTTTTAAAAAGTACATGTTGCCTTATTTAACTGTCTATTAGAGCAGTTTGTTTGAAAATTAACATCACGTGATGGAAAAAGAAAAAATTCCATATTGGTTTGACTCATTTGACAATTTTATCTATGCATTATCAACATGTTAGGCAATAGATCAGGAGAATAAGATGATGCACACAAATATTAGAGAGTGAGTATGGCCAATTGAGAAAAATATCACAGCGGAAGAACATAACTCACACTGTATGAAAATGTAAAATCTTTGCTTGACCAATTCTCAACAATTGCTTCATGCAGAAAAGACAATTTCTCACCTTGCCTTCCCTTTTCCTGAAATTAGCAAGAAAATTTCTTGTGATAATTATTCTATTGCACAGATCTTAGTGCTCTAAAATGCACCTCAAGGAAGTACTTAAGAAAGAAGTAAAACACTTCATAACCTTCAATGGGTGACTTGTACCCTGCAACAAAACCTCTTTACTAAAACCACTATTCACAGCCAGCTGAATTTTCTCCCTCTTCATGAATACTTTTGGTAAAGGATTCACGTAATATGGAAAACGAAAAGGTATGTCCAAAGAGAACCGCCCATTATCATACAATAACTTCTGAGACCATCTGATCGTGGCAAAAATATCTGCTCCGCCCTCAACCTGGATAAGATAGAAGCAATGACTACCAAAGTAAGACATGACTTCTGAAATAATAACTAGGAAGGGCTGCACAGGGGACTGGAGATATAGAAGCATATAGCAAGTACCTGTGGTATCGTCAAGAAAAACAATTGGGGTTTTAAAAGGCCCCCACTATCAGTTTTTGCAATCTTCTCTTCAGTGTGGTCTTCTACTTCAATTACTTGAGTATTGGACGATCTTCTTCCGACAGTAACCTCAGCGCCTAGAAATGAACCCTATTAGACAAACCATTCTTAGATTGAGATCAATACAAATTTGAAAATTGATGTATATTCAGATAAGATAATTATTGAAAATATTTCACAGTAAATTATAAATTATACTAGATACCAATATGCTTGATTAGAAGGCGATGTTTTCTATGAATGATGGAGCTTAAATTTCTGAATAGAAATGAAATTGTGTTGCATGCATTTAACAGATGAGGAAATTAAATCAATTTGATTTATCTATTGTGCTTATCAAGTTGCTAAATTGAACTAATCAGATCAATCAAAATGAAATATATCACTCCAACCGACATCAATGCAAGTGCTCTTAAGTCTCTATTTTCTTTATCCAAGTCCGTGTCAGAACTCACTCTCTAATGCAAGAAAAACAACGGCAGCCCAACTACATTTAGTCAAAATGCCTATAATCATCAAATACTCTGAAGTATCATAACTTGATCATCAAGGAAGCTTCTGTTTTACAAAGCATAATTTAAATGTATATTGCTTTCGTAATACAAATTCTACTAGATATCCACAGAACAACACAAATCCTACTAGATGCAGAAGGAAAGAACAAGTGATCCAATATGTCCAAACAAAAAATAAATAAGCAATATCCTCTGTACCAACCAAACATGTTTCTTTCTTGGATAATTGGGTTCTTCATACAAATCAGGATACCTTTCTGACAAACCAATCTACCCTTTACAGTGGTTGATTTTCTACTGTGGAAGGCAAGGAATTTCTTTCACTTGCTCAGGCACTATACAGGCACCCGTTATTCTATTCTAGCAAAAAGACATCACTTTTCCTTATCATGAAGCCAGCAGAAGTTACTTCCTCTTTGCTAGATGCCCACATGGAATACATAGGTACAAATCCTCCAACAAATTGAACTAACCCGATTGCAATTACAGCAGGTACAAATTGTAAAACCACCAACAAAAATCTAAAGTCGCTGCAGCCAGAGCCAGCTTGCCACAACCAAATCCATCAAAAACACGTGAACCAAAGAAAAGAGTAGAGTAGATTGAATAGCCCATGTCCTAACTCCCCCCCAACAAGACCCTCGCAAAAATATTACATCAACGTGCACACCTGAAATAACCATACCACCAACCAATCCAATATCACATGCCAATACCATAAATGACTAATACAAAGCTAACGGTTTAAATGCAGAAATCAAAACTGCAATCCAAGTGCACATATATTGCATTTTGTGTACCAAACTCGTGGGTCCTAACTGTCTGGTGACTCTAATCAAATAGCATACAACACTAATCATTCCAAGCCCGAAAAATAACCGATTCTAACAAAACAACACCACAAAAAAAATTCGTTAACCTGCTCGCCCATGGGCACGACGAGGCGGCAGTCGCAGTCGCGGCTGCGCGTGACGCAGTGCAGCCACCACCGCGCGCGCATGGTCACGACCGCGGAGTCCAGCGCGCACTCCACCTCCACGTCGACCTCCTTCATCTGCAGCGGGATAAGCGCGGGCGGGTCGAGGCGGCCGTACACGTACGGCTGGTAGCTGGGCACGTCGGGCGTGTCCACCGCCGCGGGGTCGACGACCACCGCGTACGCTATCGGCGCCGAAGGCAGCAGTGAGGAAGCGTCCGACGACCGCTCCATCGCAGCCGCCGGCCGCGGCGGCGGCACGCCGCCGGGCAGGACGAGCCGCTTCGAGATCTTGAGGCCGTCCTCCACCGCGCGCGCGAAGCCCTCCATGGAGGATGGCGCTGTGGTTAGGGCTACTGGATAGGGTCTCGAGGTGAGGAGGAGTTGATTTGGAGAGGCGAATGGCGGAATGGGTGATTTGATCTGGGTGTTGCGACGGTGAAGTGGGCGAAGGTGATAGACTAATTTTTGCCTTAACGAGGGAAATGATTTGCTGGGTCGGGGTTATAGGGGGCGAGGAGTGTGGGCCCGGCCGCCTGGGGAGGTGAGATTAAGGGGGGGGGTCATCTAGTTGTTTATTTCGTTGTTGCGTGGGATCTGGTCGGTGGGATGCTGATAGGGGTGAGAAAAACTAACCCAATTAAAATAACGCATCTGAATTGAATTAGTGGAAGTCTACTTGGGTTCAGTTTGATTTTTTATTTCAGAAAATTAAAGTAGCTGAAATAATTAAATTAATACATTAATATTGATCTGTTTATCTAAACATAGAACAAATCATATCAATAAAATTATTAATTACGATGATCAAAAATTTTGTGATGATTCAACTTTAAATAATATAGTGAACTTAAATTATACTACATATATTGTTTGATGTATGCAGTACATAATCAATTAATTATTGTTAAGTTTGGTGTTAGATATGACTCGATTAGGTAAAATCGCCTAAATAATGCGTGCCCCTTTTCCACTGTAGGATCTGCATACATAATCATTATTATGTAAAGAATATTGACGTTTTATTTCTATTAAAAAAATCAAATTCTATCACAATTTATATTAGAAACAATTTTAAACAAGTCTAATCAGTATCTTTTGCTATGTAAAAGAGAATTTTGTTTGGAACTTTTCACAACTGAAAAATAAACACGTTGCCGGGATTGCGATGGATGCAAAGGCGGTGAGCGGACTCGCAGCATTACTCCATTAATCATACGCATGGTCTTATCGGCCTCGCTAATCCTGCCCAACGGCTACAGTTGCCTGCCAGTTCGCAACTGCCACGTGTCCTAGTCCCCTCTGTTCGTTAAAAATAGTGAGCGTTCGCACGAAGTGGACCCAAGGGGAGAACAATCGAGGAGGTCAGTTGTAGCATCAACGGCCGAGATCGACTCGCTGTGGAGGCACTTGGACCTGCCTTCCGTCCAACGGCTAGTTTGGTATTGGACCTCACCTAGAGGTGTCAACTCGTGTTCATATCGTGGTTTACTGTATCAAAAAATTAAGAACCATTTGACCCAAAATTGCCATCATTTTTTACATTATTAATTTCATGTTCTTGAAATCCCAAAAACCTTCTAAAATTGTCACTTTAACAAGTCAAAGGAATTGATCTGGATCGGAAATGACTTTTTAAACCTTTAAAAATATAGAATTTTTATGCAAATGATATAATTTGTGTTTATTCTTCTAAGTAATTTTTTGAACAAGTTGTAGGCAAACAAACTATAGACATCACATGGCGCAACATGGGTGAGTGGCAAGGTGGGTGGGCATGTGTTGGCGTGGGTATGCGGGAGGGCTTGTGCCAACGCATGTGGTGAGAGGGCATGCAAAAGTATAAGCACAAAGGGCATGCATGCTAGGAGGGTGTGCCCAGGCGCACATGATCGTGTGTTAATGTGGCTGCGGACGTGCAGGAAGGTGAGCGTGGGCTTGAGCATGTAGGAAGATGTATGGGGAGCGAGCGCACAAGTGTGTGCGGTGGTAAGGCACACGGGCGCACAGACACAGCATAGTATGCCGCTCAAGAGTAAATGCATGACACGATGCGATGCAGTGATACCAGTAGTGAGCGGTGTCAGCTGGCACAACGACAATGGGTGTAGAGGCACAATGATAGCGCGCAGGATAGCATGCAACGACACTGGCGGGTGGACATTATATGGTCATAGGTGGGCGGGATGCATGAGAAGGTGATGAAGGAGAGATAGAGAGAGTTTGGTCTATCATTGTTGTGGGGAGGGATAGAGTGGAGGAGGAGGATAGAAATAGAGTGGAGAAGGAAAAGTAGAGGATTGCAATGACAATTTTGGTATCTTTAAAAAGTTAAATCAAAAAATGCTATTTTTGAAAGAGTTTTTGATTTTTAGTGACAAAAAATCAATAAGGCAAAAAATGATGATATTTTTGAAATAAGTGTTTCCTCGGTGGCAAATAGCCAAATGTTCCAAAAATTGAACTAGGGAAATTCAATCTGATAATTTATTAAATATACTAATTATACTGACTTGTTAATATTCCAACCTAATTTATAACAAATCATAACCCATATAAATATGAATGGTGCATTCCAATTGTGTTGTGTTACGTTTTGCTAGTGCTGCTTGTTTTCCGAACTATAAATTGTTCGGTTCAATACATGTTAAATTCACTAACTCTAGTTGTTTCATAGGTTACAAGCTGTTCAAATCAACACAATGGGATTTGTTGACCATGTCAAATATATTAATCATGTTGACACGTTTATGTTTATCACTCAAATCTATTTGTAATAAACACAAACTTGTATAAATCATGTTGTTGCCATCAAGTGTTCTAAAAATTGATTGTATTATCTGATATTTCGGCCAATATATTAATAACACCGGCCTACAATACTGTTTTGCTGTATCGGTTTAAAATACCGGATTGGAACATATCGATCGATATATTGATTGTCAAGCTCGTATATCAGACATCAAACGATATATCAGCGGCAGATATATCGGCCTGACAATATATCGGTTATCAGACTACAATTGTAACTTTGTCAGAATATCTACACTTGTTATGTTTGTATATTAATATATGATATTTATTCTATATTAGTTTGATACTAGAATAGTATGATATATACATGTATAATACAAAATTATAAATACTTTTAAAATTCTAATACAAGAATAGATCATTTGATATTGTTGTATATCCAATATCTGATACACTAAAATCGGTCCAATACAAAGTCAATATCCACTATTTAAAACCTGGATTGCGGTCTTAAATTTTGGCAACTCTACTTGCGCCATGGCATCTCGTTTCAATTTTCTTTTGCTACAACACTGTAGGAAACTTTTAAAAAAGCACCACCAAAAATGAAGTGTATTTTGACGTAAGTAGCCTATACCAAATTGTAAAACAATACCCTTTCACATATGATACTTTTATTACACGCTGTCGTACCCATATATAAGCTATTCTTTGAATTTCTTTCAAATGAATTTAAAAAGGAGATAAAAATTCCATAGGAATATCAAATTTTTTTTATTATTATCCAAAATAAAAAAATAATTTGAAAAATGACTTGATTGACCACGATAAGCCAATTATTGCGATCTGAAATCGCGATAGGACGATTTATCGTGTTTCACAAGTTTTTTCCTGACACCAACCGCCACAAAGATTTTTTATAGAGTTTTTTTAGAGTAACCCATTAAAAAATAATTTCAAAATTAACCCGAAATTTTATAAATATTAGAAATGATCTTTAGTCGCGAGTTTTCATTCGCAATTGAATTTCAGTCACGGGCCCAGTTCGCGACTGATTAGGTGGCACGACCCATCTATGTCACTAACCAGAGACTGCGCCATATAGACTTTCAGTCGTTGATCCGATTGACGACTGAAATGACCAGTTTTCAACTGATACGACCAGTATTGAAAATGGTCGTGCTCTTATTTGTACAGAACTAATCGTGGTCGTACCATTTGAAAATTGGTCGCACCAGTTCAAAACTGATCATTTCAGTTGCCAGTTGGATCGGCTACTGAAAGTCTACGTGGCGCTGTCCTTGGCCAGTGACGCAGATGGGCTGTGCCACTTAATCAGTCGTGAACTGAGTCTACGACTGAAATTCAGTCACGAACAGGAGCTCGCAACTCAAGTTCATTTCTAATATTTTAAAAAGTTTCAGGTTAATTTTAAAATTATTTTTTAATGAGTTATTCATATAGAGTTTCTAATACTTTCACATTCGCTAGCTTTATTCTGTAATTGCTGCTACTCATACTGGTTGCATCAATATGCAGGCACTTTGTGTTTTCCTTTTTTCGATCTTACACCATTCTAAAAGTATTACTCACCACATTTAAGATACATTTGTTACAATCAGAACTTGCGCTGTCAATGGCGGAGCTTGTACTATGTGCTGTTTGGAACTTGTAATCACGACACAATGTAATATGTGGCTCAGTTGCAGGGACCATAACATTTAGCAGCTTTGCAAGTGTGCTTTACATTTCATGATGGATCAAACACGCATCCCTTTTGTCCACACCTTATAATTTCAGCCAAGGTCCATCAATTGCTTCTCAAAATGTAATGTCGTGTATGGGAGATCATGCAAGGTTGGATACAAGTATATGGAAGATGGGAAAAATTCGGGTCTCCAGAGGGATGAACACATCTGATAATGTAATACCTCGTCCAAAAATTTTATGGGAGAGAAGAAAGCCAAGACCTATATCACATATGCCTCGTAAACACTTCATTTATATTCATTTTATTCTTTTAAGCTTTGACTTATTAGAACTTATTATACTGCAATATTTGATTTACGTGCCTTCGGGCATGTGTGAGGTAATTCTATAGGCCAGGTTGTGTTACATTAAAATGAAGTAGTTTAAGAAAACATCACGTACTTATGCTTCACTTTGTCTTATCTTTTTTTATCCTGCTGCTAGAAATTTCGGTATCTGAACTCTGCTTCATACTATTTGAAATAACGGAAATATGCAATACTTTTTAAGGCCATAGAAAGAAGTCAAAAAATCTGTGGTTAACAGCATCTGGCAAACAAAATATGCTTCACATTTCATCAACATCCTCATTTACATTGCAGAGTGCAAGAACTCTTCGCATTACATAAGAAGGGAAGAAAGAACTAATAGAACAGCAGGCCGTCGTACTCGTGCAGAGGCACTGCTGCCAAGCTATCCTCCGAGATGTCCAGTTCAGGGTTGTCGAACATGCCAAATACCATCTGTAGCTCATGTGCAACCGTTTTTTCGCTCTGGTTCCCCGTGGCCGCCAAGAAGGTATCGAATGCAGCAGATGGCGCCGCCACCATCGTCTCGCCAGGTGCTGCTGGCATGCGCTGCTCTGGAACAACAACACCTGCCTGGTCCACTACGCGCTCGGGCTGGTTCGGCAAGGCATCATCGGCATCGTCGCTCTCCAAGATGCTCTCCAGCTGGCAGGCGAAGTCGTCGTCATCGGCATCGCTGCTCTCCAAGATGCCCTCCAGATGGCTGGCGAAGTCGTCAATATCATCTTCATCTGCGGCAGGTGCCTCTTCGACACTCTCCAGCTGGTTCCGACAGACAGCATCCTCCACGGCTGCCATGAAGGGATCAAGCGAAGCAGATGGCGCCGCCACCATCGACTCGCTAGGTGCTGCTGGCATGCGCTGCTCTGGAACAACAACACCTGCCTGGTCCACGACGCACTCGGGCTGGGTCGGCAAGGCATCGTCGGCATCGTCGCTCTCCAAGATGCTCTCCAGCTGGCAGGCGAAGTCGTCGTCATCGGCATCGCTGCTCTCCAAGATGCCCTCCAGATAGCAGGCGAAGTCGTCAATATCATCTTCATCTGCGGCTGGTGCCTCTTCGACACTCTCCAGCTGGTTCCGGCAGACAGCATCCACATAGTTGCTCGCATCCTCCACGGCTGCCATGAAGGGATCAAGCGAAGCAGACGACGCCGCCTTGGTCGGCTTGCTAGGTGCTGCAAGCGCGGGCTGGTCTGCCACAACAACGCTTCCCTGGTGCACGAAGCCATCACCAGGGGCCTCCTCGACGCTCTCCAGCTGGTTCGGGAAGACATCTTTGACATAGTTGCTCTGAGAGGCCTCGAGCCCCAGAGTTCTCTCCACCATGCTCATCAGAAGGGCCGCGAACTCGTCATGACCAGCGGCAGGTGCCTCCTCGATCTCCATACTGGTCGCGAACATGTCCACCATGTATCTGTTGTCGTTGTCTTGAGTCGGGGATGGCAGAGGTGCTGCAACAGGCAAACAGCATGGTGCAGGCGGCGTCAGGAACCCCTGTAGCACCGAAGGCGTCGGAATGGATGGCGGAGGCAGATAGGCACCTGATGGCATTGGCCATGGCATTCTGCCTCCCATCACACGAGGAGTCGGCTGTGAGGGTGCCGACGGCTGAGGCAGACACGGCCGTGGTGGCAAAGCCGATGTCATGCAACAACCCCCTTGCACCGCCAAAGGAGTCGGGGCCGAAAGGCACAGCCGCTTCGGACACGGTGGCTCGGCATCGGATGTTGCTGGCCTCTTCAGAGCTGGCATCACCACCGGCTCTGGACGTGAAGAAGCTTTATCTTGACGCGGCGCGGGTTCTTGCTGGCGCGCGGCCGCCCGAGGAGACAGGTAGATCTTGCACATCACGCGCTCTGCATCATCGGCGACGGCTTCCCTGACGTAACAGCGGTACTCCTCCATGAGCCAATCGGTGTAGCCGCCCCCCTTCTTGAAGCGGAAGCTCTGGTGGTCGCCGATCGTCTCACCCACCCTGTTCTTGATGGGTTTCCTGCTCTGCTGCGAGATCCAGCTACCGGGACCGGCGAGTCGCGCCATCTTTGTGTTGCTCCCTTTCTGCCGCCTGCACCTCGTGAAGAAGAACCACCGGTCGCTCTTGTGCACGTTCTTCTTCTTGTAGTAGCGGATGAGCTCGTCGGGCTCACAGCGGTAGACGTCCTCCTCGTGGATGAGCCCCGCCGTGTCGGCTAGCGGCTGGCCGCCGATCCACCGCGGCAGGTAGTACTCGACGACAGCCTTGGGCGAAGGATCGAACATGTAAAATGGGATTGGGACGGCCATGGTTTCTTTTCTCTAGGGTTTGTCTGTTCTTTGCTCTAGGTTAGGGTTTGTGTGTAGTAGTTATGAGATGAGAGAACCACTTTGCTTTGATTAAGGCCTTTATATAGGGCAGAGGTTATGAGAGTGAGGGGGGATTTAACCGCCTCCCAACGATATTCAAATTTTTTTTAGGGCAATTCTATCATTTTTGTATCATTAGTATCATTAGGGTTTAGTAGGTAGCTTAATTATGAAGCAGTTACAGATTCATGCACACTCATCTCATCGAGTGTCCGAAGCGGCTATGCCATTCCGACGCCTTCGGTGTTACAGGGTTTCCTGACGCCGCCTGCACCATACTGTCTGCCTGTTGCAGCACCTCTGCCATCCGCGACTCAAGACAACGACGACAGAGACATGGTGGACATGTTCGCGACCAGTAGGGAGATCGAGGGAGCACCTGCCGCGGGTCATGACGAGTTCGCGGCCCTTCTGATGAGCATGGTGGAGAGAACTCGGGGGCTCGAGGCCTCTCAGAGAAATTATGTCAAAGATGTCTTCCCGAACCAGCTGGAGAGCGTCGAGGAGGCCCCTGGTGATGGCTTCGTGCACTAGGGAAGCGTTGTTGTGGCAGACCAGCCCGCGCTTGCAGCACGTAGCAAGCCGACGAAGGCTGCGTCGTCTGCTTCGCTTGATCCCTTCATGGCAGCCGTGGAGGATGCTGTCTGTCGGAACCAGCTGGAGAGTGTCGAAGAGGCACCGGCCGCAGATGAAGATGATATTGACGACTTCGCCAGCTATCTGGAGGGCATCTTCGAGTGCAGCGATGCCGATGATGACGACTTCGCCTGCCATCTGGAGAGCATCTTGGAGAGCGACGATGCCGACGATGCCTTGCTGAACCAGCCCGCGAGCGTCGTGGACCAGGCAGGTGTTGTTGTTCCAGAGCAGCGCATGGCCGCAGCAGCTGGCGAGTCGATGGTGGCGGCGCCATCTGCTGCATTCGATACCTTCTTGGCGGCCACGGGAAACGAGAGCGAAAAAACGGTTGCACATGAGCTACTGATGGTATTTGGCATGTTCGACAACCCTGAACTGGACATCACGGAGGATAGCTCGGCAGCAATGCCTCTGCACGAGTACGACGGCCTCCTGTTCTATTAGTTTTTTGTTCCATTCTTATGTAATGTGAAGAGTTCTTGCACTCTGCAATGTAAATGAGGATTTTGATGAAATGTGAAGCATACTTTGATGAAATGATCATTTTCAAATATTTAGATGGTTCCCATCAACAGGGCACAATTTCATTCGACCACGCTTTGTCAGGACTAATACAATGATAACGAAACAATTGTACACAATTCATAATTTGGGTGTTCAACAAGGTGCTCATTCCATGTCGTTACAGTAACCTCTAGAAATTATAAATATTATGTCATCTGAAAGCAAAGCCGAGCACCATCCAAATGCGCTTATTTGTTTCGACACCAGAGATAAGCACTGGTCCCAAGAGGTAGAAGTCAGCCATCCAAAAGCCCCAGAAAGAAACAGGCAAAACGTATATCTACAACGGGAGACATTAACTTATGCCGGAGATACACTGCAAGCAACTAGAAATATACTATACAAAATTACAGCATCCAATCATGTGCTCGAGCTTGGAATCACAAATTACAGAGAACCTGACATTATACGGGTTTTTCGCCTGGAAGGTATGATGGAGAACTGTCGTCGGAATGGCCCTTCTTCTTATGGAACATACCCGCGAAGTTTGGCAGCATAAAGCTCTTCCTCAGTAATGTTCTGCTGCTCTTTTGATGCCCACCACTTCTTTCAGTGGCTTTTGCTACTGAAGCCTTCGGGGGAGATGCAGTTGCGGTTGCTCGCACTTCCGTAGGAGGTGCGGCCTCTGCTGATTTCTTCTGTTCCTTCTCACGCCACCTCTTAAGCTCACCTTCTACAGCTTTATTTGCTGCTTCAGCCATCTTTGCTCTCTTTAGTGCCTCTTCTGTTGCCAATTCCATGTCCTCCATCTCCTTCCAAGCAGCTTCCAGTTTCTTTATTGCCTCGTTCTCACTGGCTCTAACAGCTTCCACCTGAGCCATAGCAGCAGCAACCTTCATCTCACTCAACTTCTCTGACTCCTCCACCTTTCGACTTAGAGATTCCAACTCCTCTTTTGATATTGTGATCTTTGCTCCTGATTCAGAAGTAGAGGTCCGAGTGGCATTTGCTCTGTCCGAAAGTTGCTTGATCCGATCAAGGGCCCTTGCTTCGGCTGCTTTCGCTGCCTCTGCTTCCTTCAAAGCAGAGTGCAGCTTTTGCTCGGCTTCCACTAATGCAGCATGGGTTACTTTAGCTTCATCTCTTAATTCTGCTGCACTCTTCTGCATTACTTCAGCTTCCTGCAAGGCATTTTTTGACTCAGAAGACAGCTGCTGAAGGGCCAACATCAAGTCATCAGAAGCTGATGTTGCTTTCGATTCGGCAGTTACAGCTGCCTCAAGCTCAGATTTGCATTTCTGAAGCTTAATATGTAGGTCTCCTAAAACGGACTCAGTTTCTGCATCCGATTGTTTAAGCTGATCGTGCTCTTCCTTTACGGCTTCTAACTCAAGCTTCAGTGATTCCACCAAGCTCCTAAGGGAACTTTCCACTTCCGAAACTTTTTGCAACATTTCTTTAGCACCATCCAGCTCTGTACTCACAGCAGCAACAGACTCTAAATCTAGAGCTCGGGCATCTTCTATCTTTTTTTGCACAGATATAATCTCTGCATTTGTCTCGTCTAGTTTTTCTTGGAGACTCCTATAAGCTGGAGGATCAAAATCATTTCTCAAAGACAACAATTTGTTCTCAGTTTCTTCCAGAGCTTGTTTGTAAGTTTTCCTGGCAGCATCCTTCTCAGCAAGAATTTGTGTCTCCTCCTCGTGTGCTTGCTTCGTGGCCTCCTTGACATGCATAACTGACTCTTGAATTACTCCAATCTCATTACGAAGTTGAGAAGCCTTTTCCTTGTTTACTTCTGAAGACTGCATTGATTCGACTTCCTGCAGGACTGCAGACAGCTTGGCATCCAATGAAGTATCAAAATCCATCTTGAGCTTTCTAAGCTCCTGTTTTTCTGCATCAAGATCTGCCAGAGCAACAGCATACTGTTCCCTTGCACTGTCCAGTTCCTGCTTCAGAGTACCATCCTTTCCAACACCCTCGCAGGAGCTGCCACCTTCAAGCTGCTTGGTTTGAGTCTTTGCATCTTCTGTTGCCCGGATAGCCATTTCTTTAGACTTGTTCATTGCATCCAGCTTATTTGTTAGCTCCTTAACAGTCCTTTTTGCCTTCTCCAGCTCAGAGAGGGCCTGAACCCTGGTTGCCTCAGCATTGCTCAGCTGTTCCTTGTATTTATTGAACTCTTTCTGGGCCAAGTGCAGTTCCGTCTCTTTAGCCGACGCCCTCTGCCACAAATAAATTTTCAAAAGTACAAAGAATTAGAGTAATAATTTGAACCAAATGCCAGATAGATCAAGTGAAGTACGTTTGATGGAAAATCTGAAGTAGAAACTATATAGCAGTTTCACCATGACAATATATGAGTGTTTACGAATTATGGTGGGAGAAATTATAAAAGAGCATACACGTAGTACGAGTGATATGTAGTGCTTCATTGCTAAATGCAGAAATCAAGATGCACAAGAAAACCTATTAGGCCACAGCCGTGCATCTGAGAGACAACACAAGTAGAAATAGAAGTTATGGAAACAGGAAATGGAGAAAATAATGCATTACTTAGGCAAAGCCTTAAATCAGTTAAATGGTTGACTAGTTCTAGAACATGATTCTACTAGCATATCTGCTTGCACAAATATTTCTTCTTCTCCAAATCTGAGGCAAGCATGATTCAGAGAAAAACAACTTGTGTATACCGATAGGTTTGATGGTTCTGGATGAGCTATTTGTAAGAATAAAGCAACAATATAAACCTCTACATTTTTTTTTGGACATATGATGATACCTGTAGTCGATATATCATACTGAAAATAACCATGAATCAGATTCTTTCTCAAAAATATCTTGAGTTGAAATGAGATTGATGTCACATATTGTGAGAGACTAGTTTAAAATAAACAATACACATCTATGCTTACATTTATGCTTTGGTGGTACAGCTAACAGCAACATTGGATTTCCATTAGTGAAATACATGGAAGGGTCTTTGTACAGATTCATAATGTCGAGGGGCTTGTTCAACTAAAATTGGGTGTAGGGGGCCTGATTAAACAGATGTGGACAGTAAAGAGGACTGTAGTGTAATTTTTCCACTAAAATTTGTGTGCAACAATTATGCGCACACACTAAAAACATGACATATCAATTTAAAAATTTGAAGATTCTAACATGCAAGATTTGTATCAAAAATAGTACCTCTGCTTGAGGAACCTTCGGCTTTCTTGCAGCTGATCTATCAGATGAAGGCCGGACCTCACCAAATAAGCTCACTGCAGCTTTGACAGATGCAAAAGGAGCCCTAGTGTCTATTTCTCCAACATCTGCTTTTTCTGAATCAGTTGAAGGCAGACGAGCTTTTGTACCCATATTTCCTTTGCTACAACTAAAGTTATTGGAACATACAAAATGAAAGAATAAGTAACACATAATTCAATTCTATAAAGGGAGCAACTGGGTTGCAATAGATAACAAAAAGCACTAACTTATGGTTTAGCAAATAAATACCTTGCAGAAAATTAACAAATCGTAGGTGAGGCCCATATATTTAAAATTTAGGCCCAACACCAGCATTTTTTATTTTAAACAATAATTCTATTTCTATCTCATTTTTCTGTCCTTTCCCCCACCATGCGGCCCTTCCCAGTTTCCCACCACTAATTTGATCCTATAAGGATGTACAAATAAATAACAACAACAATGTTGTTGTCATGGGGCATTGCTGACCAAAAGCAGCTCGCAAGTCAACAAGGGCACGTGATGAAACGATATGTCCATCGAACAATGGTAATTTGGCTCCAAAGTGAAAATCTGAATTTGCATCCTCATCAGGGATTCATTCAGGCATAATAGTTGCATAAATGGTGTGATATTTCTTTGATGGTGAGTTGAGTATAGCTTGCACTTAAGGATCATGGAGTAATGTACATAGTTGTTGTTGCAGATATGTACTACTAGCTTAAGAACACTGGCATTTTTGTCATGAATGAAGCACCTCTCATTTCCAGCAAATAACTCAAATAAGGGCATAACCATATACCCTCCTGGTATATATATGTGTGTGTGTGTGTGTGTGTGTGTGTGTGTGCAGGCATATAGGCTCTGGATTTCATCTTATACTCCACACATGCGTTCTAAATTTCTAATTATTATATTTTGCTATGTACATTTCCTATCCACGTGTCAATATCATATATGATTTAAAGGTCATAAAAGGCAAGTAGCTGATAAAACTGAGGTAACTAATCATTCTTGAGATAAACACATAGACCTTTTTTCCTTGTTAAATGAAAATGGGGCCATTGTTTCTTGCCATATATGAGGATTAAGTCCCTATGGGGCTCAATGTAGAAAAAAGGTCCCTCTTGAGCTGTACAAGGCCTAAATGCAGTCTGCATCCTGTGCTAATACCTAGCAAAATTCATGGTAAACACCAAACCTATTCCGCTCATAAAGTACCTCAAAGTTCTTAAATTTTCACAAAATTTAACAGAAAACTATCTCCGGTATTCAGAATTATTGAAATAAACCAATTGGTATGGCTCTTAGAATTTACAGCATCCCACCAATTTATCTTGTAATTTGCAATGAAATTAACAATGGCGCCATAGAAAAAAAAAAGAATATACCATTTTAAACACATCACTGCTTCAGATAAATCCACCCAAAACAATCACGTCGGATAGCGACAGACAGTCGTCGCCATCCAACACGACCATCCCGTGATCAAATAGATAAAACGAAACCAAATAATTCGAGCGAGGCGAACCGATCGGGAAAAGCAAAGAGGAGGACTGTACCTGACAAAGGGCGGACGGCAGCCCGGAAGGGTTGAGACTTGGAAGGAAACGGGGGAGAGGCAGCTTGGCCCGTTGAGGCCTTGGGAATTCGAGTATTCCGACGGCGTGTGCGGGTTGGAGGGCGACGAGGTGCCGTGCGCTAGGAGTCGCCGCGGCGGAGAAGGAAGGAAAAGGAGGGGCGGTGCAGAAAGCGACAGCGCAAATTTAGATTCCACGGGCATCAGGGCATGAATTGTCCTGTCTTTGTCCACTCTGGTTTTATATTTGCCCTGGGGCATCTTTACAATGTTAGTCAGGCTCCGATTGAGTTCCGTTTGTACAAGGGATCCATTTTGAAGTTGGACTCCAACTTCAATCGAATAAAACTTATATATGCTCAAGCTCAAAAGGAAAGGAAAAAAAATCTAACTGAAATTATCATATCTACACCGCCCTTGTTGGATCATTAATGGCTCTCACATCATCATTGATGCAGTGTTGTCCTGCCGGATCGGAACATTATTGTGCTCGTCAGATTAGAACACCACCGTGCTTGCCGGATCTAAAATACCTCTACACTCACCATATGGAAGCACAGCTGCCCACGCCGATCGAAACGATGTAGGCGCTATACCTCGCCGAATTAGCAAGACACCTTGCTATGAAGGGTGAAATTGCAGTTTTTTTTAGATAAATCACTTGTGGATTTGAGATATTTCATTAGTAGTGGCATGTTGGGAGATTTCAATATTCAGAGATGAGGTTGGGATGGATGAGTAGTATTCAAATATCTGAAAGTCCAAAGCTAAAATGAAAAAGAGCTAAAATCTTTTCCCAAAAATCAGTTTTATATAAAAACAGTTCCAATAATATGATAGGTAGGCCAACACAGCATCAGACTCACTAACATTCTCTTTGTGTGTAGCACAGAAGAGAAAGAAAGGATTTATTCAATTTTTTATTTAATCCAACAATCATTTTTTCATTTATTTCACTTAGAGGTGGACTCGAGAAATAATAGACCCATCAGTCAATCACTGCAAGTCAAATGGGTGCACATGGGTGACAACAATGAATCAACAATACTCATCGCGTTTTACGAGCTCGGTGGCCCCATTTTCCTCGATTGTAGTGCAACACGCCCCATATTAACTCCCTTAGTGACATGTGGAGACAAGATCGGCGGGACTCAACTGTTAGCAATATGGGTTTAATTTTGCGGGGTACGCGTGGGCACTCGCCGTAGTGGTGGGGCCCACACGACACGCAATCTTTCACGCATACACTGAAAACCTATGTCACAGACAAGTGAGCCTTTTCTCCCTGGACCCACATGTCAGAATTAATTTTTCGTGAGTACGTTTAACCAGATTTAATTTGTGTGGGCTCGCAAAAACACGTCATATCGCGTCTGCTTCTTCTCCAACAACGACGTTTTCCACGTATGCGTGCTCGCCGGCCACCCGATTCCACCCGAAGCACACGGATGTCCCATCGCATCGAACATGTGTCTGCCGCCATTAATATGCGCCGCGGGAAACGTCGTTGTTGGAGTGAGCCTTATAAGGCAAGGATGCATGTTCAAAGACTTGCAAGGTCCATGCTTTAAACTTTTTTATAATATACAAATAGTGATTATATATGGCAGCTTAGAAGGTTTGTCTACAAGTCAACCTTATTAGCTCAATTGGTTAGAATATCTAATAATTTGCACTCACATGTACACCTAGATAGTGAGAGTATATACATATGCAAAGAGAGGCTATAAGTTTAAATCTTGATTTCTTCTATTTTTCATGTGTGTTTAGTTGGGATATTGTGTTCGTGTGTGGGGGTTGGAGTTGGTAGGGATAGGTTACGGTGTGAATTACCAACATAGCAAATGAGTTTACTAACAAATTAAAGAAATAAGTTTTGATTTTTGTAAAGATTATACGAAACATGAGTGAATTTTAGTAAAAATACATAGAATCCATGCAAAGTTCACCATATATATTCATGTTTTAAAATAGACAAATATAGTTGATGTGAGTGTTGTCAAATATATATGAAACATAGGAAAATTTCGAGATAAACCCATGAAACATGATCGGGTTTCAATAAAATTATTGAAATACTGCTAAGTACATATGACATTTATGAAAATTTTAAGATAAACCCATGAAACATGATTTTTAATAAAATTATTGAAACATATACATATTTTAATATAAATCCATGAAATTTGGTCGGACCTCAACAAAAATTATTGAAAGTGACTTATGTTTCAACACAATCCAAGAAACTTGATTTGATTTTGACAAAAAAAATATATGAAATCTGAGCAAATTTTGATTAAAAAGATATGAAACCTAACATAGATTTTATCGTATATACTTGTGTTGCAAGTACACATCAAACCTAGAAAAGTTTCAATATAGACCCACAAAACTTGGTTGAGTTTCAATAAATAATTGAAATCTACACATCTTTCAACACAAACTCGCGTAGTCTGTTTCGATTCTAGCAAAGAACATACGAAACTTGTGTGGATTATAACAAAGATGCACGAAACTCACGTAGATTTCATCATATATGTTTGTGTTGCTAATACATCTGAAATCTAGATAAATTTCAATGGAGATATATGAAACCTAGTTGGGTTGTAACAAAAATTATTGAAACTTACATATGTCAACACAAATTCACGAAACTTATATCAATTCTGAGAAAGAACATATAGCATATGAGTGAATTTTTGATAAAAATACATGAAATTCATGAAAGTTTCATCACACGTACTAATGTTGCCAATATAAATCCACAAAATTTGCTTTGATTCGGACAACATATGAAACTCAAATGAATTTATAGAAAGATATATGAGTTTCATCACATAAAGATATGATTCTAACAACATATGAAACTCGAGCTATAAAATAATTCTAACAATATATGACTAAGATAAACTTAGTTTGAAGGTAGAAACATGCAAATGTAGGTCCTAGGGATTTGAACCTAGGTCATCAGACAAGGGTGTGAACTGACCACCAGAGTTTAAAGAGGGGATCCGACGGTCGCAATACATACGGTTCGGTATGTCCGTTTTGTAGTTGCCCCCTTTTTTAATAGTATATGGATGTGGTCCGGTTCTTTTATCTTATGATTATCATCTATCCATCCATTGATTCCAAAAGTTTGATATGTGGCTTAAGATATGTACAATTATTGTAGTACGCCAGAAGATATGTTCCATATTAAATGATGCTATCCACCAACTAATCCATCACATACAAGCATTAACAAATTGGTAATTAATTAAGATAAAATTTTATATGTGCTGGGGAAAGTATAGTCCTCAAATTGGTGGTTTTTCTGGCAGAGGTCTTGTTTTCTTTGAGTGGTTCTCTGAATAGAGATCTCGTCCTCTCTAGGTGGCTCTCTGAGTAGAGACTCTGCCCTTTCTGAATGACTCCCCAGATAGAGACCTTGCCCTCTTCGGGTCTCGTTATCCGAGAAAGGAACAGGACTACTCCCGGGAGATCCTTGTCACCGGATGCCTTGAGATTTGAAGCGGCTACGTGTCGAAGATCTGGACCTCATGCCCTGCAAGAGAACCATTACGCCCTCGATCAAACGGCTACAGTTAGGATAGTATAGTAATTTGCATCTTTTACAGTTGAAGTTAGGGTCTATATAAAGACAACACTCTCATTGTATCTAATACACACAAAATAATGTGCGTCTAGGAGTCTTCTCCCTGCGAGAGAGTCTCTCCAGTCGAGTTATACCTAGGGCAGGACAAAAAGATCGAAGCTCACGAGTTATTCGAGATCGAATCAAAGATCGACTCGGTTCGAGATCGACTCGAGCCCCTAACGAGCCGAACCCGAGCCTTCCCGAGCTCGCTCGAGCTCAGCTCGTTAAAACTCGAATTAGTCATTCCCCAAGGACCCCAACCTAGCAATCAAATCCTCCGATCCTCAAAACACTATCATGGGATCACAGCGGTGGCCCGCGCAGAGGAGAGGAGGAGGCGGCGGCCTGCATGGAGGAGAGGAGGCGGCGGCGGCCCGCGCATGGAGGAGAAGAGAGGCGGTAGCCCGCGCGTGGAGGAGAGGAGGCGGCAGCCCGCATGGAGGAGAGGATCGGCAGCGACCCGCGTTGAGGAGAGGAGGTAGCGGCGGCCCGCGTGTGGAGGAGAGGAGCGGCGGTGGTGGCCCGCGTGGAGGAGAGGAGCGACGGCGGCCTGCGCGTGGAGGTGAGGCAGCGGCGGCGGCCCGCGTGGAGGAGAGGTGGCGGCGGTGGAGGCGGTGGCCAGCGTGGGCGGTGGCGACCCTATCTTCGATTCGAGCCGAGCTCAAGCTCTATTGAGTTTTTTTCGAGTCGAGCCGGAGCCTAGTTTGAATCTCGTTAAGACATCGAGCCGAGCCTGAACTGAGCCCAATGCACTATCGAGCTCGAGCTGAGCCTGCTTGAACTCGCTCGAGCTCAGCTCGTTTCCAACCCTAGTTATGCCGGGGGCGCATCAACAGGAGATTTAAATTTGTATAAATCTTTTCTATTATTCTTTGTGATTGCACAACATAGGGTGACCTGTAAGATCAGGTCGTGTCGCCTTATATGTGTTCCACGTCATGAAACCTGCCGTGGGATTCTTAACACTGGGACAATATGGATCTGATCTCATCCAACGTGTTACATCGTTGAGTCTCCATAGTGGCTGTCTTGGCAACAGTATTTAACAAACGATTAAGAACTCATCTATATACAATGCATTTTGAACAGGAACAACAATAAGACTTGATCACACAATCAAAGCCATATATGTCCGTACAAGCAACATTCCACAAAACAAGGAAAACGAGACATCATTCCATCTTAAAAAAACAAACTTGATGAATATTGCTGCAACACACATGATCAACATCAGCTAATCAACAAGTTGATACACAAATTTGACGAATCCAACCACGCGCAGTCAGTGCCCATCGACGAAGTTCTTGATGGCATTGACGAGCTCCTTGGTCCGTTCGGCCGTGACGGGGTCGGACTCCACAGCGAACCAATTCAGATAGAACACGTGCCCAACCCCGCGGCTGACCACCACCTCCACCGTCTTGCCGGCGAGCGCCATTGCCTCACTGTACTCCACTTGCGGGTCATGGAGCAAGTCCTGCTCCGCGACCATCAGCAGCATTGGCGGCAACTGCACATGTTCCACTGCCTCCGCCGTCGCCAGGGGTGACGTGTACGCGTGGTCCTTGGTGGCCCCCACCGGCAGCGCGAGCGGCAAGAACTTGTCCACTAGCTCTTGCGACATGAATGGGCTGGGTGGATTCTCGAGCTCCGATCGGCTCTTCTCGGCCCGGGCGAAGCCCGGGTGGAGCAGCACCCCGCCCGCGAGCCTCACCGGATAGAGCACCTCTGCGCCCGCCTCGCCGGTGCGCGCCGCCACGAGGTGCACCAGGTTGCCGCCTGAGCTGTCGCCGACGAGGAACACGCGGGAGAAGTCGGCTGCATCGCAGAGACGTTTCACCGCAGGGTGTGCCATGCTGTTGTTGCAGGCGACGTCATGGAGCCAGAGGAGCGCGGCATAGCCCGCGTCAATGGAGGCGGGGAGGCGGTGCTCGGGGGCGAGTGGGAGGACGACGGAGACAATGCCGGCGACGTCGAGCTCCGCGGCGAGACGAGAGTAGAAGTGGTGATACAGCGACCAAGAGGGATGAGAGACACAGAAGCCGCCGCCGTGGAAGTGGACGAGGACGGGGAGTTGGCGGGAAGGAGTTGCCTCCGGAAGGTAGAGGCGGACGTGGACGCCGCGGTCCGTGGGAATGTCGTGGACGGTGACGCCGCCACGTGGCTTGGCGTAGGGCGGGACGATGGCCATGAAAGGAGCGGCCGCCGGTGAGCCTTGGCGGTCGACGGAGCCGTCCGAGTAGACACGGAGCCAGCCTGTGACGTCCTCGACCAGCGTCGGGCTTGCGTTAGCCACCTCCTTGGTCGCCATTTGAGCTGTTAGTTTGGTTGCAAGACTATAAGTTTGTGTCAAAGAATGGTGGTGGTTTATAGAGTGGGAGTATGGGAAAGAGATGTCTGCATGTAAAATAATGTTCAACGTCATCTCTTTGAATATTTCTGAATAAGAAGATCTTCTAAGTATGACACTCTTTACAAAAATTTCTAAAGATTTTTCGAACAGTTAGTTATGGCTAGATTAAGAGTATAAATCAAAGCTAGCGTAAATTAATTGAGCCTTCCATTCACGAATTTTTTTTATAAATAACCCAAAATAAATAAATAATTTACCAAAATGACTTGATTATGTGTGATAAGTCAATTATCGCAACTGTGATATGCGATAGAAACCATAAACTTTTAAAAAATATGTTTTCATCTTTTCCATTTTAAAAAATATGACAAAAAGATATTTCTCCTCTTTTCCATTTTGAAAATATGATAGAGAACAAAAATTAATTTCTTACGAGTACTTGTGATCGAGGGCGTAGTTATGAAAGTAGTGGTCGAGTGAGGGTGGTCGTAGGTCGAAGTAGTGGAAAAATGCTTTTGAAAGTTCAATTAACAAGCCAATAAACCCACCCAATTCCATGGTAATTTTATAAAAAAATTAAATTTACAAATATATAATAATATGGACATGAATTTGGTACTCACAACTTTTACATATAAAAAATTTTCTAAGAAAAATGTAACGATCTAAAATAAGAAAATGCGATAATCTAAGAAAAAATGAAGACCTAAAATAAGAAAATGCAACAACTTAAAATAAAAATATGACAACCTAAAAAAATTTGAAAACATAAAAAAATACGACAGCCTAAAAAAATGAGATAACCTAATATAAGAAAATGCGACAGCCTAAAAAAATGTGACAACCTAAAATCTATTAGATCAAGTAATAGTCGTTGGATTGAGATCTAGTAGTTGATATCAAAAATAAAAGTAAAAAAGCTAAAAAACATTTTTTTCCTTAATCATTCTTTAGTTATATTAATATTGCAATTTTTAAAACTAATCTTTATATACAAAGAGTCAGAGTTATATCTATTATGGAGTCCAGCTTTCTAAAAGGTTCTGTATAATGATATGTCATTCGAAATAGATTTGAAATTGTATTTTATATGGATTTTTTAAAATTTATAGAATTAATCTACCCTATTATAAATTGATTCTACAAAATAGTAGATGATCAGATTTTTTTTTAATTTTTGACTAATATGAGAATTTCTAGCTATTTGCGAATGTGGTGTTTTAGTGAATATAGTTATATCACCTATATTTATTAGATGTTAGATGTGTAGAATTGTCGGCTTATGAGAAACCACTATTATCCTGAATATAATTAAAAAGGCACAAAAAATAACATTCAGAACCAGCCAAAATACTTCATTACCTAAAACACAAAGGGTTGGATACATATCAATCATACAGTATCTTCAATTTGACTTTACCGACCACAATATCCCACGATCTTAGCTCGTGGTGCTGTTTATATTTACAAGAATAATTATGCATTTATTTAATGAAAAATTTTAGAATAAAATCAGTTTAATATGGACCGTTCTTTCTATTTAATCCAACAGATATGATTAACTATTACCTTTTGGAATTAAGGAAATATGTCACCATAACTTTCCAAAGGATATAAATGTCATCACACTTTCATTTCTATCATTAATCAAGTAAGTAAATTAGGAATATAATAATTTTGTATATAAGAAACTTGCTAGAGTTAATACATATCTTATTTAACCAGCAACATACGATTGTTCCTCCGGTTTGGAATTGTAGCGCGAAGATGAATGTCACCAACTTCTCTTTTAATAGATTGCAATGACTTGAAAGTCTGGCCTTAATTTTAAATGAAATATCCATTTCATATTTATAATTTATAATTTTATTTTGAAATATCAAAATTCTAAAAGTCAAATTCAAATTCAGATTAAAATTAAATATCTAAATTTAAATATGAAACTTGAATTAAAATTTCAATTCAAAAATTGTTTTACTTAAAAATTGAAAATTAAAATGAAATATAGAGATAGGCCTATTTTACCCAATTTCAATTTAAGTGGAAATTGAATTAAAATTGAATTCCGCACTTTGATTTTAATTCGTGAGATCCAAATGTACTTTAGTTAGTCGATGAAAAATTGATGTGGTATATAAGACATATAATTAAGTATGTTTAAGAATGCATCAAAACATAATAGTAATTTGATGAAGACTCGTGTAAAAGAAAAATTATTAAAACTTACTTTATTTCTTTGAAGCAAAAACCTTTCTTAATTTGATGCATGACCGGATGACCTACATTAGGAGGCCATCGGCGTATGCACCCAAAATAACCATGATTAATCAATAGTTATAATTGAAAATTGTTTTTATCTCCTAAGAGATAATGATTGTGTTGTAAAAGTCCTCTTATTTTAATTGTCATGTGATATTTGCACCCACATTTTATAGCTATTGTTTATTTTTTTCTAAATTCTAATATATATACGCATGATTCATGTGACTATTTAATTATCATAGTTTGGCTATCAAGTGAAGTCAAGTCATCCACCTGTTTCCATGTCAACTAACAATTCTATGTTACCATGTTACGACTTGTCATTCATGGTTCAATTATAGTACAATAATTGGATGTCTCTAGCGGGGCACAATCTCCAATTTGTTATCTCGTGTAAAATAGTATTTTGAGGCTATAGAATGATAAGACTATGCAACCCCGCCTCCATACACAATGTGTAGTATATTATCTTCGATCTCTCGCGTCGTTTGCTAAACATAGGATTTTGGTCAGAGGTGAAGATAAAGAGGAGAAGATGAATCTATATAGGGGTGTAATCGGATCGAATTCGGTCGGATATTGGTCATACCAAATCCAAATCCTATTAACTTTAATCGAATTCGAATACGAATTTGGATATACTCGGATTCGGATACGAATCGGATAGTTATCGAATTCGAATTCGAATCGGATTTTTACTTCATTCGGATCGAATTCGAATGTTATTCGGATTATACTGCTGTTTTAAAATTTTAACATCATATTATTTCTATAAAATTGTCAAATAAATTTCAGGTTAAAGGAAATATGTATAAGACATTAGTTAATATCACATATTATAAATTCAAGGAGAAAAATTGCAAGAGTGTATATTTGGTACTCAGCAAAAATCACTAATTGCGAGGCAGCCCCCGTCGCCGCCACCAAGTTGCAAGAGTGCATATTTGGTACTCAGCAAAAATTGCGAGGCAGCGGCTCCGGTGAAGAAGGCGCGTGGCTCAAGAAGAAGACGCCTTTGGTGGCAGATTTGGCACGGCCACGGGGTCGACGGGGGACAGGGGCGGCGACGGGGGGAAGCGGAGGGAGTGGCGACGGTGGCGGCGATGGGGAGGGAGCGGCGACGAGGGCGACGACGGGAGCGGCGATGGGGACGGCAACGGGGGCGGCAACGGGGGCGGCGACGGGTGCGGCGACGGGGGCTGCGAGCCTGCGACGGGAGCGACGGGGGCGGCAACGGGTGCGTCGACGGGTGCGGCCACGGGGGCTGCGAGCCGGTGACGGGAGCGACGGGGGCGGCGACGGGGGCGGCGCGGAGGGAGCGGCGACGGGGGCGGCGACGGGAGGGGGCGGCGACGGGCGGCGGGGAGGAGGCGGCGACGGGAGCGACGGGGGCTGCGCGGAGGGAGCGGCGACGGGGAGGGGGCGGCGACGGGCGGCGGGGAGGAGCCGGCGACGGGGGCGGCGACGGGGGCTGCGACGGGGGCGGCGACGGGCGGCGGGGAGGAGGCGGCGACGGGAGATGAGCTAATGAGGATTGAGGAATGCTAGGGTTTCTAAATTCTAACTTTCTATTTATATGACCTAAATTCTTAACGGATTCATCCGAATCCGAATTCGAATCCGGAGTCAATATTTCATACCAAATCCGAATTCGAATCCGCAAAAATAATCGAATGTATATCCGAATCCGAATCCGATTAGATAATCGGATATCCGAAAAGACATCCGGATCCGATTTTTTCAAATTCGGTATCCGGATTACCCGATTAGATCCGAATCCGATTACACCGCTAAATCTATATGTGCTTTTGGTCTCACTTGTCTTCCTTTTCAAGTCTACTGTTCATCTTTTATATAAGAAATGACAGGGATGCAACATAAGTGCAGAGAGTCATGCTTAATGTATGAAAAAAACTTTTGCCTCTTGCCGATGATTGAGTTGTGATGCAAAAAATTTGAAATGTTCTCAATGACAAGTGGTATCAGATGATTTAGATCACTTCAAGACAGAAGCAAAAGAGTCTTCTAGAAAGGGACGTATGACATGTTTGGCCAGACTGTAGTTGCAGTTTATTAGCCTGATCAGTTGAAGTCCTAGCTGGATACATCACTTCTCACAACAACTTCTTGAGAGGCTTTAGCTTATTTGGCCACTGCAACTACTATACCTCCGCTTCTAACTTCCTAAATCCGCATCTCTTCGTACATATCTACTATTGCTGTCAGGCGTTTTTGTCACAACTCTACCCGTTGTCGTAGCAGTCACCGTCGCCGCCTCGACTAGTGGTCGTAGCCATCACGATCGCAAGCTGTTGCCCGTAATTGTCAATGTCGTTGTAGCATCCCGTCGCGCGCAGCAGCCTGTTGTGCTCACCAACGTGGTTTCTATCACAGGCCTGTTATCGACTATTAATTTGAATCGGTATTAGCCAAGATTGAATTGATTTGAATCTGGATCGATGGATCGAAGAAGGTATCTAAAAAGAACAAAAAGGATTCAAGAAACTTTTGAGGAGTTATTCTTCACTCCTTAAACATATTTCAATTATATATTTTCTATAGAAAGAAACTTATTTATTAAACTATTGAGTTTTTAAGCCCAAATTTTTTTCAAAACATCTTCTTGGCTTATCAGGATAAGCCACCCTCATGCGTTTATAAGCCAATAAACTCATAAATTGATTTATTTAAGAAATTGTAGCTCAACAAACACGATTGTAAGATCAGATAAATGGGTCGGGCATAGTATTTTGTTAGACTTTGATCAGGAGCAAATTCAGAAATTTAATAATGGGATGTAAATTTGTTGGGGGAAAATATCAGCCATGCCAAAAGCATCAACTGGGGACGGGAGAAAGGCCTTCTCGCCTCCAGGCAAAGGAGCCCCTCCTCCAGATGAGAGAGTGCCTCGCTCCCGGACCTCATCCTCCGGGCTAGGGAGTGGTTTTTGTAGGATCAAGGATACCAACTAGAGGAGGGGTGAATAGGAGATTTTTAAAAACTTCAATTTAAAACAAATATTTGCAAATAAAGAGATCAAGAACAAATAATAATATGAGAAAGAAGAAAAGAGAACGAACACAACAATTTTTACCGAGGTCTCGGAGACTCGCTCAGTCTCCCATAATCCTCGTTGAAGCACTCAAATAAATTGAGTCTTGCTCCAATATCCGCGAAGGATATTATCCACTAATGGTTGCTCCTTGTTCACTCCGGAAAGGCGAGCACCGATGCCTTTTACAAATGCGCCGAGTCTCTCTGACAATCTCCGAACTGGAGAGATCTATGGCCACGCCACCAAACCGTCTAGGTGAGGGCGCTCATCAAGAGTAATAGGCAGCAAGATCTTCTCTAGACCTCCAAACAATCACCGAGAAATTCTAAGTATGCAAAATGAAACGAACGAAAGCACTCGGTGGATCTGAAAACTCTCGACTTGATCAACAGATCAAGATTTTCAACTAGAAAATAAATGCTCAAGTGTATGTATGAATAGAGGGCTGCTTATTGTTGTTAAAAACAAATGCTCAAGCCCTCTATTTATAGCCTCAAGTCTCAAAAGAGACGTTGTAGCTCGAGCTGAAAATCAGCAGCTCAAACTGACAGTCAGTTTAGGTCTCGACCAGATAGAAGAAAAATCCGGAGAAAACAGTGCTAGCCGTTGGCGGTCGAAAAAGAAAACAAATCAGTACAAACTGACAGTCAGTTTCAAAACCAACGGCTGACAAAATTTGCGGATAAAAAATAGCTAGTCGTTTGTGGTCGTATAAGGAAACTTGAAACCCGCAACTGACAGTCAGTTCGACCACAAAACGACCAGATCAAATAAGAACTCAAATAAACACAACAGAAGTCGAACTCCAAACTGACAGTCAGTTTAGTTCAAAAATTTTCAGCTCAAAAAACAACCTCACTGGACAACTGTCAGTTAACAAAACTGACAATCCAAACTGACAGTCAGCATAGATAAAAATAGCTGTAACTTTTAATCCAGAGATCTGATTGAAGTTTTTGATAGCTCATTTGAAAGATATTTTAAATAACTATCTTTTTGTCAACAGAAGAAAAGCCAAATCTGCCTAGATATTTTCAGAAAATATAAAAACTCTTCTGCTGTCAAAAACTCAACTGAAAAACCAAATAACTGAACAGTCAGTTAAAAACATCCATAACTTTTGATCCAGAAATCCAAATTGAAAGTTTAATATCTTGTTTGAAAGATAATTTAAAGGGCTACAGTTTTGTCAACAGAAGCAAAAGCCAGGTCTCCCTAGATATTTTTAGAAAAAGCAAAAACTCTTCTACTATCAAAAACTCAACTGAAAAATCCAAATCTTTCAAACCAAATTCAAATCAAATCCATCCGAAATAAATGCAATGCAATGATCTAAGTTTCTCGGTTTATGTTGGAATGTAGAGAGGACTTGCAATCCCTCTTTATAGTACGGTTAAAACTAAAAACAAATTTGTATAAACCGATCAAACTGCAAACACCGAGATCGGTAAAATAAATATGTATTTTATCTTAGGTCCTTTGCATCTTCAATCTTGGTGACCTTGGACTTGCAACCTCTGACGACACTGCAACATTGTGCTTTCATCCTCGGCTTGCGACCTTGTGCTTGCGACTTGCAGATCCTCCAGATAGCTTAGGTCTCTGCGGCTTTCTACTTGCCGACCTTAGGCGAAATAGCTCTTAGGTCTCTGCATATATATAACTCAAAGACATAATTAGATCAAAAACACTTAATATCATCAATAGTCAAAATCGACAATAATAAGGGCCTAGATGCAACAGCTTTTCCCGGAGCCCCTCCTCCGGACTAGAGAATGCCTCACTCCCAGATCCCGTCCTCTGGGTGAGGGGGGTGGCTTCACTCTCGGACCCGTCCTCCAGGCTAGGGAGTGGCTCAGTTTCACTCCCGAGCCTCGTCTTGGAGGAGAAGGCACTGAATTCAAGGGCCGCCACGTGTCCGAGATTGGTGCCCCTCCTCCAGACTAGGGAGTGCCTCACTCCCAGACCCTGTCCTCCGGGCTCGGGAGTGGCTTTTCCCAGAGCCCCTCCTCCGGGCTAGGGAGTGGCTTCTCCCGGGACCCCTCCTCCGGGTTAGGGAGTGGCTCGGTTTCACTCCCGAGCCTCGTCCTGGAGGAGAAGGCACTGAATTCAAGGGCCGCTAAGTGTCCGAGATCGGTGCCCTGGACCTTGCCAAAAGACTATCTAGCCCTCGATCCGATGGTTGTAGTTAGGGTAGTTTAGTAATTTACACCTTTTAAGGTCTATATATACCCTTGTACCCCTCTCTTGTAACCCAGGACACTCATGTATACTCAATCCAAAAAACAAATAGGCGTGCTCTGGAGTCCTTTCTCCGGGAGAGAGCCCCCTAGCCGACGCTCGTCAGGAGCACGTCGACATGACTAGGGCCTCCACTGAGGTCTGAACCTGTATAAACCTTTGTGTCAATCTCTGAGATTGTCCAACACGAGGTGACCCGTCACACGGTCAACTCGTGTTGAGAAACACGTGTTGCACATGTCATCAAACCTGCCATGGTATTTTTTATACCACGACAAAATTATATCGGTGATGGTAAAGTTGACAGTTTAAACAAAATATTTTCATTGTCTTTTTTTTAGCAAAAAGAGAATGCTTAACATAGAATTTGATTTAGAACCTAAAATACAAGTTTTGGAGTGTTGAAAATTGCCTATCATAAATTTTGAATTTTTAACTCAGTTTTTAAAACAGTTGGAAGTTTAAACTAAAAACTGTTTGATATTGATTTAAAAAAAATATTTAGCATAAAGTTTAAATCTAATATCTAATGCCAATAGGGTAAAGAAAAAATTGCTTAGCACCAGAGTTTGGATCCAAAACTTACTCTTTTAAAGTTTATTGAAGAAAAAATAAAAAAAATTGAATTTGTGAAAATGGGGTTTGAGAACCCACGACCTATTGCAAAAGACATTTCCAGGAACCAACCAAACCAGCATACATATTACATCTTAGCATTGGGAAAATGCGGTGTGAGGACTGAGGATTCAAGGGTGCAGTGCTAAACTTTATGAGTTCTTAGCATTGGGAGCATGTTGCTAAGTTTGGAAAAAGAGAAAGGCATGCCACTGGTTTTATGTGAGAACAGCATATGGAAGTTTTGATGCAGAATGCTCAAAGCACAGTGAAAATTTGAATATAAGTTGGCTGAAGAATTCAGTTGATATCCTGACCATATTGGTGGACACTTAATAGCATTAGGTTTACATTAAGTTCTAATATAAATGACTTGATTATCCTATATAAATTGTTATGGACATCTGTTATTTGGCTGCTTCATGAATCATGACAATCAATAACGTTGCTTGTTTGTGGAGATTACTCTGGGAAGGATCAAAGTGTGGAGATCACTCAAGTTTCTCAAATAATACAGACAAGCTGATGATGGCACATAACAATGAGGCAAGTAGTTTCTTTGTCCACAGCAGAAGTTGTACTGAGTTTTATCTACTCTTTTTAGACAATCGTTCTTGTGATGTACCTTCCTTACAATCTTAAGCATCTATTGGTCTCGAACTTTACTCTGGGCTCCATCGGTTATGCAGAACCTCATCTTTTTTTTTTTTTTATCTATTGTAGGATAGAAGTCATTTTGAGTTTAAGTTTTTTAGAGTTTGCAATGCAAGATCCTGATTTCATTGAAATGATGGTCTGTTTGTTTCTGATATGTTACTCCACTGCATACCCATTAGAATTTCCTATTAGTGAAGTCGTCAAGTGTACATTCTGTTGGAGAAGCCTCAGTGGTAATGATCCTTCTTTCTTTTTGGTTTGTGGATAGTCATGGATATGATACTCTATTGCAACAAATAGGGTTTGGCATAACATGAGTTCAACACCTTTAGGACTCCCCGTTAGCCTTTATGGATTCATAGTAGTTTTGTATTAGCTTGAAGATTTCTAGTTCAGATAATTCATCACAGTTTCCTGTAAGTTATAATCAAGGCATGGAAATATTTTGTGATTCTTCAACTCGACAAGGATCTGTATGGACTATGCATTATTGACCTTTTCTAGATGACTAGGTTGTCAAGATAGAATTTTTTTTTTACGAATAACTCATTATAAAAAGAACTTCAAAATTAACCCGAAACTTTTTAAAATATCAGAAATGGCCTTTAGTCGCGAGTTCTTGTTTGCAATTGAATTTCAGTCGCGGACTCAGTTCGCGACTGATTAGGTGGCATGACCCAGGAGTAGTTCACATGGTTATCGCGAGTTGGTGTGGTCGTCGCGGAGTGGTCATCACAGAGTGGTCGTTGAAGATGCCAGGGTGGTCATGGTCGGCGCAGGAATGATCGTCGGAATGTCGAGTAGTTATCAAAGTGTCGAGTGGATCATATCGGTGGTTTCGGAGATGGCGGTACTAGGGTTTGGTGGTGCCTAGCGGCAACGAGGTTGAGGGAGGCGGCGTGTGGCGACGGGATTTGACGAGGCATGCGAATTTGGCGAGGGAGACGGCGCCTGAGGAAAGCGGTAATGAAATTGACGGTGTGGTACGGCGTGCGATGGTGCTGGCACACAAGGAGCAACGGCGGCGCGGCGCGGCATGGTGTGGTGGAGAGGCGAGGAGAAGACCGGTGGCTCATCGGCTCGCGAGCTCTTGGGCCGTGTCACTTAATCAGTCGTGAACTAGGCCCGCGATTAAAATTCAGTCGCGAACCAAAGCTCGCGACTGAAGGTCATTTCTGATATTTTAAAAAATTCTGAGTTAGTTTTGAAAATTTTTTAATGGGTTATTCGTAAAAAAGAGTCAAGATATTGAGGCCAATTATGGTTTTGGAGCACTCTCCTTGATTGCTTGTCTTAATGTGTGTTGCTCCACATACCTGAACATTGGACTTACCCACTGAGGGCATGTGGTTGAAATTTTGTGAGAGAAACTGAGGATGGTTTAACGCTACAAATCATATGTTGTAAATCCTGGAGCTTTATTGAGGATGATTATTTTGGAGATGGAGCAGGAAGTAGTTAATGCTCCATGGTAGCTGTTGTTTCATGTGCAATTCCATTTTAGTTTTTAGAAGCATATTGTGATGACAGCAGTTAGTATTTCTGTTATGATGGAGAGAGGCAAAACTCAAAAGTGTATTAGCTATAATAGATATACTCCATGAGTTGTTATCTAGACATACGAAAGTTGTTTGTATTCTCCTTTCGAATTTGTTGCAGTTTTGAGGGGTTTGCTTTCATGAATATTAATAGCCTCGTAGGCCTTGTAGATCATGGAGGAGAAACACACATGACAATTGCTGCAACAGTCTTCTTATGTGGTACGCCAAGTTGACTGAAAATTCTATTTTGACAGATACTGACTGTGAAGGTTCACCTCACCTAGGGCTTAGTTACCTTAGTCTGATTGTATGTTATCTTTAGAATCGAAGATATTTAGCTTTTGACTGGTATAGATAGCACTGAATCCTGTTATGTGGTTTGACTAAAACCTTTGAGATAGCAACCAAGCTACATTATACGCATGTTGGATATATCTCTCTTTAGGTATATTCTACAACTGGGATAAGATATAACATGGATAAGAATGCTCGCTAGCTTATCTTACATTAGAGGGAGAAAAAGCTTAACCAACTGTTTTGCCATGTAAAAATTGCAAATTGCTTCCTGTTCTGATGATTGATGTATTGTTGCTCGAGTAGAGAGGCCTTTGAGTTGAACTTCCGTTGTTAGTTTTTATAATTATTATTTTCTGTTTTCCTTTGTTGTTTGATCCATGTTTACCTGCATGATAGAATGTAAGTGGTTTCTGTTAGGTTCTTCAGTCTTGTTTCTATTCAGTGTGCTGCTACTATGCTACTCTCTCTTTTGTTTCATCATTTTAATGTTTTTCACTGTTAAGATTAACCTCAAGTTGTATTAGACTCTAAAACCCAGTATATATAAGTACAACCTAGATCTGACTTAAACACAGACTCAAATATATATACGACTCTAATACATATATAACTCAAATACATATATACTTAACACCCCCCCTCAAACGTACTGAGTTTGGAAAGACTGAACTCATGACAATCTCATGTCTGTGGCTTCGTAAAGAAGTCTGCAACCTGAAGATCAGATGTCACATATTGAAGAGCAATAATGCCGTTTTCACAATGATAGTGAATAAAAAAAGCATCAATACCAATGTATTTGGTTAACTCATGCTTCACAGGATCACGTGCAATCTGTATGGCACTCGTGTTGTCACATAAAAGTGATGTTGGAGCAGTGCAGGCCACACCGAAATCAGCAAGGAGCCAACGAAGCCAGACGATCTCGGCAGTAGTTGTAGCCAAAGCTCGAAGCTTAGCGTCTGCACTAGAATGAGAAACAACGGTCTATTTTTTGGACTTTCAAGGAAGAAGAGAAGTGCCCAGGAATATGCAATAGCCAGTGATAAAACACCAATCAGTAGCATCACTCGCCCAAGTAGAGTCAGAGTAAGCATGGAGCTGAAGCGGACTATTCCGTGCATAGAACAGACTGCGGGAAGAAGTACCACGTAAATAGCGAAGTACTCGAAGGAGATGGCTGTAATGTACTGAGGTGGGAGCGCTGACAAATTGACTAAGTACACTAACAACATATGAAATATCCGGTTGAGTGACGGCCAGATAAACCAGACTCCCAACAATGTGACGGTATCTGGAGGGATCCTCAAGAGGAGAGCCATCTGTGGATCGCAGTTGCAGATGCAACTCCATGGGTGTAGCGACTGTATGAGTATCAGTGAGATCAGAACGAGCAAGCAGATCAAGAACATACCGCTCTTGAGACAGGTAGTACCAATCTGTAGTAGAGATAATCTGAATACCCAACAAATAGCTCAAAGGACCTAGATCAGACATCTGGAACTGCTCACTGAGACGTGCCTTAACAAAGGCAACATACTGCTCATCATCCCCCGTAATCAACATATCATCAACATAGAGCAAGATAAGCGTCCGACCGCGAGCAGAAGTGTGAACAAACAGGGTTGGATCATGAGCACTAGCAACAAAACCAGCAGCAAGAAGCACTGAACTAAAGTGATCAAACCAAGCACGAGGCGCTTGTTTAAGACCATATAAAGCACGACGTTGACGACAAACATGACCAGCAGGTGCAGAATAACCAGGTGGTGGTTGCATATAGACCTCCTCCTGAAGATCACCGTGAAAAAACGCATTCTTCACATCCATCTGAGAGATAGCCCACTGACGAGTAGCTGCAACAGCAACAAGAGTACGCACCGTTGTCATATGAGCAACGGGAGCAAACATCTCCTCATAGTCACTGCCATACTGCTGTTGAAAACCCCGAGCAACAAGGTGCCCCTGTGGGACCCATTTGCAAGTAATAGGCACAACACCTGTGGGTAAAGGGACAATATCCCTAGTCCCTGTGCACTCTAATGCTGAGAGCTCCTCTGTGATAGCTAGCTGCCACTCAGGTATAACAGCCGCATCTTGATAGCTGTGAGGCTCCTGAACTGAACTAGTGATAAACATACTATAACGAGCAGGAGGTGAAATAGTAGTACGATCACGAAGTGCATACCTGGGTGATGATGATGCTGGCAGATCATCAGTAGGAGCCTCATTAGAAAGGGCCAAATCACGAGTAACATGATCCAAAGAGGGCTCAGAAGAGGAAGAAGACAAAGGCTCAGAAGTGGTGAGAGGTAAGGTAGAAGGTGAAGATGGAGGCTGTATTATAGAAGACGGTGGAACAGGCGGAGAGCTATGATCAGACGGAGAAGCGGAAGCAGATGAAGTAGAAGGAGGAAACATATGATAGGAGGGTAAAGAGAGGAAATTGATGGACTCTGTGGGAACAGACGAGTGAGAAGAAGAGGAATAAAAGAAAGGTCGACTCTCATCGAAGGTGACATCTCGAGAAAAGCGAAGACGGCAAGCAGAGGGATCATAACAACGATAACCCTTATGCTTAAGACTGTAACTAAGAAAAACACTCAACGGACTGAGCGGCCAACTTGGTATGCTCACGAGGAGGAAGAAGGACATAATACGCACATCCAAAAACGCAAAGATGTGTATATGTCAGAGGAGTAGAAAACAAAAGCTGAGAAGGAATCCGACTATCAAGACTAGTGGACGGCTGTATATTTATAAGATATACAACCGTGGAAATAGTCTCAGCCCCATAAAAGTGAGGAACAAAAAAGGCAAGCATAAGAGTACGAGTAGTCTCAATAATGTGACGGTGTTTGTATTCAGCAACACCATTTCGAGCATGAGCGCCTGGACAAGATAACTGGGGAAGAGTGCCCTCATCAGAGAGGAACTGCCGGAAGGATGTGGACAACTACTCACTTCCAGAATCAGAGCGAAAGGTCTGAATGGAGCTGAAAAACTGAGTATGAATCATACGAGCAAAAGACTTGTAAATAGATAACAACTGCCCATGATGTTTAATTGAAATAGATCCAAGAATATCGAGAAAAATCATCTATAAAGATCACATAATATTTATGTCCACCTTTGAAAACAAAAGGAGTATGTCCTCATACATCAGAATGGATAAGCTAAAAAACACGACTAGACCTAGAAATACTAGTAGGATACAGACGTTGTAGCTGCTTGTCACGCTTACAACCCGAACAAGATATAGAACTATCAGAAGTGACATGACCTAATACACCCTGACGTACTATACTAGATAAGTGAGGGTTAGAAAGGTGGCCCAAACGATGATGCCACTGGTGGAAGCTGATAGACAACGTAGGGACAGACGCGAAGGCTGAAGAAGGGGAGATCGAAGGAGTAGTGGTGAGAGAAGAGACCGGAAGATGTAGGTAATCAAACTGGTAGAGATTCTTTGGGCTATTGTGAAGTCGGCCACGTCCAATGAGAGCTACCGTCCGACGATCCTACACATAGCAAAAAGAATCATCAAACCCAATGAAACACTTTAGTCGAGCAAGCTGAGGTACAGACATAAGGCACAACTTGAGTTGCGATACACAAGAAACATCAGAAACAGTAAAATGAGTGATAGAAATGGTGCCTAGATGTGTGACCGGTAAGGTAGTGCTATCAGCAGTCTGAACAGAGAGATGATCCTAGGACAGCCAACATGACCGTAAGGCTGAACAATCAGAGGTCATATGGAAAAAGGCCTCTGAATCCAGAACCCAAGGACTAGCTGTACCTGATGGTGGTGGTGTAGAGTGAACAGCAGTCCCGGCAGATGATGAGGAGGATGCAGCAGCCTAGTGCTGGAGAAGACTATGGAGCAGTGAGAGGAGCCGGCTGGTTCGAAGGTGTGCCAGAAGGCACAGCTGCAGCAGAACGTCCTCGGCGAGTAGCACGAGCACGCTCAAACTGGGCCTTCAGCTCCGGATGAAGAGTGAAGTAGCGCTGAACAGTATGGCCCGTCTTCTTGCAGTGTAAGCAAACAGCAGGGGCATGCGCATCAGTGCGTAGAGTAGTCAAACTAGGCTGCGATGTAGCCAACACTGTAGAGGGTGATGGCGAGAATTGAGATGCCGAAGAAGAATGCGTCGAGTCTCCTCAGCAACAAGGGCCCTGACAGCCTCTTCCATAGTGCAGAGGGTCTCACGATTCAGAAGCTGAGATCGAACCATCTCAAACTCTGAGCGGAGATGTATCATAAAGTGAAAAACACGCTCCTCCTCCCTATGCCGGAGAGTCAGCGGCCCTGCATCGGTGGGTGCCATAGAGTTCAGCTGAAACCAAATCGCGTAGAGCTGACTATAGAACTCCTCAACAGTCTGATCGCCCTTCTGGGAGGCATTTGGCAGGTGGGGAGAGAGTTGATGCTCAACAGAATGTCCGACGAAGTGCTCTGCATAATGACATACTTAACCCTGCCTTCATTGCACAGCCAAGTAGGCAAAGTAGGATCACTGGTGAGTGGCTTCGGACTTGTGCCATCCACATGTCTACGCAGGTCGAAACCGTCAAGGAGAGAAGCGATGACAATAGACCACTCCCTGTATTCGGTACTGCCTTTGAGTTTCACATCACAGAGCGGCATGGAGAAACCACCTGAAGAAACTGAAGAAGCCATAACGTTGGAGGGAAGGACCGTAAGATCTGAGGAGACAGAAGACATCAACAGAAGAAAGCACACACAAAAGGGGTGCTGATTTTTTTTTTTAGAAATTGAACGCGGGAGAAGCCGACGGTGGGGGCCTTTGCGGGGGAGGCCGGCGGCGGGAGGAGGCCGGTGCTGGGGAGGCGATGGCACGAGGGAGGCCGGCGGTGGGAGGAGGCCGGCGCGGGAGAGACCGGCGCGGGGGAGGAGGCTGGTGCAGGAGGAAGCCGGCGGTGATTCGCGGAGCGGGAACGCGATCCTGGCGGTCGGAGGTGCGGGAGACGACGAGAGATGGCAACGAAGAAGCACAAAACGGCGCACAGCGGCGTGGATGTCAAGGATCACGAGAGGTTACGGTTTGGAAACCAAGCTCTGATACAATGTTAAGATTAATCTCAAGTTATATTAGGGTCTAAAACCCAGTATATATAGGTATAGCCTAGAGTTGATTTAGACACAGACTCAAATACATATACGACTCAAATACATATATGACTCAAATACTATATACTTAACATGCACAACTGTTCATATCAACTTACTGTTTTGACAGAAAAGTCCTAATGCCCTTGTTATTGTCTTGCAGGTTGAAATCTGTAGTTTGTCTTTTTCTCTGGCAGAAGAGAGATTTTCTGCATGAGAAGAATGGAACAGACTACTACAAAAAAAATGCAAATAAACAGACCTGTTGCCTGCTGATGTGAATGCTCTCTTGCTCAGATCGCTGATACATGGAACGCTTCTCGATCAAAGGTATGAGCAAAATGCTTTACTGACCAGAGGACGGGATGACATCAATCGTTTAGTCCTCGCAACACTCCAGACAGGAAATGTATGTGACATTGTGGCCTCTATAACCATTAGGTTCATAACTGGGGATTTAATTTCTTTTAGTCTTCCTGTTCAGAGCAAGGGGCAAAGGAAATCTATGCTACAAAGCTGTAGAATCTTGCCGTTATCATGGAGTCTCTCTTCAGGTCACTGTTGTGGCAGCTGTCCGTTTCTTGTGTATAAGATCATAGAGATTATGCTGCGTGAAGAGCAAGCTTACAGCTGTGCTGATTGGTGAGTTGTGCCAGATCTTCTGAGTTCGAATTTGCATCTGCTGGGCATTTAGATATCTAGTCTGTCTTTGGAAAGAATTATTACATGGATGAAGTTACTATGCAATATGGCAATGGAGCCTAAGGATTCTTTTGGCTGCCATGGAAAGAACAAGCACAACCACTTCAGCTGTCAGGATGATAATAAGTTGCTCTATGAATATACTGCATGCAGTAAAAACTTGTAAGAAATCTTCGAAAGAGTTGATGTAATTGTGGCCAATCAGGGATGTTGGTGCCGGTGCTTTTGGCCTGCTGCGAGCCTGCGATGTTTTCCATCTCCATATCAGGACAAATCCCCAGGACCTATCTTGTGGAGCATATTGCCAGCAAGCTGATGATGCTCTATGTATCTGTACCAGTTTTCGTGCTGCTTGATTTTACGGCCATGCCCCTGCTCGAGGAGTTTGCTGGAATCAATGATCTTGCAAGTTATTGTAAATATATGAAGAGCATTTTTGTGAAAAGGCCAGGAATGTTGTTTAGATGGAAAGCATAGATTTGCTGGAAGTAAAGACAACACGGAAAAGGTTTATCTCCATCTGTATCTATATAGGAAGAAATGAAGATTGAAATCATACAGCTCCAGGTTTTTTTTAGCATAGAAGTTGTTGGGGGAGACCTCCAATCCTTCGGGTCACAATCTCCCGGAAAGGTTCTAGCCCTCCAGGCCAAGGGACCTTGGGAGAGATCCTCAATTCCCCGGGTGGTTTGCCGAGAAGGGTCTAGATCTCTCGGCCTCAGTTCCCCGGGTGGTTCATGTCTTCGGGTCCCAGTTCTCTGGATGGTTCTCTGAGAAGACTCATGTTTTCGAGCCCTGGTCCCCCAGATGTTTCTTTGGGAAACATCCAGCTCTTTGAGTCTCGGTTCTCTAGGTGATTTCTTAGAAAGGACCCGAATCTCCGAACCTCGGCTCCCAAGACAATTCCTCGAGTAGGACCCAGACCCCCACGCCCCGGTTCCCTAAGCCGTTCCCTCGGAGGGCCCAGGTCCCCCGGCCCCGATTCCTCGAGAGGGACCCAAGCTCCTGAGAGCTAAAGCCTCCAAAGGTACCTCGGGACCGAAGATGATACATGTTAGAGATCCACGCATCGTACCTACCGAAAGGACTATCATGTCCTCAATCCAACGGCCTAAGATAAGATAGTTTAGTCATTTATATTTTTTGGGGTTATATATACCCCTTGTACCCTCTCTCTTATAACACAACTCTTCGTTTACAATCAATATACACTAATCAATAGACGTGTCTAGAAACTCTCTCCCCGCGAGACAGTCTCCCTAGTCGGCTTACGTCGGGGATGAGTCAATAAGAGTAGGGTTTCACTGGATCCTGAACATGTATAAATCCTTCGTATCAATTCTCTCTATAATTGCCCAACGCGGAATAACCCATAACACGATCAACTCGCACTACTTCACGCGTGTTCCACATAAAAAAATAACCAGACGTGGGGTTTCTAACACCACGACAGAAGTCCCAAGATTTATCTCCTTATATGCTAAGTGTACCTTCAACTGGCACTGACTGGGTACTCAGTGAAATTTGGTGCAGAGTTATATATACCTGTAGCAAAATTCTGGCCAAGCTATCATTGAGGATGAGAACGCAAGCGTTGAAAAGATAGCCAGAGAATGCATATTGGAACTAGAGTTGGTGCGCTTCACAACCTCAATTAGGCTGAGTCCAACGGAGACACTTCATTGGTCTGCACGCAACCCCCACGCCAAAAAAAATAATTAAAAAATCGGATGAGAAGAGAGGGAACACTAGGTGAGGCATCGGGACGCCCCGATTTTCCATTTTTTTGCCACGGTTTACGTGCGATCAAATTGTATATAATTTTTGTTTCTTAATTTATGATTAATTTAGTTCAAATTAGATGTTGATTATATTGAGAAAGTTGTAGATCTTTAAATTATCTTCATATAGAGATTAAACATCGCATATATTCGATTGTTAAATTAAAAGTTATTGATGTTTTACTAAAATTAATTAAATTTAATTTACTCGTGGGCCCATACGAAGCGCCTTGTATTGGAGTAAGGGAGTGTTTCAGATGGTGTTTCGTATATGTGGCATAGAATATACTGAAGAATATTCTGTTGAAACGTCTCGCAAAACACCGATACATTAGACTCAGCCTTAGAAGAATCCGAAGGAGTCTCTCCTGGAATGGACACAAAAATGGAGAAACAATAAGTTTACCCCGGGATGTGGTTATTTTTTAGCTGCGGCAACGAATGCGAAACGGTGCTAAAATTTCTACTTGTAACGAATACTGGTATCTTCGTATTATATGTCGCAATATATATTAAAAAAAAGCTATTTACCACTTGATTTGAATCGCACGGTTGCGATCACGTGATGCCTCCCTTGGTACGTGAACCATGTGCATGATGGGAATTAACGCAGTGCTTGACGGTTGCCGTATACATACATTATTACATGCTATGATGTATGTTCATGGAGATATCTGGCTGGTCACTAACAAAATAAGATCTACAACAAGTTATAATAATCCAGCCAAAAGTGCGTCCAATCAAACAGAGTAATTTCGTCTTCCTGGAAAGAGAAGAAAAGAAGCATCGATCGGCTCCCTCTAAACAATGCTGCTGCTTCTATTTTTCTCTTTTGTGTACAATACTTGTCAATGGACGTTGCTGCTCTATTCGATGTCACATGCACGACCAAGAAACACGACTCACCTCGCGTGCGCGGCTAGAGGCACGACCTCGGCTAGTGGCGACGGCATCGGCGAGTCCCGGCACATCGGGCAGGTGGCGCTCACGCGCAGCCACCGCTCTGCACACCCCGCGTGGAAGCAGTGCCCACACCCTGGGCCACGCCGGAGCTCGTCCCCTGTCGCGAACTCCGCGAGGCAGATCGCGCACGGCCCGGCATCCTTGCTGTCAACGTGCAAGAACATGGGGTATAGCGCGTCGATGGTGGGCTCATCGAGGCCGAGCACGACGACAGCGGACGGGGCCGAAGGGTCATGGAGCATCATGGCGGAGCTGGCGGCGCCGGACTTGGCTCGGACGCAGAGGTAGGAGGCGAGCATGATGGTGGAGATGAAGACGAGGATGCCGACGGCGATGGCGATGCCGTAGCCAAGGCCCACGCCACCAGCTGCGACAGGGATGGAGGAGGCGGTGGGCGCAGGCGCGAAGGGAGACGGAGGAGTCATGTAGATGTGTGTGCATTTGGGTGAGTGAGTGACCAAAGAAGAGTTAAGAGATTGAGACTTGAGAGGTGTGGTAGGCCAGAGGGAAGCATGAAATGGCATGACAAAATTTAAAGAGGGAGTAAATATGAGACTATGAGAGAGAGTAGTACGTGGAAATGTGGGAGAGGGATTCGTACATCGAGAAGAACCTTTTTTTGAGTGACGGTGGATCATGTATCAAGATTCGAGATCAGCGGCTTTTGCATGGATTTTGCTAGTGCGATTTGCTAATTTGAACCACGTCTTATGGGATTCGTTTGCCGTATCTCGGCTCATACGGCACGTCTCATGCATGCTGTTCCCCGCCTCGAGTGTGTGCCATGAGAAGGCAGAGCTTCCAATAAAGATTGCACGCCTGGAAGTCCGATCAAGCTGGACCAACGCAATCTCTGTACCCAATTGCTAGGCAGCTGATAAATAATTAACGGCTTGATCCAACAGAATCAAACAATATTTTCCTTTCCTGGAAGTCTATGGTGATAAAGGCGTGGTAAACATATTCTCAATGTCTTTCTTATTTGAATCACTAGATCATAAATTAATAATATAATTTAGATAGATCAAAAGTTTAAAATTTCTTATAAGATGATTAATAATTTCGATTTTTTTTATACCAATCTAGGTCTTAAGACAAGCATATCCCAATTTATAGGAGGGTGGAGTGAAGAGAGAAGTGAAAGAGGAGCACTTGGCAATAGGCAAGGTTGTGCTGTAAATAATGCTTTGCTTGTAGGAATCCCAGTTTGGGATTAGTTTTACACAGAGACATACAGAACTGGACAACCAATCGGTCAAATCACGTTGCCATTACACAGCAACTCCTCTTCGTATTTTTGGCATCGTTAGGAACCGGACATCACCGACCGCGTAGTCTTTTTATTGCATTTGCATCAGATAAACGAAAATAGTTTAAATCAATTGCTGGAAACGAGCCTGAGAAAATGCAGTGTTCATAGTCCGTCAATTTTGCTTCAAATCACATCAAACTTGCCAAACAGAAAATGCCACTAATACTGAGACCCACCCACCCGCAGCGTCAGCACTCCACGCCAACGCACGCGGCCCTCCGGAACCCTGGCGGCAGGTCGGGCTCATGGCTCCACTTGCCGCTGGCGATGTTGTACACCAAAACCACCCCTTCCATTGCATCGCCCATCGCATGGTGACCCCTCATGGCCGCCACACTCACACCGCTACCACCCTGTCACCCCCCACAGCAGCCATTGCCACCCGCACAACCACCCCCGGCCGGCCCCACTGCCCTCCCCGGCACGGGCGGGGCTTCGAGCGCCACCCACCCAGCCCCACCTCGACCGCCATTGCCTCCGCGACAACATGCCACGCGTCGGTGGTTCGTACTCCTCGATCGCCGAGGTGCGCGCCGACCCTCCGGCGACGTAGATCCGTCCGCCCACGATTGAGGCCGCGAACTTCTTGTGCGAGAACAGCGTGGGCGCGCACGTGCGCACCTCGCCGGTGAGCTGGTCCACCCACATCATTGCACCGTGGCCGATGAGGAAGACCTCGCCCCCCACCACAACCGCGCGAGCATGCGCGAACACTGACCTGCTGCAATGCGGCCGCGAGAGCTGCACGGGCATGGGCAGCACGGCGATCTCGAGTTTGGGTGGGGAGGGATGGAGCTGGAGCAGCGCGTGCATGAGGGCATCTTGGTCGGGGACAGAGATTGCGAGGAGGGAGGGGTGGACGAGGCTGCGGGCTCGGCGAAGGTGGAGGAAGGCATCGGAGTTGAGTAGCGAGGCGAAGCGGCGGGAGGGAGGCGCGCGGGACGCGGGCGAGGCACTCCAAGAGGAGCCCGTCGGGAAGGCAAGAGATGGATGATGGCGGTGTTAGAGATGAGGAGGGTGGTTGGTTGAAGGAGACGAAAGAGACGGGGATGGGGAGGGAGATGTGGCGGGCGGGGTCATCGGGGATGCAGGACTTGACGAGCCACGAGAAGCTGTGGGAGTGGCAGCTCTCGCCGGCCATGGATCTCACTCTTCTCGCTGCATCGTTTGTGCGTGGTGCTTTTTGGTTAGTGTAGTGAGCTGGTGGGTTGTGATTGGATTGGGCATCTCGGGTCGAGGCCTCGAGGGGTTGTGGGGGCAGCGCGTTGCGCAAGGTTATTTGGATATGTTGGGCAAAGGGGTTAGGTATTTCCTTTGCCACGATTAGATTGTAACTAGTGCTCTTATACTTACTGGATACAAATAAGGTTAGAATTTTAGCTCGAGGCTCGCGAGCAACTCGGACTTGACTGGGTTTTTGGCTCGGTTCGGGCTCGTCTCATTAACAAACGAGCCGAGTTCGAGTTATCTTCGTAGCTTGATTCGAAAACGAGTTGAGCCCAAGTCAGACCCCAGCTCACTCAGACTCAACTCGGTATATATATAAGATACATCAGATCTAGGGTTATCTACTCGTTTCGGCCACCGCCTAGCGCCTCCGTCGCCACTGCCGGCCACCGCCTCCTCCGAAATCCCCGGCGTGGTAGCCTCCTTCGTCGCCTCCGGCCTCTTCCGCCGCGCCCTCGGCCGCTCGAGCCCCCTCCACCGCCCGGGGCCCTCGAGCTCCCCTCCCCTCCGCCGCCGCCTCACGTCCCCCCGCCGCCCTCGAGCTCCCTCCACAGCCGCCTCCCATCCCCCCGTCGCCCTCGAGCTCGCTCCACCGCCACTTTGAGGATTGTCGAAACGAGTTGATCCAGCTCACGAGCTGGCTGAGCAAGCTCGCGAGTTGGACTGAGCCGAGTTCGAGCTAATTTTTGAGCTCAGTGAGGTAACTGAGCCGAGTCGAGCCAGCTCACCAGCTCGATTGAGCCCGAGTCAAGCCAGGGCCAGCTCGCTCGAACTCGGCTCGTTTCCACCCCTAGATACAAACTAGTTGGAATTGGTTTAAAAAAATATAAATATATTAATTAGTTTTGAACCACTAATATAAAAGGGGCCACTACTACTATTAATAAATTTAAGGAGTAAATATAATTTCAGTTTAGCATTAGATGGACCACTAATCACATGTTCAATTTTACTTATTTGGAGCGCTTGCTCGAGCGCATACCCGCATGCACCAATATTTTCATCACAAACTAAGCAAGATCGTACAATAACTACTCGGTATGTTGTTACAAAAATCTTGGGCAAATTTTTCATTAATAACTACGTTTAAAAGAAGGGAAGTAGAATTGGATACAACTTACAAAGGCAATATATTGAATCCCCACAAAGTATTCAATATATTCCATCACGATCATTACTAGTTGATATATCTTCAGGAATATAAAATTAAAATATGTTCATGCTCATAGATTTACTGACCGTATTGATAAGTTTACCGTCTTATTATAAATCACGTCTTGTTTTGGTCCAAATACCTTCAAACTCCATATATTTCATCACTACTTATTCTGGTCGAAATATTTTCAATATATTCGACCACGATCAGCATTGGTTGATATATCTTCAGTAATATATAATCAAAATATCTTCAAACCCACATATTTATTGGTACGACACTAAATTATTTTTGATAAGACAATAAATTGTAATTGTTCATACAGTAAATTCACATTATGATTGTTCAATCAGTAAATATAAACTGACATTGCCAGTAAATTGACGTTACTAAGCCAGTAAATCTATAAAAGAAGGACAATAAATTAATAAATACGACATGTAAACAATGGTCTTGAAAATTTATGAATACAATGTTAAAAATATATATTTACTCACATGTTTGCATCGGCAGATTTGATGACGTGCGTAACACGTGTTCCTCAACGCGAGCTGACCGTGCGACGGGTCACCCCGCGTTGGACAATCCCAGAGATTGACACAGGGGTTTATACAGGTTCGGGCCTCAGTGGAGGCCCTAGTCCTGTCGACGTGTTCCCGACGAGCGTCGGCTAGGGGGCTCTCTCCCGGAGAGAGGGCTCCAAAACACGCCTTTTTGCTTTTTTGGATAAAGTACAAATGAATGTCTTAGGTTACAAAAGAGGGTTACAAGGGTATATATAGACCCTAAAAGACGCAAATTATTGAACTGCCCTCGCCGCCACCGTAGGATCGGGGGCAAAACGGTCTTCTGACGGGGTCCAGGGCACCGATTTCCGACACGTGGCAGCCCTTTGAAATTAGTGCCCACCAGGGGAGCGCCGGGGGAAACCCCTTCCGAGACCGGAGAAGGGAGCTCCGGGAGAGGGGGCTCTCCCTAGCCCGGAGAAGGTGCGCCGGGGGAAGTCTCTCCCGAGCCCGGGGGAGGGCTCCGGGAGACGTCTTCCCCGGCCCGGAGAAAGGGCTCCGGGAGAGGAGCTCTCCCTAGCCCTGAGGAGGTGCGCCGGGGGAAGTTTCTCTCAACCCCGGAGAAAGAACTCCCCTGGTGACGTTTCTGGCGTCGGCTGATATTTTCCCCCAACAGAAGCCCCCCGCACCCCCGGGGACACTTTGATGTCGCCGGGGGGTGCGATTTGTTACCTTAGAAACATGGCCCTCTCCCGGAGAGAGAACATAACGTCCATAACTCGCCCTCATCCGGGGGAGGAGTATTATTTAAGTTAGCCATGTATTGCCTCGATATCTGTGCGACCTTTCGTATTCACGGTGTAGATCCCTCGAGCTGACACGTGGCAGCCATCGGGGGCACCTTAGTTGCCTATATAAGGAGGGGCCCACCTCAAGGGAGGCACGCTTTCCTTCTCCTCAATCCTCATAATCCACCAAATTCTTCGGGAGTAATCTCTTCCCCGGTCGCTCTCCGGAAGAGACTTCTCCCCCGGTTTCACAAAACCTTCCGCGGGAGAGACGAAATGACGTCGAAGGGACGCGGGAAAGCTTCAAGTGTCCCGGAGGACGCAACCTCGGATTACCTCGGGACAACCGAGTTCTCCGCGGGGGACCGGGACACTCTCGTCTCCCGGAGGATATTTGCGGAGGGGGACATTCGTGTCCCGGCTGCGGGGGAGGTGACCCCGAGCCCCCGGGACGGAGAGGTGGTGGCCTTCATGGCCTTCATCCAAGCAGGGCTGAGGCTCCCGATCCATCCGCTTCTCCGGGACTTTCTCCGGGAGCACGGGATAGCCCTCAACCACTTGACACCCAACGTTCTAGTGAGAATGGGGTTGTTCTTGTGGCTATGCGAGACCGCCGCCGGAGTGGAAGGGACACTCCGGCTCTTCTCCTACTTCCACCGGGCGCAAGCGAAGAGTTCCCCGGTGACGAAGAACGGGCCGAAGGCAACTTGCGGCTCAGTGATGCTGAAGTACGCCCCTTCCCGGGCGGAGGAGTACCCAGTGACGGCCTCCCAGGAGTATTGGGAGGGATGGAGCCGGAGGTGGTTCTATCTCCGGGCGGGCGACCCGGAGATGACTTACTCCTCGAGGCCGGCGACACTAGGTTGTTCCCCCGGCCCTCCGGTCTTGACGATGGAGGAGCTAACCTCCGTGGCGAAGATGAAGGAGGCCCGCTCCCGGAGGAGCATGCGGGACTTGGCGGAAGAGCTGCTCCTCCTCCGGCTTAGCCCCTTTAGCCGGAGCAGGAAGGGTCCGGGACTTGGCCCGGAGCTCCGTCCCCCGAGATTCCCGGTGTCACGGCGTAAGTTTCTTCTTCCCCGGCGACCCACATCGTAGAGTGGTTGTTAAAACTTTGCTTTTTGCAGTTAGGTCCTACAGGTCCACCCGGGAGAAAGCGGAGCACCTCCTCGGGAGGTACTACGAGGACGAGCACTCCCGGTGCCTCGCCGCCATCGGGGAGGATCCTCCCCGGAACATCGTTGCTGAAGCCTTCGGGATGACCCTCCCGGAAAGGGCCCCGCTCCCAACCCCGGGCTCTCACAGGCGGCGGGAGACGGGGGCACTCCCGGCGGCGAAACGCGCCAAAGCCGCGCAGGCGTCGGGAGCGAGCTCGAATCAAGCCCCCGCATCACCGGCGCCGGCGCGGAGGCCGGCGGGGACATCCGGTGCCCCGGGGAGGACAAGGTCCCCGGGACAAGCGAGGCCCTCCCCCGTCAAGGCAACCCCGGAGATGCCAAAGACGCCGGGGGAGGCCAGGTTGTTGCCGGCGGGTGCACCTCCAGCGCAGGTGACACCCCCGGGGGGATCGCAGCCCCCGGAGGTGGGGCACGAAGAGAGCCCCACGGACACGGCCACGCTGGTCGCGCAGCTTGATGCCTTGGGGGCATCGGGCGTGTACGACCACGTGGTCGTGGAGGAGGATGAGCCCACCTCCGGGGACTACGACGCTACTCCTTCCCCGGAGCAAGCTCTCCGGGAGGATCCCCCGGGGGTGTACTTCTGGGGCTACGGGGCCTTTGCGCGCCTGGATGCGCTCTTTGCCCCCGACGTCGCGTCTTCCCCAACACCGCCTGCCGGGGGAGCGAGCCATCACGTCCCCCCCGGGGGCGGCACCTCGACGACACCGCAACCGGGGAAGGGAGCCCCCAGGACGCTACAGCGCTCTCCCCGCGCGGGGGACGGGAGGTCCCCCGCCCCACCACCGGGAGACACTCTCCAAGGCTCCGGGAGTGGGGTTGGCCACGGGGGCCTGCCCATGGGAGGAGATCCCCGTTCCCCGGCGCGGGGAGCGTCTCTCTTCTCCTCGGAGGAGACGCGCAAGCTCTCCCTGAGCCTCGTCACCCCTACGGTGCGAGCTCACGTCCGGGAGGGCGGCATTGACGAGCGGTACGGGGAAGTCGTCTCCCTGGCCTTACAGGTGAGAAACTTAAAAACTCCTTCCTCCTTGCTTGCATTTACTGATTCTTTTTCCTTAGACCACCGCCGTAGCCCGCGCCGTCCGGACTCGCCTCGCCCGGGAGAGCGAGGACATGAGGGAGGCCTTGGCCGCCACGGAAGCGGAGCGTGACGCCGCTGTCTGGGAGAGGGACGCGGCGGTCCAGGCCCGGGAGAGGTTCGTCCAAGAGAGGGACACGACCGCCCGGGAGCTGGAGCGCATCCGGGAGGAAGTGCTGGCCCCCGCGGAGGTTGCCCGGGACACCTCCGTCCGGGAGCTGGAGGGCGTCCGGGAGCAGCTCGCATCCTCCAAGGAGGCTCGCTCCCGGGCGCTTAGGGAGGCGGAGGCTGCGGGGGCGCGAGCCCTCGTATCAGCGGGGAATCGACTCCGGGCCACGTTGATCGGGCTCGGAGTCGAGTTCCGGGAGGAGGGGAATCCTCGCAACCCGCTGGTATCTTTGGCGGAGGCGCGTAGGTTCCTCACCCGGCACATCGCGGCCATTCCGGAGGCCGCGGACGTCCGTGCCCGAGCCTTGGCGTCCACCACCACCGCGCTCGCAGCCTCCTTGGTGGAGTACCAGGGGGCCAGGGCCCAAGCTATCGGAAGCCTCGTCCCCCGGAGCTTCCAGGAATTCTACGAGCCCCGCCGGGCGGCGCTGGAGGAGTTGGCGGGGGCTTTCTACGACCGGGTGATTGAGCCCCCGCGAACAAGACGCCCCCGAGCTGCCGGGGAAGAATCTCCGGGCGACGCCTCCTCCGGGGGGGACGATGTCGGGCAAGTATGAGCCTCCTGTCCCCCCCGGGTAGATTAGGGGATTTTTTGTTGTACAGGATTTTTGCTCCCGGTAGTTCCGTAGGGGGAACCCCGGATGTGTAAATCATTTGTCAATGAAATGAAAATTTTTGCTAAGTCGCGTCTTGTCATGGTCAGGTGCCCGGGGCGGGAGTCCCGGAGAAGGACGTGGAATTCACTCCCGTCTCCGGGAGTCTCGCCCCCGGTGTCCCCCGGGGGGGACAAGCTTTGCTCCAGTGGTTGCCCGATTGGCACTTGGCGAATTTTGACAACCACCGCTCGGAGTTGCCAGCACCTCCCCCGGGAGTGTGGGAGGCAATCCCCTTGCGCATCGAACCTCCCGAAGGGTATGAATACTGGCCGGAGGACATGTTCAATGCAGCGAGGCGACGAGTTCGATGCTTGTACCGGGACATGGCGAGGACTTGACGATGGGCCTAGGAGATGCTGGTTCTCCGCATTAGACGTAGGTAGCCTCCCTTATGCCCACCGGGAGTAATCAACTCCCGGTTGTGCCCTGTAAGCTTACCGGGAGAGGCTGTCTCCCGGCTTATTTTTTATGGAATAAAAAAGATCGCACTTTTCGTTTATATTGTGCTTCTAGATCACCGGGAGTGTATCTGGGGGATAAACTCCGGGGGAGCGAGGCTCCAGCGAGGCTCCACTTCCGGAGACGATGTTCCGGGGGAGGGTCCTCCGCCGGAGACAACGACTCCGGGGGACGGGGGTCCGGGCAGTAAGGCTCCCCCTCCGGACAAAGGTCCGGGGGAGAGGCTTCTCCGGAGAAAATCCGGGGAGCAAGGCTCCATTTCTGGAGGGCGTCTTCCGGAGGGGAGGCTCCTCGGGAGACAACACCTCCGGGGGACGAGAGTCCGGGGAGCAAGGCTCCATCCCCGGAGGATGTCTTCCGGAGGAGAGGCTCCTCGGGAGGCAACTTCCTCCGGGGGACGAGCATCCGGGGAGCCTCCATCCCCGGAGGACGTCTCCCGGAGGAGAGGCTCCTCGGGAGACAACTCCTCCGGGGAACGAGCATCCGGGGAGCAAGGCTCCATCCCCGGAGGACGTCTCCCGGAGGAGAGGCTCCTCGGGGGACAACTTCCTCCGGGGGACGAGCATCCGGGGAGCAAGGCTCCACCTCCGGGGGACGAGGATCCGGGGAGCAAGGCTCCATCCCCGGAGGGCGTCTCCCGGAGGAGAGGCTCCTCGGGAGACAACTCCTCCGGGGAACGAGCATCCGGGGAGCAAGGCTCCACCTCCGGGGGACGAGGGTCCGGAGAGCAAGGGCTCCATCTCCAGAGGATTCTAGATGCCTTAGATGCCCCCCGAAGGGAATTTGGCTAGGTATTTCATCTCCTCCCCCTGCAGCGGGGGGTGACCTGAACAGGCGGCCCGCGCTGAAATCATAAGAAAATATCGCGGTTGTTCCCATGAGGGGTGGCACCCTCGAAGGGTTATCCTCGTGCAGGCGAGTTGGTAAAAGATCTATCGGTCGCGCGACCTAGATCGCTCCCGGAGGAGGGAGAGCATAAAAGCAAGCTCTAGAGTGTATGGGGGGGGACTGGTCCCCCAAAGTGACTCGTTACCTCGGTTCCTTGGGAACCAGGTTGCCGCTTACGCCCTCAGTCCACGAGGGGATATTGTAAGCCGCCCAAGGGGGAACGAGGCTCCCGCCGTCGGGACTTAGGGCTGAGCTGGAGCCTGTAGCTTCCTCGTGATGAGGGCATCCCCAGGGGGCATCCTCACGGGGAGGGCATCCTCGTGATGAGGGTATTGCCTCAGGGGCGATTAAAGAAGTCTGCACGAACTCACATGGAGAAAAGACCATTCGCATTGATTAAAACAAGCTGGTACAATGCCCCCACCCCCTGCGGGATCGCAAGAAAAGGGGCGGAGGGCAAAAGGGCCTTTGAGGCCATTGTTACAACTCACCGCGCCTTCCCCTTGCGAAGTCCGAATAAGGGGAAGGGGGGAGGCTCGGAGACTAAGTGTAAAATTTGCGGAGCAGGTCCGCGTTCCATGTGTGCTTCAGCTCTTGGTCCTCGAGAGTAGAGAGCTTGTAAGCCCCCGAGCCAAGGATTGTGGAAATCCTGTATGGCCCTTCCCACTTTGGGCTGAGCTTCCCTTGGGCTTGAGGGTCGGTGACGCGCTTGAGGATAAGGTCTCCCAAACGGAAGGCCCTCCCCCGAACACGCTTGTTGTAGGCGCGCGCCATCTCGCGTTCGTAAATGGCGTTGCAGAGGAGGGCTCTGTCCCGCTCTTCTTCTACGAGGTCCACCTCCAGCCTCTGGTTGTCATCGTTAGCTTGAAACGCGGCCGCCGAGACTCCCTCGAGGAGTTCGACTCGCAGCGATCGGAAATTGATTTCCGAGGGTAGCACTGCCTCTGCCCCGTACACGAGCGAGAAGGGGGCACGCCCTGTTGCTCGGCTTGGGGTCGTTCGCATGGAGCAGAGAATGCTCGGGAGCTTTTCCGCCCATGCCCCGCGCCTGGAGGCACTTTGCTCCAGGCGGCGACGGAGTCCTTGGAGGATAACTCCATTGACGCGCTCCACCGCCCCATTGCTCTTAGGGTGAGCCACTGAGGCGAAGTGGAGGGTCGTACCCAAGCTCTGGCAGAACTCGCGAAAGATCGCTGAGTCGAACTGGGTTCCGTTATCCACGGTAATCTCGCGGGGGACGCCGAATCGGCACACTATGTTCTTCCAAAAGAACCTTTGCACCGCACGAGACGTGATGGCGGCGAGGGGCTCGGCCTCCACCCATTTGAAGAAGTAATCCACGGCCACAACCGCGTACTTGTATCCCCCCGATGCCGGGGGGAACGGGCCTAGGAGGTCCATTCCCCACCGCGCGAAGGGCCACGTGAGGGGGATTGCCTGCAGAGTTGCGGAGGGTAGGTTGGAGCCCTTTGCCATTTTTTGGCAAGCCCCGCAAGCAGAGACGAGGTCTCTCGCGTCGCGGGCGACGGTTGGCCAGTAGAAGCCCTGGCGGATGGCTTTTGACGCGACGGCCCGGGGGCCGAGGTGAGAGCCACAACACCCGAGGTGAATATCTTCGAGGAGCTGAACTCCCTCCTCCCGCGGGAGGCAGCGAAGCAGCGCAGAGGCCCCTCGCTTGTACAATGTCCCCTCTATCAGCACGTACGCTCGCGCCTTAGCGCGAAGGCGCTTGGCTTCGGCTTCATCGGAGGGCTCCCCCTCTCCCTTGATGCAAGAGATAAGGGGGGCCATCCAGGATGTGGCCCGGACGATTTCCGCGACGACTGGGTCGCGGGACTCAGAGTCCGGGCCGGGAGCCGTCGCGGAAGGTTTGGAGATGACCTCCAAGAAGGCCCCTTCGGGGAGAGGCCCTCGGGCACTCGCTGCCCTGGCGAGTGTGTCGGCTCAATCGTTGTCCCTACGCGGGATTCGGCGCGCCTCGAGGCCGTCGAAGTAGTTTTCCATCTTCCGGACCTCGTCAAGGTAGAGGCTCAAATTCGGGTCATGGCACAAGTAAGACTTGTCCATTTGACATACCACGAGTTGAGAATCCCCCTTGACGAGGAGGCGTCGGATACCCAATGAGCGGGCAAGACGTAGCCCTAGGAGAAGGGCCTCATATTCCGCGACATTGTTCGTCGCGGGGAACTCGAGCCTGGCCGCATATTCGAGGGTTCTCCCCTCGGGGCTTCTTAGGACTACTCCCGCGCCAGCCCCCACCAGGCAGAGGGAGCCATCAAAGAAGAGGGTCCAGTGGTCGTCGCGCGGCGGGGCGGCACGCGCTTCTTCTTCCAGTCCAGGGACCGGAGCCCACTCGGCCACAAAGTCCGCAAGAACCTGCGATTTGATCGCGGTTCGTCCGGTGAGGGACAGCGAAAAGGGGGCTAGCTCGGCCCCCCATTTCCCTATTCGCCTGGTGGCTTCCTTGTTCCGAAGCACCTCCCCCAAAGGGAGAGAGGAAGGCACCGTGATAGGGTGGCCTAGGAAGTAGTGGCGGAGCTTCCGCGAGGCCATTAGAAGGGCGTAACACACCTTCTCCATCTTCGTGTACCTCGTTTTAGCGTCTTGGAGAGCCTCGCTCACATAGTAAACGGGGCGTTGGTGCCCGTCTTCTTCCTTGACGAGAACTGCGCTGACGGCGACTGGAGTAGCCGCGAGGTAGAGGAGCAGGGGCTCCCCCTGACGCGGGCTCACGAGCATTGGAGGGCTCGCGAGGTATTTCTTCAAGTCCTCGAATGCAGCCTGTGCCTCGGGAGTCCAATGGAACCCCTCAAGGCCACGGAGGATCTTGAAAAATTGGAGGCCGCGCTCCCCCGAGCGCGAGACGAAACGACTTAACGCGGCCAAGCGGCCGGTGAGTCGTTGTACATCCTTGACAGAACGCGGTGGAGGCATGTCGAGGAGGGCCCGAATTTTTTCGGGATTGGCTTCGATGCCACTTTGGGACACAAGGAAGCCGAGGAGCTTTCCTCGGCGAACGCCGAATGCACATTTTTCCGGGTTAAGCCTTAACCCGTACTTACGGAGATTGCGAAAGGTTTCTCCCAAGTCTTTGATATGAGCTGCCGAGCGCATGCTCTTGACGACTGCATCGTCAACATATACTTCCACGTTGCGGCCAATTTGATCCCTCAGGACCAAGCACATCAGGCGCTGGAAAGTTGCCCCGGCGTTTTTCAACCCAAAAGGCATGTGGACATAACAGAAGGTGCCGAGGGGAGTTATAAAACTCGTCTTTTCCTCGTCCTCCTCCGCCATTCGGACTTGATGATAGCCCGAGTAGGCGTCCAAGAAGCTCATCAGCTCGCACCCCGCGGTGGAATCCACCAGTTGATCGATCCGCGGGAGCGGGAAGTCATCTTTGGGGCAAGCTTTGTTGAGGTCGGTGAAGTCGACGCACATTCTCCACTTGCCACTTGCCTTCTTTACGAGGACGGGGTTCGCCAGCCATTCAGGGTGTAGGACCTCCCGAACGAACCCCGCCTCCCGGAGTTTAGCGATCTCCACCTTGATGGCCTCCTGCCTCTCGAGGGAGAGCTTCCTCATCTTCTATTTCACCGGGGGGCGACCGGGTATTACCGCGAGCTTGTGCTCGATAACATCCCTGGGCACACCCCCCATATCCGCGGGCTTCCATGCGAAGACGTCCGCGTTTTCGCGAAGGAATTCGGCGAGTCGCGTCGCGTGTTCCTCGGGGAGATCAGCCCCTATCTTGATAGTCTTCTGATATTTACTTGATTCGTCTTATATTTCTGTATATTTTCCCCATGATTTTTGCGCATATCAGTCATTAACCTCGGCATATGTCTAGATTATTCCAGATTTGTCGCCAGATCGACCGGATTACTTGTTTTTCCAATTTTTATCGCAGGTCGGCGCGAATCGGATGGATTTCTGGCTAGCGGTCGTGCCTCATCGACTTTTTCTGACCATCGGTCGATTCCGGATGGAAGTGCGCGTTCCCGCGGTCGCATAGGAACTGACCGCACAGAAATCGGAGTCTCCGGGGGCCCGGAATCCCAAACCCTAGCCACCAGGTCTATTCTGCAATTTCTGATAAATCCAGGGACCTAAGTGTAAAAGTGCCAAATTCCCATTTACCCAGCCGCCGGCCATCAGAGGAAACTTGAGCCCGGCATTTAGTTTTTTACTCCTTTCTTCTTCTTCCCCGAATCACTCTTCCACACCTCCCTCCACCTCGCCGCCGGCGGCCGGGCCATACGCCGGCGGTGCTCCATTCCCTATTTTTCCCTGTCTTCTTCCTTTTCTCTGTCTTTTTCTTACTCCAGATCCCCCATTCTCCAAATCTCCACCATAGCCGCTGCCACATTGCTCTCCACACCGCCACGACTCCGGAGCAGCTGCCAGCGCCGTCTGATTTCCACCGCCCGCCGCCGGATCTGTGCTCACCGCGCCTTCGCGCCGCCGCAGCATCTCCTCTCCACCGGCGCCGCCCAAGCCGCCGCTCTCCTCGCGCCACTCACGCGCCACCTCCCGATCTAGCGCGCCACCGCGAAGCTCCCGCCAAGCCACGCCTTCGCCGGATCTAGCATCCACTCCGGTGCGCCGCCTCTCCTGCGCTCCCTTCGTGCTCCGGTGCGGCGCCTCCACAGCGCCGTGATCTCCATCGCGCCACAGCCCCCGAGCTCGCCACTCCACGCCACCGCCGTCCTCACCACTTGCCGCGCCGTGTGCCTCCTGCCGCGCCGTGCGCCTCCACGACACCGGGACCGGTCTTCGGCACCAGATCTCCAGGTATGTCGCCGCCATAGCCGCCCCTGACCACTGATCCACATCCTCCAGCCGTGGCAATCTACACCAAGCAGGTGCCGCGCCATCTCCATCCTCGCCGAGGTCCTGTGGCCATCTCCCTCCTCGTCTTCTTCTCCGACCTCGGCCACTTTGACGGCAACTCCCTCTGTTTGGCACTGTCTTCGTCGCCGGCGTTCTTCACCAAGTCCACATCCAAATGGGCAACGATTCCTCTCTCTCTGACTCTTTTTCTCTCCTTCACCCCCTAAATTGTCTTCCTGTGATGCATGTACAGAAAAGGGAACTAGACCTGAATTGTGATGAATCAAATGAGGTGTGAACTGTTTGCATTGATTTCAGGAGTTTACTGAATCTGCTAGAGTTCTTGTGATTGGAATTGTATGAGTTCTGTTTCGAATTTGTCTTGCTACTTAAGTTGAACTATACCTCTGATTGGGAACTGGATTGACTTGATTAAACTAAATTGGATCATTTCAATTGTATAGACGGTTTTTGTTTCCTCTGGTCACATGATGTACAGAAAACTGAACCCAATTTGCTGCTTGACAACTTGGTTCGGTTAGGTTTGGATTGCTGTATGTAGTCTCTTGGGAATCTGTTTCTGTTAATCTTCTCCGCCTGAATTGCTTTCACACGGTAGTGTTCACTCGGCATACGAATTTTATTCACCGCTGGCCTAGAGTACGAGTTTAGAATTTGATTTCTGATAGTTGTATTCTAGTCGGTGAGACGAGTCGAGGTGAACCAACCCACATCCCTCTTGGCGGTTTTGTTTGATTTTTCTGATTTGGATTTAGTTAGACATATTTTGCTCTCATCTAGTCCTTTGGGAGAGAACGACATACTCGCCTTCTACTGTGACCTCGTCCGCTTGCGAGGCCCCATTTTAGGAGGTATCATCTTCCCCTCGTCTTGGAAGAGAGAGATTTCCCGGAGGTCTCCCTCGGGGCGAGGCTTGGGAAGGAACTTCCCGGGGAGAGCAATTGGCACGTTTAGGGTTGAGGAGGAGCTCCCTCCCCCCGGGGTCTTGACCAGGTTAACGTCCCCGATCACTGCAGAGGCGCGCTCGTAGAGGGAGCGAGCCACGCCTTGGTCACCATGCACGGAGATCACCCCGCTAGGCCCGGGGATCTTCATGCAAAGCTGTTGTGGTGGACCGCTGCTCCTAAGCGGTTGATGATGGTTCTCCCCATTATAGCGTTGTAGGAGGAGGGGAGATCCACCACGTCGAACCGAACCATTTCGGTCCGGTAATTATCTGGGGTGCCGAATGTCATTGGGAGGTCGACCTTCCCCACAGGATGTATGGTTTTCCCCGGGACGAATCCTTGCAGGGGCCCCACCGCGGGTTGCAGGAGCTTCTCGTCCACCTGCATTTCTTTGAACGCCTTTAGGTAGAGGACGTCCGCGGAGCTCCCACCATCCACCAAGATTCGGGCAAGGCGGCAGTTAAACACGGTAGCTGAGACGATCAGCGCGTCATTGTGGGGGAAGCGCACCCCACTCGCGTCTTCGACGGTGAACGTCAACGGGACGTCCGACCATTTGGACGGCCGGGACGTGTTGACGGCCCCTACTACCTTCACCTCCCGCGCATACTCTTTGCGCTGGCGTTTGGAATCTCGCCCGGAGGCGGATCCTCCTACGATGACATTGATGTGCCTCTCGGAGGCTTGGAAGGGGAGCTCGTTGCTCGAACCCTTTTCCTGGCCTTGCCTCTGACGTCCCCCTGGCGGAGCGGGAAGTGCCGCCAAGGCTGGTGATGGAAGGGGTAAGGAGGTAGAGCCTCCTCCTCCTCCCCCCGGCCCATGTTGCTCGAGGAATGTCGCGAAGTGGTTGAGGAGCGCGTGGCATTCTCGGGTTGCATGGGAGTTGGACTTGTGGTAAGCGCACCACAAAGTGGCTCCAGACTCCTTGCCTTCTTGCGGACGGGAGGATCGGCTTCCCCCACCGCCTTTGGGCTTGGAAAAGGGGCGCTGTCCCCGGTTAGGCTCCCGAGAGCCGCCTCCGCCTTCGAGGACGAAAGTGTCCCGAGGCCTTGGCTCGTTGCGGGGCCCCCTCCGGGGACGTTTGTTGGAGGGGTCCTTCGCGTCCCTCTCCCCGGGGACAGAGGTCCCCTGGTGCTTTTTCCAGAGATCGTCTTCTTCGGCTCTCGCGTACTTCTCGAGTACGTTGAAGAGCTCGTCGGCGGAGGACGGGCAACTCCGGGAGAGTCTTCGGTGGAGCTCTCCCGGGAGAATGCCACTCTTGCACGCTTCGATCACCGTCGAGTCGGAGACGTGAGCCACCTTGCTCTTGATCTGCGCGAAGCGTTTGAAGAAACTTCGTATTGTCTCCCCCGATCGTTGGCGAACGGTGTACAACTGCGACGAATCCAGGGGACGGATGTAATTCCCCTGGAAATTTGCGCAGAATTCGCGCTTCAGCTGCACGAATGACTTGATGGACCCGCTCTTTAGGTTATAGAACCATGAACGAGCTATTCCCGAGAGGTAGAGGGGGAAGACGTTGCATTGGACGCTTTCGTCTCCCCCAACCGCCGAGATGGCCGTGGAGTACACTTGGACGAACTCGTAGGGGTCGGCCTCCCCGTTGTAGTGCTCAATGTGGGGTGGCCGATATGGTTTCAGCCACCGAACACGCCAGAGGCGGCGGCAAAGGGGTTGGTTCGCCCCTTCCACTTCCTTTGGGGAGTTTGCATCGATATCCCCCTTCACGGGGGAAGCGCGTTCATTGTCCGAATCGGAGAGGGATCCCAACGGACCGCCGGCCTTCCGGTATCGCCTTCGCTCTTCGGGGTTGGTGGAGCTCACCTCTTGTATCTCGGGGGGACCTCCGGAAGTGACGGAGGCCTCTTGCATGGGTCTTTTACCCTTGTCTGTAGGGACAAGGGGGGCGCGCTTGCGCGCGAGTGATTCCCGGCCGTACCGGGACGGGGCGCCTTCGGACCTTGCCGCGCGCATGCGCTCCACCTCCTCCCGAGTGAACCGCGTTTGGTTCACCGGGGGAGCCCGAGGGGGGGGACCCGGGGGAGGAGGCGGAGATGCGCCCGTCACCGGCGCGGGAGAGGAATCGCGGGCCGGACGAGTCCCGGCCACAGAGACGGCCCGCGGCGCGGGAAGACTTCCCCATGGGGGAACGGCCTGTAATGTAGGAATCACCCCGGGGATACCCGTTGGGATAGGCGTAATCCCAGGGAGGAGAATTCCTTCCGGGGCAAGGGATGGTTCAGGAACGGGAGAACCCCCGGGGAACGAACACCCTCCCGGCGGGGGGTAGCCCCCGGAGACGGGCTGACCCCCCGGGAGTGAAGGACCTCCGGAGGTGGGAACACCTCCCGGGAAAGGGAAGCCCCCGGAGACGGGCTGACCCCCCGGGAGTGGAGCTCCGGAGGTGGGGACGCCTCCCGGGAAAGGGTAGCCCCCGGAGACGGGCTGACCCCCCGGGAGTGGAGCTCCGGAGGTGGGGACGCCTCCCGGGAAAGGGTAGCCCCCGGAGACGGGCTGACCCCCCGGGAATGACGGACCTCCGGAGGTGGGGACGCCTCCCGGGAAAGGGTAGCCCCCGGAGACGGGCTGACCCCCCGGGAATGACGGACCTCCGGAGGTGGGGACGCCTCCCGGGAAAGGGTAGCCCTCGGAGACGGGCTGACCCCCCGGGGGTGGAGCTCCGGAGGTGGGGACGCCTCCCGGGAAAGGGAAAGGCCCCGGAGCGAAGGTTCCTGGGTGTCCCATCATGAACGGAGGTGCCATCCCTCCGAACTGGAACGGGTGCGGGTACGCGGGGGCCGGAGGCCGCGCTATGGCGCGCAACAACTCTTCCAGAGTACGTTGTGCGCGAAGCTGTCCCTCCACCAGCGCCCCGAGTAGCGGGTCACCTGAAGTTGAAGGCATTACCTGGGGTACCCTTGGTCCTCCCAAACCGGAACCTTCGGGCAGGCTCGCAGGAGTCGTTCCCCCGCCAAGGATGACGGGAGAGTTGAGTGTTGGCTCCCCCCGAGTGTCCCCGGGAGGGGGTGTCGCGACGACGGCCCCTTGCGCGGGTGGCGCAGGGTTGCTAGGGCCGGCGTCGTTGGAGATGGAGGTTAAGTGCCTCATCCTTCTTGGAGCCATGACTATTTGTCACGAGTCCCCACGGACGGCGCCAACTGTCGTGGTATAAAAAATACCTCGGCAGATTTGATGACGTGCGTAACACGTGTTCCTCAACGCGAGCTGACCGTGCGACGGGTCACCCCGCGTTGGACAATCCCAGAGATTGACACAGGGGTTTATACAGGTTCGGGCCTCAGTGGAGGCCCTAGTCCTGTCGACGTGTTCCCGACGAGCGTCGGCTAGGGGGCTCTCTCCCGGAGAGAGGGCTCCAGAACACGCCTTTTTGCTTTTTTGGATAAAGTACAAATGAATGTCTTAGGTTACAAAAGAGGGTTACAAGGGTATATATAGACCCTAAAAGACGCAAATTACTGAACTGCCCCCGCCGCCACCGTAGGATCGGGGGCAAAACGGTCTTCTGACGGGGTCCAGGGCACCGATTTCCGACACGTGGCAGCCCTTTGAAATTAGTGCCCACCAGGGGAGCGCCGGGGGAAACCCCTCCCGAGACCGGAGAAGGGAGCTCCGGGAGAGGGGGCTCTCCCGTCGCCCGGAGAAGGTGCGCCGGGGGAAGTCTCTCCCGAGCCCGGGGGAGGGCTCCGGGAGACGTCTTCCCCGGCCCGGAGAAAGGAGCTCCGGGAGAGGGGGCTCTCCCGTCGCCCGGAGGAGGTGCGCCGGGGGAAGTCTCTCCCGAGCCCGGGGGAGGGCTCCGGGAGACGTCTTCTCCGGCCCGGAGAAGGGAGCTCCGGGAGAGGGGGCTCTCCCTAGCCCGGAGAAGGTGCGCCGGGGGAAGTCTCTCCCGAGCCCGGGGGAGGGCTCCGGGAGACGTCTTCCCCGGCCCGGAGAAGGGAGCTCCGGGAGAGGGGCTCTCCCTAGCCCGGAGAAGGTGCGCCCGGGGAAGTCTCTCCCGAGCCCGGGGGAGGGCTCCGGGAGACGTCTTCCCCGGCACGGAGAAGGGAGCTCCGGGAGAGGGGGCTCTCCCTAGCCCGGAGAAGGTGCGCCGGGGGAAGTCTCTCCCGAGCCCGGGGGAGGGCTCCGGGAGACGTCTTCCCCGGCCCGGAGAAGGGGCTCCGGGAGAGGAGCTCTCCCTAGCCCTGAGGAGGTGCGCCGGGGGAAGTTTCTCTCAACCCCGGAGAACGAACTCCCCTGGTGACGTTTCTGGCGTCGGCTGATATTTTCCCCCAACAGATTTTCCTTGAAGAGCTCTCCAAAACCTTCTTCCTAGCCGTCTAGGAGTCGGCAAACTCCAAGAGTAACAAGCCGGTGATGTTCACTTATCCTTCTTCTAGTGCCACACGATTGATTTAGTGATCTAAATGCAATGCACTACAAGATCTCAAATGCACACTCTCACAAATTCAAGAATTAGAACCCTAGAGTGTATGAAACTTGCTTAAACTCTCAAAGATGATGACAATGTTCACAAATATGCCAAAAGTGCTGAACAGAGCCGTGCATGGGAGTATATATACCCCCGCAATAAATATAGCCGTTACAGGCCGTTGGGAGAAAAAGATCACTTGGCGGTCAGACCGTAGGTATAAGCCCGGTCAGACCGCCGCAATTGCAACGGCATTAAACATGTGCAATAAATGCTCATCTGCCCTTGTCAGGCACACACACGGTCAGACCAGAGACAATTGCGGTCAGACCGTGAAATTGTCCAGAGACGACATAGTTTCTGGACACTTTATACGGTCAGGCCGATAATTACGGACAGACCGGCCAGACGGTCAGACCGTAGTTCAAAAACACGGTCAGACCGATTTCTCGGTCAGACCGGTCTAACAAACGGTCAGACCGTAATAACACAATAAATCAGAAAGATAGGTCATGAAGTACCAGGAGACTGACCTAGGTTTTTACCTACGGACAGACCGACCTTTTAAAGGAATAAACTACACTTTGACATAACGTCGGTCAGTCCGAAACCCAATTCGGTCAGTCCGTATATTCAGTCAAACCGACTGAGACAGAGTTTGGCAGAAAAGAGTTGAAACAAGCTTTTTCAAAGAATATGACCTTCTAGTATGCAATGCAAGTTGATTTTATGACTTATGGCACATAGATGAAGTATTTCGTGATACACCACATGCTCCTCTTAATAGTACGACGACTATCCTAAAATCCGATCAAAATTCTTCTCTAATCACCTTAGACCGGTAAAATAGAAAAGACCCTATTTCATACCTTTGCCTCTTTGATCAATGTCCTTTCTTCATCATGAGGCTCTTTCTTTGTCTTTCATTAACCTGTCTTTTGAATTTGTTCTTGACACAACTTAACAGGTATCGTCAATACAGCATTTGTAATTGTCATTAATTACTAAAACACTCTTTAGGGGCCTAGAAGCTACACCTTTGAGCCCTGGTCCCCAGGGACACCCCAAGTGTCTCGATGTCAAGTCTTCGAGGAATTCTCAATGAGGTCCTCGGGCCTCTAGGCCGCAAGTCCCTGGGAACGTCTCGAACGTCTGGGCTCTAAGCATCCGAAGGGTCCCCGATGAGGACTGGGCTTTTGAGCCTTGGGTCCTCGGGGACACCCTGAGTGTCCCAGCGCCAAGTCTTCGAGGGATTCCGGTGAGGTCTTCGGGCCTTTGGGCCCCGAGTCCCCAAGAACGTCCCGAACATCGAGGCACCAAGCGTCTGAGGGATCTCCAGTGAGAACACCGGGCTTCCGGGCCCTCGGTCCCCGGTGACACCACGAGTGTCCGGGTGCCAAGCTCCGAGGGATTCTTGGGGAGGTCCCCGGGTCTCTGGGCCTGGGGTCTCCAGGAACGTCTTGAATGTTCGGGCACCAAGCGTCCAGGGCTCTATCATGAGGGTACCAGGCCTTCAAGAACTGGGTCCTCGGGGACGCCCTGTGTATCCGGGCGCCAAGTCTCCGAGAGATTCTCGGTGAGGTCCCTGGGTATCCGGGAACGTCCCGAATGTCCGGGTGCTAAGCGTTCGTGGGGCCCCTAGTGAGGGTACCAGGCCTCGGAGTCCTGGGTCTCTGAAATGTCTAGGTGCCAAGCCTCCGAGGGATTCCCAGTGAGGTCAACGGCTCTCTGGGCCCTGAGTCTCCAAGAACGTCCTGAACATCCGGGTGCTAAGCATTTGGGGGGTCCCCGATGAGGACACCGGGCCTTCGAGCCCTGAGTCCTCGGGGACACCCCAAATGTCCGAGCGCCAAGTCCCCAAGGAGTCCCCGGGAATACTCCGAGTGTTTGGGTGCCAACTCTCCGAGGAGTTCCCAGTAAGGTCCTCGGCCCTCTGGGCCCCCGAGTCCCCGGGAACATCTCAAGTGTCCGGGTCTTGAGTCTTCAGGCCGGACCGTCCGAGAAAGATGTGCACATTTGGGGGCCAACATCTCAACAAGTGCCTCGGGAATCAAAGTAGATACATATCGAACATCCAGTCCCCACCCCTTGCGAACTAACGAATACGCACTTGATCCAACGATCACAGTCAAGAATAGTTTAGTAATTTACGTCTTTTGAAATTTATATATACCTCTTGTATCCCTCTCTTGTAACATAACACTCTACTTCATATTCATTACTCGCAAAGTAATAGGCACGTCTTGGAACCCTCTCCCCACAAAAGAGTCGCCAACTGACTTGTGTCAGGCCGTGTCAACAAGAGTAGGATTTCTACTAGAACCTGAATCTGTATAAATCTTCCGTGTCATTCTCTGTGATTGCCCAACATGAGAAGACCCATCATACGTTCAACTCGTATTGTCGTACTCGTGTTGTCGTACACATGTTCCACGTCATCAAACCTGTTGTGGAAATCATAACAACACGACAAAATCTATAAAACTATTTGCACAACAAGACTCAAAATCATTTGTTGAAATTGCATGTCGATCCAAAAATAGGTGAAAGGAATGCAAGCTTACTAAAGCAAAAATAAAATCTAAAACTTGTGCAATAAATAAAAAACAAATATATGTATTAAAAGCACCAATTGTCTGCAGCACAAAATAAAGGACAAAGATAAAAGTGATTAACTCTATAAAACTATGGAAAGAATCCAAAAAAACTATGAAGAAATTATATACTTGCATATCAGAAATCAATCAAGAAACAAAAAATAGGGAAACACTGACCAAGATAAGTTGAAACAACTAGCAACTGCATTCAAGATTAGATGGAGGTCCAACTTGTGAAAAAACTCCATGAATAATAAAAAAAATCAAACAACTTTCACTGAAATGTGAAAAGACCTTACCAAACTAATCAGCAACAACTAAAAACCCTAATCAGGATTAGATGACGGCAATGTCAAACTTGGAACACAGATCTGACTCAATTAAAGCCAACCCATCCTACAAAAATGAAGAGGAAACATATATAACTAGTGAGATTACAGACGATCTACTAGAATATATCAAAACCAAAAAATAAAAAAAATTGGGAAGAAACGTACCCAGCAATTTTGCACGAACTGTGACAGCTTGAAACACAAACACAAATCGGGCTTATAAAATGATGGAGGGGATGTGATATTGCATTAGATCTAGTAGAATAAAACAAAAAATTAAAAAAGATTTCGATTCATACCTCTCCAAAATTCACATCAAGATAGCAATATCTATGGAAAATCTTACAAATTGATGGAGGGGATGTGATATTGCATCAGATTTGGTAGAATAAAGCAAAAAAATATTAAAGATGTTGATTCATAGATCTTCAAAACTCATAACAAGAGAGTTAGATCTGTGGAGAATCTTGCAAATTGATGGAGGAGAGAGTACTAAACTGCTAGGAAGTGGATAATGAAAAAATATTGAAACAAGTTTCAATACAAATACCACATAATACTGCCTAGCTAGTGGAGAAGTAGCAAAACCAAAGATTTCCATCCGCAATACCACTAAAAACTGGCGCAAGAAAAGTAAGGTGCCAGCCTGCCAGGTGTTTTGGTGTGGCTTAAACCAGCAACAGTGTGTGCATGTGGTTTTTGGGATTGATGAACCGATAATGTGCGGCTAAGCTGGATGTAGTAGTTACAACATGTAGAGCTAGGATCTTTTATTATACACACACTTTTGAATTCCAAATTTTAAATAATTATTTTTTGGAAAGTTTGTTTTAGGAAACTATATAATTAAAATCCAGATTTATGTTTTACTAAATTTAGAAAAAAAATATTTATTTTTGGAAATAGGCCTAGTAAGGATACTTAAATCTAAACCATCATAACTCGGAACCACTAGATAAATTGTTTTATTTTTCTTCCTATTAAAGGAGATGTGAAATCTGGAGACCAATGCTTTGATGGCTAGTTTCTTTTTCTTTGCTTTATTAACGTGAGAATTTCTCAATTTCTAGTTAACATCGGAACTCCTACAGACACTTGCATGGGTTAATCATTACTTATGATTTTTTAGAGATTATTTGGTTCATGTGTCCATCATCATATTTATTATTTTTATGGCTATATAAATTCCTATCATTTTTTTACTATTGAATATTACTTTGGGTCCTAATCTAAGGCCGTGAGTTGTTCTTATTTCAAGAATTTAATAATTTTAATTTCAAAATTTTAATTTCGTAAATATTTAGTCTTAGAGTTTGAAGTAGTTAAGGTTTTAGAAATTTAATAATTTTATTTCAATTTTTTAGTTTTCTTTAATATATACTTTTAGAGTTGGTGTTATTTGAGGTTTTAGAAATTTAATAATTTTTGTCATGAATTTTTTATTTTCTTTAATATTTAGTATAAGAGTTTGTATTACTCATGGTTTTAGAAATTTAATAATTTTAATTTCAAAATTTTATTTTCTTTAATATTTAGTTTTAGAATTAGTATTAGTTAAAGTTTCAAGTGAGAATTTTTTGATTTTTGGGTTAACATGGATGATACACCTCAGGAAGGTGTATTTTGTTGAAATCGCAAGTCAACAGCTTATCAGTGAGCATTTGGGAGTTGATACCATATGAAACAAGCGTAAAATTCTCTTGAATTGGAATTAGTAATCTAAACTGGCGAACTTTTGATGTTTTTAAAAGCTAAATCTAAAAACTTCTAAAACTATGAAAATCGGGTTGTACAAATCACGGGCGAAATACCTAGGGTTTTGTGAATTTTGTCACCGTTAGGCATGATTTATAGGAAAGACAATAAATCGACTAATTAATTACTGGAATTCTCAATGAAATAAATTAAGTTGATGACTTGAAAATAACACAAGAGTTTGAAGGGATCATGTCTATTGTTCTAACTCAATTAAACAAAAAAATTCCTTCTAAATTCTAGATTAATCGTTAGAATAAAGCAGTTGCGTGCCCATCTCATAAAGTATGAACGATACCATAGATGAAATATGAATCTAGAGTTTATTATATAAAAATCTAGACAATCTTTAGAATGGACCAGAGTCAAAATTGTGTCTTATGGATTAGGTCAATCTCTAACGTTAGAGAGAAATTTACTCATGCAAAATTGTTAAGAAAAGCAACAAATAACAGAAAAATGATGAAAATGCACCAAATTTTATTAAGATGAATAATTGCAGTCCAAATCGGCATTGCAAACTCGACTCCAAACTAAAACTAGACTAAATTAAACCCCAAATTGAGAAGATGAACTAAACTTAAATTCTGGATGATTTAAACAAACTAAAATTTTGTTTATTTACAGTCTAAAAATCCAAAAATATCACAAAACTCATCCCTCTCAATTTCTCCAACAAAAATAACTAAAAAATGACACGAACCCTGTTGGGGGAAAATATCAGCCAACACCAGAAACGTCACCGGGGGAGTTCCTTCCCCGGGGTTGAGAGAAACTTCCCCCGGCGAACCTTCTCCGGGCTAGGGAGAGCCCCCTCTCCCGGAGCTCCCTTCTCCGTGCCGGGGAAGACGTCTCCCGGAGCCCTCCCCCGGGCTCGGGAGAGACTTTCCCCGGCGCACCTTCTCCGGGCTAGGGAGAGCCCCCTCTCCCGGAGCTCCCTTCTCCGTGCCGGGGAAGACGTCTCCCGGAGCCCTCCCCCGGGCTCGGGAGAGACTTCCCCCGGCGCACCTTCTCCGGGCTAGGGAGAGCCCCTCTCCCGGAGCCCCTTCTCCGGGCCGGGGAAGACGTCTCCCGGAGCCCTCCCCCGGGCTCGGGAGAGACTTCCCCCGGCGCACCTTCTCCGGGCTAGGGAGAGCCCCCTCTCCCGGAGCTCCCTTCTCCGTGCCGGGGAAGACGTCTCCCGGAGCCCTCCCCCGGGCTCGGGAGAGACTTCCCCCGGCGCACCTTCTCCGGGCTAGGGAGAGCCCCTCTCCCGGAGCCCCTTCTCCGGGCCGGGGAAGACGTCTCCCGGAGCCCTCCCCCGGGCTCGGGAGAGACTTCCCCCGGCGCACCTTCTCCGGGCGACGGGAGAGCCCCCTCTCCCGGAGCTCCCTTCTCCGGGCCGGGGAAGACGTCTCCCGGAGGCCCTTCTCCGGACTCGGGAGGGGTTTCCCCCGGCGCTCCTCTGGTGGGCACTAATTTCAAAGGGCTGCCACGTGTCAGGAAATCGGTGCCCTGGACCCCGTCAGAAGACCGTTCTGCCCCCGATCCTACGGTGGCAGCAGGGGCAGTTCAGTAATTTGTATCTTTTGGGGTCTATATATACCCTTGTAACCCTCTTTTGTAACCGAAGACATTCATTTGTACTTTATCCAAAAAAGCAAAAAGGCGTGTTCTGGAGCCCTCTCTCCGGGAGAGAGCCCCCTAGCCGACGCTCGTCGGGAACACGTCGACAGGACTAGGGCCTCCACTGAGGCCCGAACCTGTATAAACCCCTGTGTCAATCTCTGGGATTGTCCAACGCGGGGTGACCCGTCGCACGGTTAGCCCGCGTTGAGGAACACGTGTTACGCACGTCATTAAATCTGCCGAGGTATTTTTTATACCACGACAGTTGGCGCCGTCCGTGGGGACTCGTGACAAATAGTCATGGCTCCAAGAAGGATGAGGCACTTAACCTCCATCCCTAACGACGCCGGCCCTAGCAACCCTGCACCGCCGGTGCAAGGAGCCGTCGTCACTACACCTCCTCCCGGGGACACTCGGGGGGAGGCGGCACTTGTTCCCCCCGTCATCCATGGCGGGGGAACGACTCCCACGAGCCTGCCTGAAGGTCCCGGCTCAGGGGGACCAAGCGCCTCCCAGGTAATGCCCTCAACTTCAGGTGACCCACTACTCGGGGCGCTGGTGGAAGGCCAGCTTCGCGCACAACGTACTCTGGAGGAGCTGTTACGCGCTATAGCAAGGCCTCCGGCCCCCGCGTACCCGCACCCGTTCCAGTTCGGAGGGATGACACCTCCGTTCATGATGGGACACCCGGGAGCCTTCTTCACACCGGGGGCTTTCCCCTTCCCGGGAAGCGTTCCCACCTCCGGAGGTCCTCCACTCCCGGGGGGTCAGCCCGTCTCCGGGGGCTACCCTTTCCCGGGAGGCGTCCCCACCTCCGGAGGTCTGTCACTCCCGGGGGGTCAGCCCGTCTCCGGGGGCTACCCTTTCCCGGGAGGCGTCCCCACCTCCGGAGGTCCTTCACTCCCGGGGGGTCAGCCCGTCTCCGGGGGCTACCCTTTCCCGGGAGGCGTCCCCACCTCCGGAGGTCTGTCACTCCCGGGGGGTCAGCCCGTCTCCGGGGGCTACCCTTTCCCGGGAGGCGTTCCCACCTCCGGAGGTCCTTCACTCCCGGGGGGTCAGCCCGTCTCCGGGGGCTACCCTTTCCCGGGAGGCGTCTTCACCTCCGGAGGTCCGTCATTCCCGGGGGGTCAGCCCGTCTCCGGGAGCTACCCTTTCCCGGGAGGCGTCCCCACCTCCGGAGCTCCACTCCCGGGGGGTGTTCCCACCTCCGGAGGTCCTTCACTCCCGGGGGGTCAGCCCGTCTCCGGGGGCTACCCTTTCCCGGGAGGTGTTCCCACCTCCGGAGGTCCTTCACTCCCGGGGGGTCAGCCCGTCTCCGGGGGCTACCCCCCGCCGGGAGGGTTTTCGTTCCCCGGGGGTTCTCCCGTTCCTGAACCATCCCTTGCCCCGGAAGGAATCCTCCCCCCTGGGATTACGCCTATCCCAACGGGTATCCCCGGAGTGATTCCTACATTACAGGCCGTTCCCCCATGGGGAAGTCTTCCCACGCCGCGGGCCGTCTCCGTGGCCGGGACCCGTCCGGCCCGCGATTCCTCTCCCACGCCGGTGACGGGCGCATCTCCGCCTCCTCCCCCGGGTCCCCCCCCCCCCGGGCTCCCCCGGTGAACCAAACGCGGTTCACTCGGGAGGAGGTGGAGCGCATGCGTGCGGCAAGGTCCGAATGCGCCCCGTCCCGGTACGGCCGGGAATCACTCGCGCGCAAGCGCGCCCCCCTTGTCCCTACAGACAAGGGTAAAAGACCCATGCAAGAGGCCTCCGTCACTTCCGGAGGTCCCCCCGAAATACAAGAGGTGAGCTCCACCAACCCCGAAGAGCGAAGGCGATACCGGAAGGCCGGCGGTCCGTTGGGACCCCTCTCCGATTCGGACAATGAACACGCTTCCCCCGTGAAGGGGGATATCGATGCAAACTCCCCAAAGGAAGTGGAAGGGCCTAACCAACCCCTTTGCCGCCGCCTCCGGCGTGTTCGGTGGCCGAAACCATATCGGCCACCCCACATCGAGCACTACAACGGGGAGGCCGACCCCTACGAGTTCGTCCAAGTGTACTCCACGGCCATCTCGGCGGTTGGGGGGGACGAAAGCGTCCAATGCAACGTCTTCCCCCTCTACCTCTCGGGAATAGCCCGTTCATGGTTCTATAACCTAAAGAGCGGGTCCATCAAGTCATTCGCGCAGCTGAAGCGCGAATTCTGCGCAAATTTCCAGGGGAATTACATCCGTCCCCTGGATTCGTCGCAGTTGTACACCGTTCGCCAACGGTCGGGGGAGACAATACGAAGTTTCTTCAAACGCTTCGCGCAGATCAAGAGCAAGGTGGCTCACGTCCCCGACTCCACGGTGATCGAAGCGTGCAAGAGTGGCATTCTCCCGGGAGAGCTCCATCGAAGACTCTCCCGGAGTTGCCCGTCCTCCGCCGACGAGCTCTTCAACGTACTCGAGAAGTACGCGAGAGCCGAAGAAGACGATCTCTGGAAAAAGCACCAGGGGACCTCTGTCCCTGGGGAGAGGGACGCGAAGGACCCCTCCAACAAACGTCCCCGGAGGGGGCCCCGCAACGAGCCAAGGCCTCGGGACACTTTCGTCCTCGAAGGCGGAGGCGGCTCTCGGGAGCCTAACCGGGGACAGCGCCCCTTTTCCAAGCCCAAAGGCGGTGGGGGAGGCCGATCCTCCCGTCCGCAAGAAGGCAAGGAGTCTGGAGCCACTCTGTGGTGCGCTTACCACAAGTCCAACTCCCATGCAACCCGAGAATGCCACGCGCTCCTCAACCACTTCGCGACATTCCTCGAGCAACATGGGCCGGGGGGAGGAGGAGGCTCTACCTCCTTACCCCTTCCATCACCAGCCTTGGCGGCACTCCCCGCTTCGCCAGGGGGACGTCAGAGGCAAGGCCAGGAAAAGGGTTCGAGCAACGAGCTCCCCTTCCAAGCCTCCGAGAGGCACATCAATGTCATTGTAGGAGGATCCGCCTCCGGGCGAGATTCCAAACGCCAGCGCAAAGAATATGCGCGGGAGGTGAAGGTAGTAGGGGCCGTCAACACGTCCCGGCCGTCCAAATGGTCGGACGTCCCGTTAACGTTCACCATCGAAGACGCGAGGGGGGTGCGCTTCCCCCACAATGACGCGCTGATCGTCTCAGCCACCGTGTTTAACTGCCGCCTTGCCCGAATCTTGGTGGATGGCGGGAGCTCCGCAGACGTCCTCTACCTAAAGGCGTTCAAAGAAATGCAGGTGGACGAGAAGCTCCTGCAACCCGCGGTGGGGCCCCTGCAAGGATTCGTCCCGGGGAAAACCATACATCCAGTGGGGAAGGTCGACCTCCCAATGACATTCGGCACCCCAGATAATTACCGGACCGAAATGGTTCGGTTCGACGTGGTGGATCTCCCCTCCTCCTACAACGCCATAATGGGGAGAACTATCATCAACCGCTTAGGAGCAGCAGTCCACCACAACTATCTTTGCATGAAGATCCCCGGGCCGAGCGGGGTGATCTCCGTGCATGGTGACCAGGGTGTGGCTCGCTCTCTCTACGAGCGCGCCTCCGCAGTGATCGGGGACGTTAACCTGGTCAAGGCCCCGGGGGGAGGGAGCTCCCCCTCAATTCCAAGCGTGCCAATTGCTCCCCCCGGGAAGTTCCTTCCCAAGCCTCGCCCTGAGGGAGACCTCCGGGAAATCTCTCTTTTCCGAAACGAGGGGAAGACTGTCAAGATCGGGGCTGATCTCCCCGAGGAACACGCGACGCGACTCGCCGAATTCCTTCGCGAAAACGCGGATGTCTTCGCATGGAAGCCCGCGGATATGGGGGGTGTGCCCAGGGATGTTATCGAGCACAAGCTCGCGGTAATGCCCGGTCGCCCCCCGGTGAAACAGAAGATGAGAAAGCTCTCCCTAGAGAGGCAGGAGGCCATCAAGGTGGAGATCGCTAAACTCCGGGAGGCGGGGTTCGTTCGGGAGGTCCTACACCCCGAATGGCTGGCGAACCCCGTCCTCGTAAAGAAGGCAAGTGGCAAGTGGAGAATGTGCGTCGACTTCACCGACCTCAACAAAGCTTGCCCCAAAGATGACTTCCCGCTCCCGCGGATCGACCAACTGGTGGATTCCACCGCGGGATGCGAGCTGATGAGCTTCTTGGACGCCTACTCGGGCTATCATCAAGTTCGAATGGCGGAGGAGGACGAGGAAAAGACGAGTTTTATAACTCCCCTCGGCACCTTCTGTTATGTCCACATGCCTTTCGGGTTGAAAAACGCCGGGGCAACTTTCCAGCGCCTGATGAGTTTGGTCCTGAGGGATCAAATTGGCCGCAACGTGGAAGTATATGTTGACGATGCGGTCGTCAAGAGCATGCGCTCGGCCGCTCATATCGAAGACTTGGGAGAAACCTTTCGCAATCTCCGTAAGTACGGGTTAAGGCTTAACCCGGAAAAATGTGCATTCGGCGTTCGCGGAGGAAAGCTCCTCGGCTTCCTTGTGTCCCAAAGAGGCATCGAAGCCAATCCCGAAAAAATTCGGGCCCTCCTCGACATGCCTCCACCGCGTTCTGTCAAGGATGTACAACGACTCACCGGCCGCTTGGCCGCGTTAAGTCGTTTCGTCTCGCGTTCGGGGGAGCGCGGCCTCCAATTTTTCAAGATCCTCCGCGGCCTTGAGGGGTTCCATTGGACTCCCGAGGCACAGGCTGCATTCGAGGACTTGAAGAAATACCTCGCGAGCCCTCCAATGCTCGTGAGCCCGCGTCAGGGGGAGCCCCTGCTCCTCTACCTCGCGGCTACTCCGATCGCCGTCAGCGCAGTTCTCGTCAAGGAAGAAGACGGGCACCAACGCCCCGTTTACTATGTGAGCGAGGCCCTCCAAGGCGCTAAAACGAGATACACGAAGATGGAGAAGGTGTGTTACGCCCTTCTAATGGCCTCGCGGAAGCTCCGCCACTACTTCCTAGGCCACCCTATCACGGTGCCTTCCTCTCTCCCTTTGGGGGAGGTGCTTCGGAACAAGGAAGCCACCGGGCGAATAGGGAAATGGGGGGCCGAGCTAGCCCCCTTTTCGCTGTCCCTCACCGGACGAACCGCGATTAAATCGCAGGTTCTTGCGGACTTTGTGGCCGAGTGGGCTCCAGTCCCTGGACTGGAAGAAGAAGCGCGTGCCGCCCTGCCGCGCGACGACCACTGGACCCTCTTCTTTGACGGCTCCCTCTGCCTGGCAGGGGCTGGCGCGGGAGTAGTCCTGAGAAGCCCCGAGGGGAGAACCCTCGAATATGCGGCCAGGCTCGAGTTCCCCGCGACGAACAATGTCGCGGAATATCAGGCCCTTCTCCTAGGGCTACGTCTTGCCCGCTCATTGGGTATCCGACGCCTCCTCGTCAAGGGGGATTCTCAACTCGTGGTATGTCAAATGGACAAGTCTTACTTGTGCCATGACCCGAATTTGAGCCTCTACCTTGACGAGGTCCGGAAAATGGAAAACTACTTCGACGGCCTCGAGGCGCGCCGAATCCCGCGTAGGGACAACGATCGAGCCGACACCCTCGCCAGGGCAGCGAGTGCCCGAGGGCCTCTCCCCGAAGGGGCCTTCTTGGAGGTCATCTCCAAACCTTCCGCGACGGCTCCTGGCCCGGACTCTGAGTCCCGCGACCCAGTCGTCGCGGAAATCGTCCGGGCCACATCCTGGATGGCCCCCCTTATCTCTTACATCAAGGGGGAGGGGGAGCCCTCCGACGAAGCCGAAACCAAGCGCCTTCGCGCTAAGGCGCGAGCGTACGTGCTAATAGAGGGGACGTTGTACAAGCGAGGGGCCTCTGCGCTGCTTCGCTGCCTCCCGCGGGAGGAGGGAGTTCAGCTCCTCGAAGATATTCATCTCGGGTGTTGTGGCTTTCACCTCGGCCCCCGGGCCGTCGCGTCAAAAGCCATCCGCCAGGGCTTCTACTGGCCAACCGTCGCCCGCGACGCGAGAGACCTCGTCTCTGCTTGCGGGGCTTGCCAAAAAATGGCAAAGGGTTCCAACCTACCCTCCGCAACTCTGCAGGCAATCCCCCTCACGTGGCCCTTCGCGCGGTGGGGAATGGACCTCCTAGGCCCGTTCCCCCCGGCGTCGGGGGGATACAAGTACGCGGTTGTGGCCGTGGATTACTTCTCCAAATGGGTGGAGGCCGAGCCCCTCGCCGCCATCACGTCTCGCGCGGTACAAAGGTTCTTTTGGAAGAATATAGTGTGCCGATTCGGCGTCCCTCGCGAGATTACCGTGGATAACGGAACCCAGTTCGACTCAGCGATCTTTCGCGAGTTCTGCCAGAACTTGGGTACGACCCTCCACTTCGCCTCAGTGGCTCACCCTAAGAGCAATGGGGCGGTGGAGCGCGTCAATGGAGTTATCCTCCAAGGGCTCCGTCGTCGCCTGGAGCAAAGCGCCTCCAGGCGCGGGGCATGGGCGGAAGAGCTCCCGAACATTCTCTGCTCCATGCGAACGACCCCAAGCCGGGCAACAGGGCGTGCCCCCTTCTCGCTCGTGTACGGGGCTGAGGCAGTGCTACCCTCGGAAATCAATTTCCGATCGCTGCGAGTCGAACTCCTCGAGGGAGTCTCGGCGGCCGCGTTTCAAGCTAACGAAGACAACCAGAGGCTGGAGGTGGACCTCGTAGAAGAAGAGCGGGACAGAGCCCTCCTCCGCAACGCCATTTACGAACGCGAGATGGCGCGTGCCTACAACAAGCGTGTTCGGGGGAGGGCCTTCCGTTTGGGGGACCTTGTCCTCAAGCGCGTCACCGACCCTCAAGCCCAAGGGAAGCTCAGCCCAAAGTGGGAAGGGCCATACAGGATTTCCACAATCCTTGGCTCGGGGGCTTACAAGCTCTCTACTCTCGAGGACCAAGAGCTAAAGCACACATGGAACGCGGACCTGCTCCGCAAATTTTACACTTAGTCTCCGAGCCTCCCCCCTTCCCCTCATTCGGACTTCGCAAGGGGAAGGCGCGGTGAGTTGTAACAATGGCCTCAAAGGCCCTTTTGCCCTCCGCCCCTTTTCTTGCGATCCCGCAGGGGGTGGGGGCGTTGTACCAGCTCGTTTTAATCAATCCGAATGGTCTTTTCTCCATGTGTTTTCGTGCAGACTCCTTTAATCGCCCCCGAGGCAATACCCTCATCACGAGGATGCCCTCCCCGTGAGGATGCCCCCTGGGGATGCCCTCATCACGAGGAAGCTACAGGCTCCAGCTCAGCCTTAAGTCCCGACGGCGGGAGCCTCGTTCCCCCTTGGGCGGCTTACAATATCCCCTCGTGGACTGAGGGCGTAAGTGGCAACCTGGTTCCCAAGGAACCGAGGTAACGAGTCACTTTGGGGGACCAGTCCCCCCCCATACACTCTAGAGCTTGCTTTTATGCTCTCCCTCCTCCGGGAGCGATCTAGGTCGCGCGACCGATAGATCTTTTACCACACTTGCCTGCACGAGGATAACCCTTCGAGGGTGCCACCCCTCATGGGAACAACCGCGATATTTTCTTATGATTTCAGCGCGGGCCGCCTGTTCAGGTCACCCCCCGCTGCAGGGGGAGGAGATGAAATACCTAGCCAAATTCCCTTCGGGGGGCATCTAAGGCATCTAGAATCCTCCGGAGATGGAGCCCTTGCTCTCCGGACCCTCGTCCCCCGGAGGTGGAGCCTTGCTCCCCGGATGCTCGTCCCCCGGAGGAGTTGTCTCCCGAGGAGCCTCTCCTCCGGAAGACATCCTCCGGAGATGGAGCCTTGCTCCCCGGATCCTCGTCCCCCGGAGGTGGAGCCTTGCTCCCCGGACGCTCGTCCCCCGGAGGAGTTGTCTCCCGAGGAGCCTCTCCTCCGGAAGACGTCCTCCGGAGATGGAGCCTTACTCCCCGGATCCTCGTCCCCCGGAGGTGGAGCCTTGCTCCCCGGATTCTCGTCCCCCGGAGGTGTTGTCTCCCGAGGAGCCTCCCCTCCGGAAGACGCCCTCCGGAAATGGAGCCTTGCTGCCCGGACCTCCGTCCCCCGGAGTTGTTTCCTCCGGAGGAGTCTCCCCCGGTATTTTGTCCGAAGGAGCCTCGCCCCCCGGATTTTCGTCTCCCCGGACTTTCGTCCTCCGGAGGAGGAGCCTCGCTCCCCGGATTTTCGTCTCCCCGGACTTTCGTCCTCCGGAGGAGTTGTCTCCGGAGGAGGAGCCTCTCCCCCGGCTTTTCGTTCTCCGGAGGAGGAACCTCCCCCGGAACTTCGTCCTCCGGAGGAGGAGCCTCGCTCCCCGGATTTTCGTCTCCCCGGACTTTCGTCCTCCGGAGGAGTTGTCTCCGGGGGAGGAGCCTCCCCCCCGGAACATCGTCTCCGGAAGTGGAGCCTCGCTGGAGCCTCGCTCCCCCGGAGTTTATCCCCCAGATACACTCCCGGTGATTTAGAAGCACAATATAAACGAAAAGTGCGATCTTTTTTATTCCATAAAAAAAATAAGCCGGGAGACAGCCTCTCCCGGTAAGCTTACAGGGCACAACCGGGAGTTGATTACTCCCGGTGGGCATAAGGGAGGCTACCTACGTCTAATGCGGAGAACCAGCATCTCCTAGGCCCATCGTCAAGTCCTCGCCATGTCCCGGTACAAGCATCGAACTCGTCGCCTCGCTGCATTGAACATGTCCTCCGGCCAGTATTCATACCCTTCGGGAGGTTCGATGCGCAAGGGGATTGCCTCCCACACTCCCGGGGGAGGTGCTGGCAACTCCGCTCGGTGGTTGTCAAAATTCGCCAAGTGCCAATCGGGCAACCACCGGAGCAAAGCTTGTCCCCCCCGGGGGACACCGGGGGCGAGACTCCCGGAGACGGGAGTGAATTCCACGTCCTTCTCCGGGACTCCCGCCCCGGGCACCTGACCATGACAAGACGCGACTTAGCAAAAATTTTCATTTCATTGACAAATGATTTACACATCCGGGGTTCCCCCTACGGAACTACCGGGAGCAAAAATCCTATACAAACAAAAAAAATCCCCTAATCTACCCTGGGGGGACAGGAGGCTCATACTTGCCCGGCATCGTCCCCCCCGGAGGAGGCGTCGCCCGGAGCTTCAACCCCGGCCTCTTGGGGGCGTCTTCTTCTCGGGGGCTCAATCACCCGATCGTAGAGAGCCCCCGCCAACTCCTCCAGCGCCGCCCTGCGGGGCTCATAGAACTCCTGGAAGCTTCGAGGGACGAGGCGCCCGATAGCCTGGGCCCCGACCCCCTGGTACTCCACCAAGGAGGCTGCGAGCGCAGTGGTGGTGGACGCCAGGGCCCGGGCACGGACGTCCGCGGCCTCCGGGATCGCCGCAATGTGCCGTGTTAGAAATCTCCGGGCCTCCGCCAAGGAGGCCAGCGGGTTGCGGGGATTCCCCTCCTCCCGGAATTCGACTCCAAGCCCTATCAATGTGGCCCGGAGTCGGTTCCCCGCTGATACGAGGGCTCGCGCCCCCGTGGCCTCCGCCTCTTGAAGCGCCCGGGAGTGAGCCTCCCCGGAGGACGTGAGCTGCTCTCGGACCCCCTCCAGCTCCCGGAGGGCGGTGTCTCGGGCGGCCTCCGCGGGGGCCAACTCCGCCCGGACGCGCTCCAACTCCTGGGTGGTCTCGTCCCTCTCCCGGGCGAACCTCTCCCGGGCTTGGACGGCTGCGTCCCTCTCCCGAACGGCGGCGTCGCGCTCCGCTTCCGCGGAGGCCAAGGCCGCCCTCATGTCCTCGCTCTCCCGGGCGAGGCGAGTCCGGACGGCGCGGGCTACAGCGGTGGTCTAGGAAAAGAAAAGGATCAGCAAATGCAAGCAATGAGGTGCGGAGTTAAAGGTCCTTACCTGTAGAGCCAAGGAGACGACCTCTCCGTAGCGCTCGTCGATGCCGCCCTCCCGGACATGAGCCCGCACTTTGGGGGTGACAAGGCTCAAGGAGAGCTTGCGCGTCTCCTCTGTGGAGAAGAGGCACGCCCCGCTCGCCGGGGAACGAGGGTCGCCTCCCATGGGCAGGCCCCCGTCACCGGCCCCACTCCCGGAGCCTTGGGGAAGGTCTCCCGGGGGAGGGGCGGGGAACCTCCCGTCCCCGGCGCGAGGGGAGCGCTGTAGTGTCCGGTGGGCTCCCCCCCCTGAGCGTGGTGTTGCCGAAGGTCCACTCCCTGGAGGGACGTGATGGCTCGTTCCCCCGGGAGGCGGCGTCGGGAGAGATGCGACGTTGGGGGCGAAGAGCGCGTCCAGGCGCGCAAAGGCGTCATCACCCCGGAAGTACACCCCCGGGGGATCCTCCCGGAGAGCTTGCTCCGGGGAAGGAGTGGCGCCGTAGTCCCCGGAGGTGGACTCATCCTCCTCCACAACCACGTGGTCGAACACGCCTGATGCCCCCAGGGCATCAAGTTGCGCGACCAGCGTGGCCGTGTCCGTGGGACTCTCTTCGTGCCCCGGCTCCGGGGGCTGCGACCCCCGCTGGGGAGTGACTTGAGCCGGGGCCGGGGAGGACCTCACCTCCCCCGGCGTTCGACGCGTCCCCGGGGTCACCTGGGCCGGGGAGGACCTCACCTGCCCCGGGGGTCTTGTCTTTCCCGGCGCGTCGGGCGTCCCCGCCGGCCTCTGTGCCGGCGCTAGTGAAGGGGGGTGGTCTTGATTGGAGCCCTCTCCCGGCACCTGCGCGGTCTTAGCGCGTTTGGCCGCCGGGAGCGCCCCCGTCTCCCGCCGCCTGTGGGAGCCCGGGGTTGGAAGTGGAACCCTTTCCGGGAGGGTCATCCCGAATGCCTCGGAGACGATGTTCCGGGGAGGACCCTCCCCGATGGCAGCAAGACACCGGGAGTGCTCGTCCTCGTAGTACCTCCCGAGGAGGTGCTCCGCCTTCTCCCGGGTGGACTTGTAGGACCTAACTGCAAAAAGCAAAGTTTCAGAAACATCCCCTCGATGTGTGAACTCCCGGAGAGAAGAAACTTACGCCGCGCCACCGGGAATCGCGGGGGACAAAGCTCCGGGCCCAGTCCCGGACCCTTCCTACTCCGGCTGAAGGGACTAAGCCGGAGGAGGAGCAGCTCTTCCGCCAAGTCCCGCATGCTCCTCCGGGAGCGGGCCTCCTTCATCTTCGCCACGGAGGTTAGCTCCTCCATCGACAAGACCGGAGGGCCGGGGGAACGACCTAGTGTCGCCGGCCTCGCGGAGTAAGTCATCTCCGGGTCGCCCGCCCGGAGATAGAACCACCTCCGGCTCCATCCCTCCCAGTGCTCCTGGGAGGCCGTCACTGGGTACTCCTCCGCCCGGGAAGGGGCGTACTTCAGCATCACTGAGCCGCAAGTTGCCTTCGGCCCGTTCTTCGTCACCGGGGAACTCTTCGCTTGCGCCCGGTGGAAGTAGGAGAAGAGCCGGAGTGTCCCTTCCACTCCGGCGGCGGTCTCGCATAGCCACAAGAACAACCCCATTCTCACGAGAACGTTGGGTGTCAAGTGGTTGAGGGCTATCCCGTGCTCCCGGAGAAAGTCCCGGAGAAGCGGATGGATCGGGAGCCTCAGCCCTGCTTGGATGAAGGCCATGAAGGCCACCACCTCTCCGTCCCGGGGGCTCGGGGTCACCTCCCCCGCAGCCGGGACACGAATGTCCCCCTCCGCAAATATCCTCCGGGAGACGAGAGTGTCCCGGTCCCCCGCGGAGAACTCGGTTGTCCCGAGGTAATCCGAGGTTGCGTCCTCCGGGACACTTGAAGCTTTCCCGCGTCCCTTCGACATCATTTCGTCTCTCCCGCGGAAGGTCTTGTGAAACCGGGGGAGAAGTCTCTTCCGGAGAGCGACCGGTGAAGAGATTACTCCCGAAGAATTTGGTGGATTATGAGGATTGAGGAGAAGGAAAGCGTGCCTCCCTCGAGGTGGGCCCCTCCTTATATAGGCAACTAAGGTGCCCCCGATGGCTGCCACGTGTCAGCTCGAGGGATCTACACCGTGAATACGAAAGGTCGCACAAATATCGAGGCAATACATGGTTAACTTAAATAGTGCTCCTCTCCCGGATAAGGGCGAGTTATGGGCGTTATGTTCGCTCTCCGGGGGAGGGCCATGTTTCCCCTAAGCTAACGAATCGCACCCCCCGGCGACATCAAAATATCCCCGGGGGTGCGGGGGGCTCCTGTTGGGGGAAAATATCAGCCAACACCAGAAACGTCACCGGGGGAGTTCCTTCCCCGGGGTTGAGAGAAACTTCTCCCGGCGAACCTTCTCCGGGCTAGGGAGAGCCCCCTCTCCCGGAGCTCCCTTCTCCGTGCCGGGGAAGACGTCTCCCGGAGCCCTCCCCCGGGCTCGGGAGAGACTTTCCCCGGCGCACCTTCTCCGGGCTAGGGAGAGCCCCCTCTCCCGGAGCTCCCTTCTCCGTGCCGGGGAAGACGTCTCCCGGAGCCCTCCCCCGGGCTCGGGAGAGACTTCCCCCGGCGCACCTTCTCCGGGCTAGGGAGAGCCCCTCTCCCGGAGCCCCTTCTCCGGGCCGGGGAAGACGTCTCCCGGAGCCCTCCCCCGGGCTCGGGAGAGACTTCCCCCGGCGCACCTTCTCCGGGCTAGGGAGAGCCCCCTCTCCCGGAGCTCCCTTCTCCGTGCCGGGGAAGACGTCTCCCGGAGCCCTCCCCCGGGCTCGAGAGAGACTTCCCCCGGCGCACCTTCTCCGGGCTAGGGAGAGCCCCTCTCCCGGAGCCCCTTCTCCGGGCCGGGGAAGACGTCTCCCGGAGCCCTCCCCCGGGCTCGGGAGAGACTTCCCCCGGCGCACCTTCTCCGGGCGACGGGAGAGCCCCCTCTCCCGGAGCTCCCTTCTCCGGGCCGGGGAAGACGTCTCCCGGAGGCCCTTCTCCGGACTCGGGAGGGGTTTCCCCCGGCGCTCCTCTGGTGGGCACTAATTTCAAAGGGCTGCCACGTGTCGGAAATCGGTGCCCTGGACCCCGTCAGAAGACCGTTCTGCCCCCGATCCTACGGTGGCAGCAGGGGCAGTTCAGTAATTTGTATCTTTTGGGGTCTATATATACCCTTGTAACCCTCTTTTGTAACCGAAGACATTCATTTGTACTTTATCCAAAAAAGCAAAAAGGCGTGTTCTGGAGCCCTCTCTCCGGGAGAGAGCCCCCTAGCCGACGCTCGTCGGGAACACGTCGACAGGACTAGGGCCTCCACTGAGGCCCGAACCTGTATAAACCCCTGTGTCAATCTCTGGGATTGTCCAACGCGGGGTGACCCGTCGCACGGTTAGCCCGCGTTGAGGAACACGTGTTACGCACGTCATTAAATCTGCCGAGGTATTTTTTATACCACGACAAACCCCATCTTCCAAAAAGAACCTCAATTGTGGGCGCACCCGAGGCTGGCACGGGCATGTACATGACTACATGCTCATGCCGCGAGCTGTGCCTGGGTCTGATAGCTTGGTGGAGACTTGTGCAAGGGCTAGTGACGGGCATTGGGCGCGGCACCGACCGTGCCAACCCCTGTGCCATGTGCTGTTGCGGCTAGTCTTCGCATGTGATGTGTTTTTTGCTTCACGGTGTCTAATTCAATCACATTTCGTTGCATATCCCACTCAAACTCATTAGACTGTCTCCAATCCTAACTCCTTCCTGACAGACTCTCCAACAGAATATTCTCCGCCACATCAGCCAAGAGTATGCACCAAAAATTTCTCTTCCTCCAATGCATAGACTCTTTTGAAAGACTACAGCCTCTCCTCTCTCTCCAATGCAAAGCCTCTTCTAGAGGCTCTTCGCTGTCCCGCCGCCGCCTCTTCCATCCCCGTCGTCACCGCGGCCGCCTCATCCATCCCCTGTTCACCTCGTCGGCGTCGCCGCCTCATCCCCGCCCCGGTCCGTTGCCGCCTCGTCCATCCCCGTCCCCGCCGCCGTCGCCGGCCGCCGGCCGCCGCCTCATCCATCCCCTATTCACCTCGTCGGCGTCGGCGCGTTGTCCCTGCCCCGGTCCGCCGCCGCCTCGTCCATCCCCGTCGCCGCCGTCGTCGCCGCCGCCTCATCCATCCCCTATTCACCTCGTCGGCGTCGCCGCGTCATCCCCGCCCCGGTCCGTCGCCGTGTCGTCCCCGCCCCGGTCCGTCGCCGCCTCGTCCATCCCCGTCGCCGCCGTCGTCGCCGCCGCCTCATCCATCCCCTGTTCACCTCGTCGGCGTCGCCGCGTTGTCCCCGCCCCGGTCCGTCGCCGCCTCGTCCATCCCCGTCGCCGCCGTCGTCGCCGCCGCCTCATCCATCCCCTATTCACCTCGTCGGCGTCGCCGCGTCATCCCCGCCCCGGTCCGTCGCCGTGTCGTCCCCGCCCCGGTCCGCCGCCGCCTCGTCCATCCCCGTAGCCGCCGTCGTCGTCGCCGCCTCATCCATCCCCTGTTCACCTCGTCGGCGTCGCCGCGTTGTCCCCGCCCCGGTCCGCCGCCGCCTCGTCCATCCCCGTCGCTAGCTACTGTTCCACGCAACCACAACCGCCTCCAACGCGTCTGTTCGACCAGCGCGCGCGCGGTGGGGCCCGCCACTTCACGACTGCGCCACGACCGCCTGATCGAGCAGCTCGTCACTGTTCCGAACATCGCTCGCGCGAGCTCGACCGCGGCTTCGACTGGCGCGCACCCCGTCGTGGTCTCGCGTTGGAGAGAGCCTTATGTTTTACCGATTATTGGCCGTGATTTACTCAATTTACAAATGAAACTTGAATAGTTACTAAATTTTGGTATCGCAAAAGACTCTAACTCCAAGTTTTAGATATATATAATTTACGCACAATGGGAGCTCATAAGAAATTTGTGATTAGTAATATATAATCATGCATAGATGGGGACATATTAGAGTTCCCCCTTAGGTATATTGGCCACCAAAAAAAAAAAAAAAAAATTTTCCCCAACAGCGTTCGCCTCTCCATCTCGAGCGTTTCATGTCAAAACTGCTCCCTCGCATCACCCCACTCCCCCGCCGTCGCCACCTCCCCCACCCACATCTCCTCTCCCCGGCCATCGCCGCTTCCGTCGCGCAAATCCTCGCCTCCCGCTTCACCAATCGCAGCTGGTCCCGCTCACTCACTGCCCTCCTCCCCTCCCCGCTCTCCGATTCCCGCCTCGCCGCCGCCGTCTCCTCCCTCCACGACGCCGACCTCGCCCAAGTGTTCCTCTCCTGGTCCAAATCCCACCATGCCCCCCCCGGTCCCACCCCTCTCGCTCACTCCGCGCTGCTTCGCCTCCTCGGCCTTTGCCGCCGCTTCGACGATGTGGACTCTATGCTCGGGGCCATGGAATGCTCAGGCGCCGAGCCCACGCGCGCCTGCCTCAGCGCGCTCGTCGCCGCCTACGCCGATGCCAGCATGGACGCTAAAGCCATCGAGATGTACGAGCGTGTTAAGCAGCAGTACGGTTCGCTCCCGGAGGTAGCCCACTGCAACCGCCTGGTCAGGCTTCTAGTGGAGCGGCGGTGCTGGAAAACTGTACGCAAGTTGTATGATGAAATGATTGCAAAGGATGGTGGGGCGGATAATTACACTACTTGTGTGGTGGTCCGCGGGCTGTGCTTGGAAGGGAGGGTGGAGGAGGGAAGGAAGTTGATTGAGGCGAGGTGGGGAGTGGGTTGCATTCCGCACATTGTGTTTTATAATGTCTTGATTGATGGCTATTGCCGGCGAGGGGATATGGGGAGGGCATTGATGCTTTTGGGTGAGATCGAGATGAAGGGGTTCTTGCCAACCGTGGTGACCTACGGGGTTATTATAAACTGGCTTGGGAAGAAGGGTGATATGGAGAAGATTGGGAGCTTACTTTTGGAGATGAGGAGGAGGGGGTTGTTCCCAAATGTGAAGATTTATAACAACGTGATTGATACATTGTGCAAATGCCGGTCAGCTTTGGAGGCAATGGCAGTTTTGAAGCAGATGTTCGTGAGTGGATGTGACCTGGATATTGTCACGTTTAATACTCTGATATCAGGGCTTTGCCGGGAAGGGCGAGTTCGAGAGGCTGAGTGTCTTTTGAGGGAAGCCATCAGGAGGGAGTTGAATCCAAATGAGGTTAGCTTTACTTCACTGATTCATGGCTATTGCATCAGAGGAGAAGAGTTGGTTGCCTCAGATTTGCTGCTGGAAATGATGGAAAGAGGGCATATGCCTGATGTGGTCACATTTGGAGCTCTGATTCATGGGCTTGTTGTTGCTGGGCGGGTCATTGAGGCATTGGCAGTCCGTGAGAAGATGATGGAGAGGCAAGTGCTCCCTGATGTTAACATATACAATGTATTGATTAATGGTCTTTGCAAGAAACAGATGCTTCCTGCAGCTGAGAACCTTCTGGCAGAGATGCTCGAGCAAAATGTCCACCCGGATGAATTTGTTTACACCACATTGATTGATGGGTTTGTTAGGAATGAGAATCTTGGTGAGGCAAGGAAAATATTCGAATTCATGGAACAAAAGGGTATCCGTCATGGCATTGTTGGCTACAATGCTATGATAAAAGGTTATTGTCAATTTGGAATGATGAGTGAGGCAATTCTATGCATGAGCAGTATGAAAAAGGTTGGGTGTGTCCCAGATGAGTTTACATATACTACAGTTATTAGTGGATATGCTAAACAAGGTAACATAACTGGAGGTCTAAGGTTATTATGTGACATGATCAAGCGGAGATGCAAGCCAAATGTTGTTACATACTCAGCATTAATAAATGGATACTGCAAGAAAGGTGACACAGATAAAGCAGAAGGTTTATTTGCAAATATACAATCTGAAGGTCTTTCTCCTAATGTGATTATATATACCATTCTAGTTGGTAGTTTGTTTAAAAAAGATAAGGTAGTTAGAGCTGTGGCATACTTCGAACACATGTTGCTTAACCAGTGTTCTCCAAATAATGTTACGTTTCATTATTTAATTAATGGGCTCACTAACAGTATGCCTTATATCATAAACTCAAACTGTAGCGTTCTACAAGAGCATGGTAATACTGCCATTTTAGATGTCTTCAAGAGAATGGTCGTTGATGGATGGGATCCTAGGAGTGCAGCATATAACGCTATTATTTTCAGCCTGTGTAGATGCAGTATGCTTGGGAAGGCATTGGACTTCAAAGATAAGATGGCTAGGAAAGGCTACTCACCCGACTGTATCACTTTCCTTTCACTTCTTTATGGTATCTGTGCTGTTGGAAATTCAAGAAACTGGGGAACTGTTCTTTATGACTTTCAGCAAAATGAACTCGAGATGGTCTCTAGGTACAAAATAATTTTTGACCTATATATAGGTCGGTCAGTTAGTTGTAAAGTCTCTCAGGTTTTACAGTTGTATCTTGAAGAGTGTAGATCCCCAGAACAATTGAAGCAGATATATGTTGGTTCTTGACTTATTGATATGCCATGCATAATATTGTGGAGTTGTGATTGCATTTTCCCATGCAAGTACTGCACCAGGACTTCAACAAGATTGAACAGAACAGTATGGTACATAATACCATGCTAACGGGGAATTTTCTTCAGCATTCATATTTGGATAATACTGTGACAAGGGAAAATACCAAGTGAAATGTCACTTTAAGGTAGTAATCTTGATACCCATAGCAATCTATGTTTTTACTCAATGCTTGAATGTCTCTTTACAGTATATCTCTCAGATGTTCTGATTTCCTGATCTGTTGTTTGCAGGCAAAATCTCTTCATAATGATCATATTCTGCTTGAGAGGTTGATTGTAAACTAACTGTTTTTCAGTTATTGAATCAATATTCAATGGAGGTAGTGATGTTGACAGTGATGATGTTTTAAGCACTTGAATGTATAGTGTCATATGACTTTAAGATGGTCTGAATTTCTTGATCTATGTGTGCATTTTGCAGGTGACTTCTTTTCTTGTAGGAGTGTAATTTCTATGAACTTTCAGTTAGAGTTTCGTAGTGAACACTGTTGTGTTGAATGAAACTTGGATGAATTGACAAGGAAAAAAAAGTCATATGGTGGTGTACATAAGGTGAGGATGCATTTGCTTTTGTGAGTCTGTTTATGATTGATGAACTAAAAGAACCCAATCCACACTTGTTACATAATATTTTTTTCACATGAGCACTGATAACTGTGTTGCATGCTGATTTTCTATCGCCCATTAGTTTCCTTTTGACTTTTGTAATTGTAATGTTGATGAAAAGGCCTTGATTTTGGATTCATTATATGATGAGAGTGGAGACACAAATATACTCAAAATATAATTCTATTATATAATGAGTACTACAAATTTATCACAAACATTTACACTAGCACACTCTCTTCATATTTTTTAAAACTGCCACCCTCTACTTGAGAGAGAGACTTGCTTCCTTGCTGCTACTACTACTACTACTCTCTTGCTACCTTGCTTCTACTCTTGTTGCTTTCAATTTAGAGGATGACTAGCTATTTAGAAGGATGTGGTGGGATAGTTCTAAAAGGGATTCTAGAGATTTCCAATCCCATCCATTGTTTTGTGATACCATGTGCCAAGAATATTGATAGAACACTCTAGCAGAAGAATACTTTAGATAATTGGTGGTGTTGCTCTCATAAACATTATACTTGTAATTTCAATTTGTTTATATTCACTTCAAAATTGTCGTTATTTTGAATACTCATTGTAATCTGGTGCTCCGCACTATTGCAGAGGATGGATGTTTCAGCCATGCATGACGGTGCCGTAGGCAACAGTATGTTCTTTTTTTTATCCTTCATTGCTGTTTTCAACTACTCTCAGCAAGTTTTGAGGCTATGGTCTCTCTCCTGTCAAATGATATATGACCATGGTGAGAAGGGAAGAATCATGGAAGTTAACTACTGCATGTTCCCCCAAGAAGCCAAATTGCCAATCATAGCAAATTTTCAGTGTCAGAATATACTTCCAAAGTTTGTTTGTCTGTCAATGATCCCTCATATCTTGCATTTGCAGTGCTGAAATAGTAGTCCTATAAGCAGACATTCTGGAGATTTTAAACCAATACTTGTGGTTAGACTGTTTTGCAGTGCACCCTAATGGCCATCTGTGAATTTGTTAGCTGCTTCCATCTGTGCATCTGCTGCTGGCGCCATAGGAACATTAATTGATTGATTAAATAGTACTAAAAAGTTTCAGAAGTCAATTTGACCCAAACTAAAGCATTATGCCATAGTGTTATTCTAGTACGTGTCCAGAGGGAAAAAGAAAACCAAACCCAGGTACAAAAGTCACCCCCAAGGGAAAACGGAAGACTCAAGTATTCAGTTCAGATCCTTCATCTGAAGACTCAAGTAGCTCCAAGAGGTAGCATAAGACTCATAATCCATAACTCAACTAAGCTTCTGCCTTTTCCTTATTTGCACCGGCAGACCTTCCTTTACCCTTAATGTCACCGACAGAACGTGCTCTGGCACGCTGTCGGCACCGCCGCTCTTTGCACCAATGATGTCAACTATAAACTTCTCAAGCACACTTGCGGCAATGGACTTCATCTGCACGTACACCATCTCCTTCCCAAGGCACATCCTTGGCCCGGCATGGAAAACCGTGTACCTGAACATGTCGTTGCCAAGCCACCGCTCCAGCTTGTACTCCATGCAGCCCTCGCCCCATATGGCCCCCAGCCGGCCCATGGCATACGCTTTGTATGTCACTAACCAGCCCGCGTGCACATGCGTGCTGTCGGGCACTATGTCGTCCGCCGCGCACGACTGGGTGTCGATGGGCGCGGGCCGGTGCAGCCTCATTGAATCGGTGAGCGCAGCGTGCAGGTAGTGCATCTCGAGCAGCGTGTCAAACCCGAACGGCTCGCCCTGGCATGTGTGGAGTATAAGATGAAATTCAGAGCCTATATGTATGCATATATATATACACCAGAAGGGTATATGCTTATGTCCTTTTTTGATTTATTTGCTGGAAATGAGAGGTGCTTCATTCATGACCAAAATGCCAGTGTTCTTAAGCTAGTAGTACATATCTGCAACAACAACTATGTACATTACTCCATGATCCTTAAGTGCAAGCTATACTCAACTCACCATCAAAGAAATATCACACCATTTATGCAACTATAATGCCTGAATGAATCCCTGATGAGGATGCAAATTCAGATTTTCACTTTGGAGCCAAATTACCATTGTTCGATGGACATGTCGTTTCATCACGTGCCCTTGTTGACTTGTGAGCTGCTTTTGATCAGCAATGCCCCATGACAACAACATTGTTGTTGTTACTTATTTGTACATCCTTATAGGATCAAATTAGTGGTGGGAAACTGGGAATGGCCACATGGTGGGGGAAAGGACAGAAAAATGAGATAGAAATAGAATTATTGTTTAAAATAAAAGGTGTGGGGCCTAAATTTTATATATATGGGCCTCACCTACGATTTGTTAATTTTCTGCAAGGTATTTACATGATAAACCGTAAGTTAGTGCTTTTTGTTATCTATTGCAACCCAGTTGCTCCCTTTATAGAATTGAATTGTGTGTTACTTATTCTTTCATTTTGTATGTACCAATAACTTTAGTTGTAGCAAAGGAAATATGGGTACAAAAGCTCGTCTCGTCTGCCTTCAACTGATTCAGAAAAAGCAGATGTTGGAGAAATAGACACTAGGGCTCCTTTTGCATCTGTCAAAGCTGCGGTGAGCTTATTTGGTGAGGTCCGGCCTTCATCTGATAGATCAGCTGCAAGAAAGCCGAAGGTTCCTCAAGCAGAGGTACTATTTTTGATTCAAATCTTGCATGTTAGAATCTTCAAATTTTTAAATTGATATGTCATCATTTTAGTGTGTGCCGCATAATTGTTGCACACAAATTTTAGTGGAAAAATTACACTACAGTCCTCTTTACTGTCCACATCTGTTTAATCAGGCCCCCTACACCCAATTTTAGTTGAACAAGCCCCTCGACATTATGAATCTGTACAAAGACCCTTCCATGTATTTCACTAATGGAAATCCAATGTTGCTGTTAGCTGTACCACCAAAGCATAAATGTAAGCATAGATGTGTGTTGTTTATTTTAAACTAGTCTCTCACAATATGTGACATCAATCTCATTTCAACTCAAGATATTTTTGAGAAAGAATCTGATTCATGGTTATTTTCAGTATGATATATCGACTACAGGTATCATCATATGTCCAAAAAAAAAATGTAGAGGTTTATATTGTTGCTTTATTCTTACAAATAGCTCATCCAGAACCATCAAACCTATCGGTATACACAAGTTGTTTTTGTCTGAATCATGCTTGCCTCAGATTTGGAGAAGAAGAAATATTTGTGCAAGCAGATATGCTAGTAGAATCATGTTCTAGAACTAGTCAACCATTTAACTGATTTAAGGTTTTGCCTAAGTAATGCATTATTTTCTCCATTTCCTGTTTCCATAACTTCTATTTCTACTTGTGTTGTCTCTCAGATGCACGGCTGTGGCCTAATAGGTTTTCTTGTGCATCTTGATTTCTGCATTTAGCAATGAAGCATTACATATCACTCGTACTACGTGTATGCTCTTTTATAATTTCTCCCACCATAATTCGTAAACACTCATATATTGTCATGGTGAAACTGCTATATAGTGTCTACTTCAGATTTTCCATCAAACGTACTTCACTTGATCTATCTGGCATTTGGTTCAAATTATTACTCTAATTCTTTGTACTTTTGAAAATTTATTTGTGGCAGAGGGCGTCGGCTAAAGAGACGGAGCTGCACTTGGCCCAGAAAGAGTTCAATAAATACAAGGAACAGCTGAGCAATGCTGAGGCAACCAGGGTTCGGGCCCTCTCTGAGCTGGAGAAGGCAAAAAAGACTGTTGAGGAGCTAACAAATAAGCTGGATGCAATGAACAAGTCTAAAGAATTGGCTATCCGGGCAACAGAAGATGCAAAGACTCAAACCTAGCAGCTTGAAGGTGGCAGCTCCTGCAAGGGTGTTGGAAAGGATGGTACTCTGAAGCAGGAAATGGACAGTGCAAGGGAACAGTATGCTGTTGCTCTGGCAGATCTTGATGCAGAAAAACAGGAGCTTAGAAAGCTCAAGATGGATTTTGATACTTCATTGGATGCCAACCTGTCTGCAGTCCTGCAGGAACTGGAATCAGTGCAGTCTTCAGAAGTAAACAAGGAAAAGGCTTCTCAACTTCGTAATGAGATTGGAGTAATTCAAGAGTCAGTTATGCATGTCAAGGAGGCCACGAAGCAAGCACACGAGGAAGAGACACAAATTCTTGCTGAGAAGGATGCTGCCAGGAAAACTTACAAACAAGCTCTGGAAGAAACTGAGAACAAATTGTTGTCTTTGAGAAATGATTTTGATCCTGCAGCTTATAGGAGTCTCCAAGAAAAACTAGACGAGACAAATGCAGAGATTATATCTGTGCAAAAAAAGATAGAAGATGCCCGAGCTCTAGATTTAGAGTCTGTTGCTGCTGTGAGTACAGAGCTGGATGGTGCTAAAGAAATGTTGCAAAAAGTTTCGGAAGTGGAAAGTTCCCTTAGGAGCTTGGTGGAATCACTGAAGCTTGAGTTAGAAGCTGTAAAGGAAGAGAACAAATGCCACTCGGACCTCTACTTCTGAATCAGGAGCAAAGATCACAATGTCAAAAGAGGAGTTGGAATCTCTAAGTCGAAAGGTGGAGGAGTCAGAGAAGTTGAGTGAGATGAAGGTTGCTGCTGCTATGGCTCAGGTGGAAGCTGTTAGAGCCAGTGAGAACGAGGCAATAAAGAAACTGGAAGCTGCTTGGAAGGAGATGGAGGACATGGAATTGACAACAGAAGAGGCACTAAAGAGAGCAAAGATGGCTGAAGCAGCAAATGAAGCTGTAGAAGGTGAGCTTAAGAGGTGGCGTGAGAAGGAACAGAAGAAATCAGCAGAGGCCGCACCTCCTACGGAAGTGCGAGCAACCGCAACTGCATCTCCCCCGAAGGCTTCAGTAGCAAAAGCCACTGAAAGAAGTGGTGGGCATCAAAAGAGCAGCAGAACATTACTGAGGAAGAGCTTTATGCTGCCAAACTTCGCGGGTATGTTCCATAAGAAGGGCCATTCCGACGACAGTTCTCCATCATACCTTCCAGGCGAAAAACCCGTATAATGTCAGGTTCTCTGTAATTTGTGATTCCAAGCTCGAGCACATGATTGGATGCTGTAATTTTGTATAGTATATTTCTAGTTGCTTGCAGTGTATCTCCGGCATAAGTTAATGTCTCCCGTTGTAGATATACGTTTTGCCTGTTTCTTTCTGGGGCTTTTGGATGGCTGACTTCTACCTCTTGGGACCAGTGCTTATCTCTGGTGTCGAAACAAATAAGCGCATTTGGATGGTGCTCGGCTTTGCTTTCAGATGACATAATATTTATAATTTCTAGAGGTTACTGTAATGACATGGAATGAGCACCTTGTTGAACACCCAAATTATGAATTGTGTACAATTGTTTCGTTATCATTGTATTAGTCCTGACAAAGCGTGGTCGAATGAAATTGTGCCCTGTTGATGGGAACCATCTAAGTATTTGAAAATGATCATTTCATCAAAGTATGCTTCACATTTCATCAAAATCCTCATTTACATTGCAGAGTGCAAGAACTCTTCACATTACATAAGAATGGAACAAAAAACTAATAGAACAGGAGGCCGTCGTACTCGTGCAGAGGCATTGCTGCCGAGCTATCCTCCGTGATGTCCAGTTCAGGGTTGTCGAACATGCCAAATACCATCTGTAGCTCATGTGCAACCGTTTTTTCGCTCTCGTTTCCCGTGGCCGCCAAGAAGGTATCGAATGCAGCAGATGGCGCCGCCACCATCGACTCGCCAGGTGCTGCGGCCATGCGCTGCTCTGGAACAACAACACCTGCCTGGTCCACGACGCTCGCGGGCTGGTTCAGCAAGGCATCGTCGGCATCGTCGCTCTCCAAGATGCTCTCCAGATGGCAGGCGAAGTCGTCATCATCGGCATCGCTGCTCTCGAAGATGCCCTCCAGATAGCTGGCGAAGTCGTCAATATCATCTTCATCTGCGGCCGGTGCCTCTTCGACACTCTCCAGCTGGTTCCGACAGACAGCATCCTCCACGGCTGCCATGAAGGGATCAAGCTAAGCAGACGACGCCGCCTTCGTCGGCTTGCTACGTGCTGCAAGCGCGGGCTGGTCTGCCACAACAACGCTTCCCTAGTGCACGAAGCCATCACCAGGGGCCTCCTCGACCCTCTCCAGCTGGTTCGGGAAGACATCTTTGACATAATTTCTCTGAGAGGCCTCGAGCCCCCGAGTTCTCTCCACCATGCTCATCAGAAGGGCCGCGAACTCGTCATGACCCGCGGCAGGTGCTCCCTCGATCTCCCTACTGGTCGCGAACATGTCCACCATGTCTCTGTCGTCGTTGTCTTGAGTCGCGGATGGCAGAGGTGCTGCAACAGGCAGACAGTATGGTGCAGGCGGCGTCAGGAAACCCTGTAACACCGAAGGCGTCGGAATGGCATAGCCGCTTCGGACACTCGATGAGATGAGTGTGCATGAATCTGTAACTGCTTCATAATTAAGCTACCTACTAAACCCTAATGATACTAATGATACAAAAATGATAGAATTGCCCTAAAAAAAATTTGAATATCGTTGGGAGGCGGTTAAATCCCCCCTCACTCTCATAACCTCTGCCCTATATAAAGGCCTTAATCAAAGCAAAGTGGTTCTCTCATCTCATAACTACTACACACAAACCCTAACCTAGAGCAAAGAACAGACAAACCCTAGAGAAAAGAAACCATGGCCGTCCCAATCCCATTTTACATGTTCGATCCTTCGCCCAAGGCTGTCGTCGAGTACTACCTGCCGCGGTGGATCGGCGGCCAGCCGCTAGCCGACACGGCGGGGCTCATCCACGAGGAGGACGTCTACCGCTGTGAGCCCGACGAGCTCATCCGCTACTACAAGAAGAAGAACGTGCACAAGAGCGACCTGTGGTTCTTCTTCACGAGGTGCAGGCGGCAGAAAGGGAGCAACACAAAGATGGCGCGACTCGCCGGTCCCGGTAGCTGGATCTCGCAGCAGAGCAGGAAACCCATCAAGAACAGGGTGGGTGAGACGATCGGCGACCACCAGAGCTTCCGCTTCAAGAAGGGGGGCGGCTACACCGATTGGCTCATGGAGGAGTACCGCTGTTACGTCAGGGAAGCCGTCGCCGATGATGCAGAGCGCGTGATGTGCAAGATCTACCTGTCTCCTCGGGCGGCCGCGCGCCAGCAAGAACCCGCGCCGCGTCAAGATAAAGCTTCTTCACGTCCAGAGCCGGTGGTGATGCCAGCTCTGAAGAGGCCAGCAACATCCGATGCCGAGCCACCGTGTCCGAAGCGGCTGTGCCTTTCGGCCCCGACTCCTTTGGCGGTGCAAGGGGGTTGTTGCATGACATCGGCTTTGCCACCACGGCCGTGTCTGCCTCAGCCGTCGGCACCCTCACAGCCGACTCCTCGTGTGATGGGAGGCAGAATACCATGGCCAATGCCATCAGGTGCCTATCTGCCTCCGCCATCCATTCCGACGCCTTCGGTGCTACAGGGGTTCCTGACGCCGCCTGCACCATGCTGTTTGCCTGTTGCAGCACCTCTGCCATCCCCGACTCAAGACAACGACAACAGATACATGGTGGACATGTTCGCGACCAGTATGGAGATCGAGGAGGCACCTGCCGCTGGTCATGACGAGTTCGCGGCCCTTCTGATGAGCATGGTGGAGAGAACTCTGGGGCTCGAGGCCTCTCAGAGCAACTATGTCAAAGATGTCTTCCCGAACCAGCTGGAGAGCGTCGAGGAGGCCCCTGGTGATGGCTTCGTGCACCAGGGAAGCGTTGTTGTGGCAGACCAGCCCGCGCTTGCAGCACCTAGCAAGCCGACCAAGGCGGCGTCGTCTGCTTCGCTTGATCCCTTCATGGCAGCCGTGGAGGATGCGAGCAACTATGTGGATGCTGTCTGCCGGAACCAGCTGGAGAGTGTCGAAGAGGCACCAGCCGCAGATGAAGATGATATTGACGACTTCGCCTGCTATCTGGAGGGCATCTTGGAGAGCAGCGATGCCGATGACGACGACTTCGCCTGCCAGCTGGAGAGCATCTTGGAGAGCGACGATGCCGACGATGCCTTGCCGACCCAGCCCGAGTGCGTCGTGGACCAGGCAGGTGTTGTTGTTCCAGAGCAGCGCATGCCAGCAGCACCTAGCGAGTCGATGGTGGCGGCGCCATCTGCTTCGCTTGATCCCTTCATGGCAGCCGTGGAGGATGCTGTCTGTCGGAACCAGCTGGAGAGTGTCGAAGAGGCACCTGCCGCAGATGAAGATGATATTGACGACTTCGCCAGCCATCTGGAGGGCATCTTGGAGAGCAGCGATGCCGATGACGACGACTTCGCCTGCCATCTGGAGAGCATCTTGGAGAGCGACGATGCCGATGATGCCTTGCCGAACCAGCCCGAGCGCGTAGTGGACCAGGCAGGTGTTGTTGTTCCAGAGCAGCGCATGCCAGCAGCACCTGGCGAGACGATGGTGGCGGCGCCATCTGCTGCATTCGATACCTTCTTGGCGGCCACGGGGAACGAGAGCGAAAAAACGGTTGCACATGAGCTACAGATGGTATTTGGCATGTTCGACAACCCTGAACTGGACATCTCGGAGGATAGCTTGGCAGCAGTGCCTCTGCACGAGTACGACGGCCTGCTGTTCTATTAGTTCTTTCTTCCCTTCTTATGTAATGCGAAGAGTTCTTGCACTCTGCAATGTAAATGAGGATGTTGATGAAATGTGAAGCATATTTTGTTTGCCAGATGCTGTTAACCACAGATTTTTTGACTTCTTTCTATGGCCTTAAAAAGTATTGCATATTTCCGTTATTTCAAATAGTATGAAGCAGAGTTCAGATACCGAAATTTCTAGCAGCAGGATAAAAAAAGATAAGACAAAGTGAAGCATAAGTACGTGATGTTTTCTTAAACTACTTCATTTTAATGTAACACAACCTGGCCTATAGAATTACCTCACACATGCCCGAAGGCACGTAAATCAAATATTGCAGTATAATAAGTTCTAATAAGTCAAAGCTTAAAAGAATAAAATGAATATAAATGAAGTGTTTACGAGGCATATGTGATATAGGTCTTGGCTTTCTTCTCTCCCATAAAATTTTTGGACGAGGTATTACATTATCAGATGTGTTCATCCCTCTGGAGACCCGAATTTTTCCCATCTTCCATATACTTGTATCCAACCTTGCATGATCTCCCATACACGACATTACATTTTGAGAAGCAATTGATGGACCTTGGCTGAAATTATAAGGTGTGGACAAAAGGGATGCGTGTTTGATCCATCATGAAATGTAAAGCACACTTGCAAAGCTGCTAAATGTTATGGTCCCTGCAACTGAGCCACATATTACATCGTGTCGGGATTACAAGTTACAAACAGCACATAGTACAAGCTCCGCCATTGATAGCAAGTGCTGATTGTAACAAATGTGGCGAGTAATACTTTTAGAATGGTGTAAGATCGGCAAAAGTAAAAACACAAAGTGCCTGCATATTGATGCAACCAGGTATGAGTAGCAGCAATTACAGAATAAAGCTAGCGCATGTGAACGTATTAGAAACTCAAATAAAAAGTAAATTTCTTTTTTTTACGAATAACTCATTAAAAAAAATTTAAAACTAATCTGAAACTTTTTAAAATATTAGAAATGACCTTCAGTTGCAAACTCTCGTTCGTGACTGATTGAGTGACATGACCCATCTGTGTTGTTAGCCAAGGACAGTGTTACGTAGACTTTCAGTCGTCGACTCGACTGACGACTGAAATGATCAGTTTTAAACTGGTATGATCAATTTTCAAATGATACGACCACGATTAGTTCTGTACAGATAAGACCATGACCATATTCAATACTGATCGTATCAGTTGAAAAATGATCGTTTCAATGCCAACCAGATTGACAACTGAAAGTCTACATTGCGCAGTCTTTGATTAACATCACAGATGGGCCGTGCTACCTAATCAGTCGCGAACTGGACTTATGACTAAAGTTCAATCGCGAACAGAAACTCACGACTAAAGGTCATTATTAATATTTAAAAAATTTCGGTTTAGTTTTGAAATTATTTTTTTAATGGATTACTCGTAAAAAAAAAAACTCTACAAAAAGCACAATGAGCAGCAGCTACTGCGAGCTGCTTTGATTTTCACCTCTTTTGACAAAATGAATGTCCGATCAATAACATATAAAATCTTTCCCAAACAGCAGGAACACTGACGATCCTAGCAACCAACCAAGCAAACACGAAATGCATGCCATAAATAACTATTTAATCACTGATGCAAGATTATTTCGAGGGCAGATTTGTAGGCAAACATCAGCAGAAATGCAGTCATGTCAGTTCTTGATATCCGTGGTTACATATACTCAGCTCTCTCCGAGCAGCGAACATCACCCTAAAGATCAGGCATCCCAATTCCAGCTTTGCCATTATAGGTCTTCTCCAGCACAAGCTCAATTGGTGTATCCTTTGGGCCAGCTGTATAAATGAAAGAAAAATGTTGGATGTAGCATTCCATTATCAAACAAACCAGTGGGGCATTGAAAGTAATATTTAGATGTGAACAGAATACATTTGCTTGCAATGTCGATTATCAAGTAGACACACAAGTATAGTGCAAAAAAGTTACTTCACTTTCTTGTTATTTATTTGATCCAATTGTTCATTTACTTATGCATGCTATATCATCCTAGGAGCTTGCTCAAACTCTCACTTCAACCACTGTTATTGACATCAGGATGAACTACTTCTCTCAAACCTGTCTGACTTAAGCACCTAAAAATGTTGCTCATGGCACAAATCATCAGCAGAAGCATATATCATGGAGAAACCATGATTGTATGGCTAGTTCAGATACCAAAAATTTCCAACATCATGAGGGGAAAAGATTTAAGCAGAAGCAAATGATTTTTATTCTGTTTAGTATACTCATGATTTCAAATGAAGATCAGGACAAGTATTTTCTCAATTTCCAATCCTTGGTTGGAACAGGACGGACACCCCTGCATATAGAATTACCTCACACAAGACAAAGGCATATGAATCAAACATTGCAAGATAACAAGTTCTAATGAGTTGATACTTGAAAGAATAAAATAAACATAATGAAGTGTTCATGAGGTATACGTGATGTAGGTCTTGGCTTTCTTCTCTCCTTTAAAATTTCTGGACGAGGAATTACAGCACCAGATACGTTCATCCCTCTGGAGACCCTGACTTTAGTCCCATCTTCCAAATACTTGTAACCAATCTTACATGGTTTCCTATACACAACATTGTGGTGAAAAATCATATTTTTCAATTAAAAAAGCAAAACAACAAAGAACTCAATCTACAGATGTAGTAAAAGAAGATGGTAAGATATCACACCCAGTGACTGGATCAAGTACTTGGACATTTGAAACATGAAGTGGAGCTTCAATTGAAAAAATGCCACCCTCATGTCCTTCCCCTTGCTTAATGTGCTTCTTAACCTGCAGTGGCATTAACGTGTAATTGTACTAAATTCTGAAATACAAGACAATATAAACACAAGATCTTGAAAAATCATGTCCAACTGTGTTGGTTCCTATCATCCTGTTAACCCAGTAGTTTGTCATATAATTGCAACATAATACAGTCGATATAAAATAA